>CM042674.1:55436500-55785658 GCA_023638005.1 Forsythia suspensa | reverse complement strand
TAATGTTACTATTATAGAGATGTTGTCCGGTTGCGTGGTGGGAGTGGTGGCATTAGATTGACAAAGCGAAGCTAGAATATATTGGGAACCACTGAATATCTTGGCAAATGAGGTATGTACAATTTCTATTTGTTGATCTCTTATGTCTATTGTGAGGTGTTAAAATACATTCTTAAGATAAATTTTTTTTTTTATAGGATATCGATAATGCGATATTTTTGGTTAGGAAAAGAACGGCAAATTTTAGAGATATATTCTCATCAAGATATGGGATACTTGACAGTGGATTTGGATTATTTGTTCGAGCTATTGGTTCGAAAATTTTGGATTCTACAGGACAATTGATGCGTAAAATTCCGGTTTCTTACCATGGTTCTATGGAAAGATATGCAAATGGTTCGATTCCTAGAAGTTTTGGTAAAATTGGAAAAATTATGATCATATATTGTGGCGATTATTATTGATGATAAACATTGGGTCCTTTTTGATGTTGATCTATTGGGTTGAGGTGACATATCTATGATAACAATTACCACTTTTATGATGAAGCAATATTGTATCGACATGTTGTTCCCGCTATACATATCATTCCGGATATTATTCAAAAATATGTGGTTGTTGAGCGAGGCGGACCTTGGGAAAAAAGATGATTCGACCGCTTGAATATTATAGGAAGTCATCGTTGACATACCACGATCTATTCGATATAGGTAAGGAATTAAAATAACTGTTTGTATTTATAATCATATTTATATATATTCACAAGGTTTTTAATGATATTTGCGATGATAGTGGTATATTTGTTATCAAATATGTTGAGTGTCTTCACGCCGGAATACCTATTGATCTTTGTCGAATTGGGAAAATAGATTTGTATAGAGGAAAGCTTGTAATAGATTTCTTTTACAATGAATTTTTTTTGTCCCGAATCAACGAAATGAATAGATATGATGTTTGTGTACTGAAATCAGAACTGTTTTCTTATTTGTATTTTATTCATTGTAGCTATGGGTTGACATTGTACATAGTGTAAAATATGTTTCTTTTATTTCATTGTTTGAGCAAGTTTATTAGTTTATGTAGGAAATTTTCGTTTTATTATAACATTTTGAGTTTAAATTGGTGCCGGCTTTCTTTTTTCTAGATGAAGAAGAGAAAAAATATATATTGTGTGTTATGATTTAATATGAGTAGATGAATTCATAAGTTTTGTTATTTATTTTGTAAGATATATATATATATATATATTTATGCTATGAATTTTAACTATCCAAGCCTTATAAATTTTTTGTTATTGTTGACTTTTATTGTGGGTGTCTGGTTTTCTTGTTTTTATAGTAAAATGAATTGAATTTAGAAAGGTGTTGACTAAGATTTTATCCAATTAGAATTCTAGAATCTTTAATTAATTCATTAAATTGATTAAGCTGAAGTGATAAGTTTTTTTTCCCGACAATGTTTTGGTTTTTTTCCAATAAATTGACTAATAATTTAAATATAAGAAATGCAAAAGGAAAAAAAAAAGAACAAAAAATTAACGTTGTCGAGTTAACTACCTTGACAACATTGGTAGAGTCAATTTTTTTTTTTTTTAATTTATATAAATAAAATTTAACATAAACAAAATAAATAAACAAATTTTAAAATTATCTAGGTTCTTGTTCAATAATAAATAAAATTTAACAAATGTGGGAGAAGTGGTTGAGTAATTACTCGTGACCATGTTGTGATGTATGGTTGTGAAGTTAGTGCTCAAAGTTTTTGTTATTTTTTTTACTTTCTATTTAATTTGGTTTAAACCATAGTTGATAGTTAATAGCTTGAGCAATTCACGAATATGAAATTGGGATATCTCAATTTACGTGATAATTAAGTTTATATTAATTTATCATTTATTAAAAGATAGTAAAATAAAATATATATGATATAAATTTAATATATATCATAATCAATTAATGCAATATATTATATTCTATTTTATTGTATTTTAGCAATTACTATAACACATTATAATAAAATATTATTGTAATAAATTTACTGACATAATAAAATTAATTGTGTAGTATTACACTATTTGTTTAGAAATATTTAATTTTTGAGTTATTTAATATAATTTTCTATGATTATTATTATAAGTATTAATACAATATGTTATGTTTTCTTTTATAATGATTAATTTATTTTGTAAGTCGACAAATCCATAATTGAGATTCACGAGTTGGTTAAAAATAACATGACAAAATGAAAAATAAAAAAAATTAAGTGTATTACATAATGTAAATAAAAAAAGTAAACTAACAAATGCAAAAGATGGATTGTTGAAATTACTCGAGTAACTCGACAAACCCAAAATCACCTTTGTCGAAAGTTACTCGATGCAAAAAATGTGATACAAAATAAATCTATTCTATAGCTCAAGTAACTTGACAAAATGAAAATCGGGTTCCTTTAGTTACTGGACAAACCAATGAAATTTAAAAGTTTCATTGTTTTGTTTTCCTTTTGTATTTATATCATGTAATACATTGAAATAATTTTTTATTCTTATTTACACGTGTTATTTTTCGAGGAATTCGTTCATCTTAAATTTGGATGTGTCGAGTAAGATGATAAATAAAGCATATAAAAAATTTTATTTAGCCTATCATTTATTAGAATATAGTGAAAAAGAATATATATAATATAAATTTAATATATATCATAATGCATTAATACAATATATTAATATTTTTTTATTTTAGCAACTACTATAACATATTATAAAAAAAAATTTATAATAACTTTAGAGTATAATAAAATTATTTTTGTATTAATATATTATTAATTAATTAATGCATTATTATAATAATTTAGTAATTATAATCAATTTATTATAACAAATTTATATGAAATAAATTTTTATAAATTATTATAAAATGTACTACATATTTATTTATAAGTTTTTTCATAAATATGAATATAGATTTCGTTATAAAGAATATTAGAATAAGTCTAATAAATAAAATAAATATTATAACACATTTTTTACTACAATTGTTTTTATTTTCAAAAATCAAATATAATATATTATCTCAATTTAAAATAATATATAATTATTTTATATGATAGCTATTTTATTATAATATATTATATGAAGTTATAGGATACAAAATATTATTCATGCAACGTAACTCATTATTCACTATATTGCATTGTTCAGTTACTTCGAGTAACTCGATAAACCCAAGATCAAGTTTGTCGAGTTACTCGATTAAAAATGTGACACGAAATGAATATTTTCAATACCTTAAGCAGCTCGACAAACTGAAAATCGAGTTACCCGAGTTACTTTCGACGAACAAACGTAAGTAAAAATTTTCATTATTTTGTTTCGTTTTTTATTTAAATGATGTCATACATTGAAATAATTCTTTATTCTTATTTAGTGGTGCTATTTTTCAAGAAACTCGCTAGTTTGAAATTTGGATTTGTCGAGTAATTTGATAAATAAAGTATATACAAAATTTAATATAATGTTTCATTTATTAGAATATAGTAAAATAGAATATATATTATATAAATTTAATATACATCATAATGAAGTAATAGAATATATTTTATTTTATTTTATTTTATTTTACCAATTAGTATAACATATTATAACTAAAGATTGTTATAATAAATTTATAGCAAAATAAAAGCAATTCTGTAGTAATATATTATTAATCAATTATTATATTATTATAATAATGTAGTGTTTATAATAAATGTATTATAAGAATTTCATATTAAATAGATTTCATCATATTATCATTAGTAATTGTAAATATGAAATTATTTTATCTTGTAAAATATAAAATATAAAATATAAGATACAAAAATTTAACTAATAGTAGAAAATATAAAATAGTCAAAGAACTAATATAAGTGTTTGTTATAGACGAAAATATAAAATACTAAATTCAACTTTTCGATATATATCGAGTAACTCGACAAACTCAAAATCGAGTTTGTCGAAGTTATTATTCGACAAATTAATGAAATGTTCTCATGTTATATTTCGAGGAACTCGTGGAGCTCAAATTTTGCTTTATCGAGTTACATGAAAAAGTAAGCATCTACAAATTTTTTTTTTATTTGCCTATCGTGTATTCAAATATAGTAAAATAAGTTATATATCATATAAATTTAATATATATCCTAATGAATTAATACAACATAATATATTTTATTTTATTTTCACAATTATTATAACATATTATAAAAAAAATTATCATAACAAATTTAAAACATGATAAAATTGAATGTGTAGTAATATATTATGAATCAACTATTACATTATTATAATGATTTACTAATTGAAATGCAATTTATTATAATAAATTGGTATTAAATAAAATTTATTACAAATTATTATAAAATTTATTACACATTTATCTAAAATTTTTGGTCATGAATATTAATATAAATTTTGTCTTAAATAGTATTATAATTAATAATTATAAAGGAAAAATGATTTCCATAATAGAATTTCACATAATTATTGAAAAATTTTAAAATAATTATTATAACACAATTTTATTTCAACATGTTTTTTATATTTCATAAAATAAGATATAATATATTATAATAGTTTTAAATAATATATGAAAATTTTATATAATAACTTTGTTATCATAATATATTATATTAAGTGATAGAATAAGAAAATTTATTCATCTAAAAGAACTCGTCTACTCATGTTATAAAGTAGTGGACAAACCGAAAATTGAGAATCACGGAGTTGCTCGATTAGATAGATAATAAAAACAACGACATTAAAAATAATGACAAGACTAATATATTTCATTACTACAAAAGAAAATATAAAATACAAAATCCCTTTTTCATTTTCTCATGTAACTCGACAAACTCATTTCAATTTCTGAATGACTCGACAAAGTAATGAAATGCATATCTTTCATTTATGTTATTTTGTTTTCGATTTAAATTATTTAATACATTTACCTTTTTTTTTTTATTTGTATTTTGTCATTCTATATTTCGAGCAATTCACGAATATGAAATTGGGATATCTCAATTTACGTGATAATTAAGTTTATTTTAATTTATCGTTTATTAAAAGATAGTACAATAAAATATATATCATATAAATTTAATATATATCATAATCAATTAATGTAATATATTATATTATATTTTATTGTATTTTAGCAATTACTATAACACATTATAATAAAATATTATTGTAATAAATTTACTGAGATAATAAAATTAATTGTGTAGCAATATACTATTTGTCTAGAAATATTTAATTGTTCGAGTTATTTAATATAATTTTCTATGGTTATTATTATAAGTATTAATACAATATGTTATGTTTTCTTTTATAATGATTAATTTATTTTGTAAGTCGACAAATCCAAAATTGAGATTCACGAGTTGGTTAAAAAATAACATGACAAAATAAAAAAATAAAAAAATATTAAGTGTATTACATAATGTAAATAAAAAAAGTAAACTAACAAATGCAAAAGATACATTGTTGAATTGCTTGAGCAACTCGACAAACCCAAAATCACGTTTGTCGAGTTACTCGACTCTAAAATGTGATACAAAATAAATCTATTCTATAGCTCAAGTAACTTGGTAGAATGAAATTGAGTTCCTCGAGTTCTTTGGACAAACCAATGAAACTTAAAATTTTCATTATTTTCTTTTCGTTTTTATTTATATCACGTAATACATAATAAAATTAATTTTGTATTAATATATTATTAATTAATTACTACATTATTATAATAATTTAGTAATTATAATCAATTATTAGAACAAATTTATATGAAATAAATTTTGGATAATTTATTATAAAATGTACTACATATGTATTTATAAGTATTTTAAAAAAATATGAATATAAATTTTGTTATAAAGAATATTAGAATAAGTCTAATAAATAAAAATAAATATTATAACACATTTTTTTACTACAATGTGTTTTTATTTTTCAAAAATCAAATATAATATATTATCTTAATTTAAAATAATATATAATTATTTTATATGATAGCTATTTTATTATAATATATTATATGAAGTTATGAGGATATGAAATAGTATTCATGCAACGTAACTCATTATTCATTGTATCATGTAACTTGACAGTGTTTGAAAATCGAGTTTCCCAAGTTACTTTCGACAAACTAATGAAACACACATCTTTCATTATCTTCATTTTTATTTATTTAAATTATTTAATACATTAAATATTTTGTTTATTTTTTATGTTGTAATGTTGTTATTCGAGGAACTCGTCAATATAAAATTTGAATTTGTTAACTTACTTGATAAATGAAGCATACACATAATTGTATTTCATTGATCGATTATTAGAACGTAGTAAAATAAAATATATATTATAATCAACTAATGCTATGTATTATATATTCTTTTATTTTAGCAATTAATATAATAATAATAATTATAATAGAAAATTAATTAAATAATAATTAATATTCATAAATATGAATATAAATTTTGTTATAAAGAATATTAGAATAAGTCTAATAAATAAAAATAAATATTATAACACATTTTTACTACAATGTGTTTTTTATTTTTCAAAAATCAAATATAATATATTATCTTAATTTAAAATAATATATAATTATTTTATATGATAGCTATTTTATTATAATATATTATATGAAGTTATAGGATATGAAATAGTATTCATGCAACGTAACTCATTATTCATTGTATCATGTAACTTGACAAAATTGAAAATCGAGTTTCCGAAGTTATCGACAAACTAATGAAACACACATGTTTCATTATCTTCATTTTTATTTATTTAAATTATTTAATACATTAAATATTTTGTTTATTTTTTATGTTGTAATGTTGTTATTCGAGGAACTCGTCAATATAAAATTTGAATTTGTTAACTTACTTGATAAATGAAGCATACACATAATTGTATTTCATTGATCGATTATTAGAACGTAGTAAAATAAAATATATATTATAATCAACTAATGCTATGTATTATATATTCTTTTATTTTAGCAATTAATATAATAATAATAATTATAATAGAAAATTAATTTAAATATGAATATAAATTTTGTTATAAAGAATATTAGAATAAGTCTAATAAATAAAAATAAATATTATAACACATTTTTACTACAATGTGTTTTTATTTTCAAAAATCAAATATAATATATTATCTTAATTTAAAATAATATATAATTATTTTATATGATAGCTATTTTATTATAATATATTATATGAAGTTATAGGATATGAAATAGTATTCATGCAACGTAACTCATTATTTATTGTATTGCATTGTTCAAGTTACTCGAGTAACTCGATAAACCTAAGATCAAGTTTGTCGAGTTACTCGATTAAAAATGTGACACGAAATCAATCTATTCAATACCTTAAGCAGCTCGACAAACTGAAAATCGAGTTACCCGAGTTACTCGACGAACAAAAGTAAGTAAAAATTTTCATTATTTTGTTTTGTTTTTATTTAAATGATGTCATACATTGAAATAATTCTTTATTCTTATTTAGTGGTGTTATTTTTCAAGAAACTCGTCAGTCTGAAATTTGGATTTGTCGAGTAATTTTATAAATAAAGTATATACAAAATTTAATATAAAGTTTCATTTATTAGAATATAGTAAAATAGAATATATATCATATAAATTTAATATACATCATAATCAAGTAATAGAATATATATATATATATTTTTTTTTTTTTACCAATTAGTATAACATATTATAACTAAAAATTGTTATAATAAATTTATAGGAAAATAAAAGAAATTCTGTAGTAATATATTATTAATCAATTATTATATTATTATAATAATGTAGTGTTTAACATAAATTTATTATAAGAATTTCATATTAAATAGATTTCATCCTGAATTATGAAAATAAATTGTAGTAAAAATTGGTTATAATAATGAATTTAATTATGATTAATTTATCTAGAAAAATCCAATTTTGAGATGCACGAGTTGGTTAAAAAATAACATGACAAAACTAAAAAATAAAAAAATTTAAGTGCAGTACATATTTTAAATAAAAAAGTAAACAAAAAAATGAAAAATATGCATTGTTGAAGTTACTCGAGTCACTCGACAAACCCAAAATCATGTTTGTCGAGTTACTCGATTAAAAATGTCATACGAAATCAATCTATTCAATAGTTGAAGCAGCTCGATAAACTGAAAATCGAGTTGGTTGAGTTACTCGATGAATGAATGAAATTTAACATTTTCATTATCTTGTGTTCCTTTATTATTTAAATTATGTAATACATTTAAATAATTCTTCATTGTTATTTTGTGGTGTTATTTTTCAAGAACCCCGTGAGGCTCAAATTTGAATTTGTCGAGTAACTTGATAAAAAAAGTATATAAAAAATTTTATTTAGCCTATCATTTATTAGAATATAGTGAAAAAAATATATATAATATAAATTTAATATATATCATAATGCATTAATACAATATATTAATATTTTTTTTTATTTTAGCAACTACCATAACATATTATAAAAAAAAAAAATTTATAATAACTTTATAGTATAATAAAAAAAAAAATTTGTATTAATATATTATTAATTAATTACTGCATTATTATAATAATTTAGTAATTATAATCAATTTATTATAACAAATTTATATGAAATAAATCTTTTTATAAATTATTATAAAATGTACTACATATTTATTTATAAGTTTTTTCATAAATATGAATATAAATTTTGTTATAAAGAATATTAGAATAAGTCTAATAAATAAAAATAAATATTATAACACATTTTTACTACACTGTGTTTTTATTTTTCAAAAAATCAAATATAATATATTATCTCAATTTAAAATAATATATAATTATTTTATATGATAGCTATTTTATTATAATATATTATATGAAGTTATAGGATATAAAATATTATTCATGCAACGTAACTCATTATTCACTGTATTGCATTGTTCAAGTTACTCGAGTAACTCGATAAACCCAAGATCAAGTTTGTCGAGTTACTCGATTAAAAATGTGACACGAAATGAATCCATTCAATACCTTAAGCAGCTCGACAAACTGAAAATCGAGTTACCCGAGTTACTCGACGAACAAACGTAAGTAAAAATTTTCATTATTTTGTTTCGTTTTTTATTTAAATGATGTCATACATTGAAATAATTCTTTATTCTTATTTAGTGGTGTTATTTTTCAAGAAACTCGTGAGTCTGAAATTTGGATTTGTCGAGTAATTTGATAAATAAAGTATATACAAAATTTAATATAATGTTTCATTTATTAGAATATAGTAAAATAGAATATATATTATATAAATTTAATATATATCATAATCAAGTAATAGAATATATTTTATTTTATTTTATTTTATTTTACCAATTAGTATAACATATTATAACTAAAGATTGTTATAATAAATTTATAGCAAAATAAAAGCAATTCTGTAGTAATATATTATTAATCAATTATTATATTATTATAATAATGTAGTGTTTATAATAAATGTACTATAAGAATTTCATATTAAATAGATTTCATCATATTATCATTAGTAATTGTAAATATGAAATTATTTTGATAATGTAAAATATAAAATATAAAATATAAGATACAAAAATTTAACTAATAGTAGGAAATATAAAATAGTCAAAGAACTAATATAATTTTTTGTTATAAACGAAAATATAAAATACTAAATTCAACTTTTCGATATATCGAGTAACTCGACAAACTCAAAATCGAGTTTGTCGAGTTACCCGACAAATTAATGAAATGTTCTTATGTTATATTTTGAGGAACTCGTGGAGTTGAAATTTTGCTTTGTCGAGTTACATGAAAAAGTAAGCATCTACAAAATATTTTTGCAGCTATCATGTATTCAAATATAGTAAAATAAGATGTATATCATATAAATTTAATATATATCCTAATGAATTAATACAATATAATATATTTTATTTTATTTTCACAATTATTATAACATATTATAAAAAAAATTATCATAACAAATTTAAAACATGATAAAATTGAATGTGTAGTAATATATTATGAATCAACTATTACATTATTATAATGATTTACTAATTGAAATGCAATTTATTATAATAAATTGGTATTAAATAAAATTTATTACAAATTATTATAAAATTTATTACACATTTATCTAAAATTTTTGGTCATAAATATTAATATAAATTTTGTCTTAAATAATATTATAATTAATAATTATAAAGGAAAAATGATTTCCATAATAGAATTTCATATAATTATTGAAAAATTTAAAATAATTATTACAACACAATTTTATTGCACTATGTTTTATATTTCATAAAATAAGATATAATATATTATAATAATTTTAAATAATATATGAAAATTTTATATAATAACTTTGTTATCATAATATATTATATTAAGTGATAGAATAAAAAAATTTATTTATCTAAAAGAAGTCGCTCACTCATGTTATAAAGTAGCTCGACAAACTGAAAATTGAGAATGTTGAGTTGCTCGATTAGATAGATAATAAAAACAACGACATTAAAAATAATGACAAAACTAATATATTTCATTACTACAAAAGAAAATATAAAATACAAAATCCTTTTTTCATTTTCTCATGTAACTCGACAAAACTCATTTCTAAATTTCTGAATGACTCGACAAAGTAATGAAATGCATATCTTTCATTTATGTTATTTTGTTTTCCAGTTAAATTATTTAATACTGATTACTATTTTTTTTTATTTGTATTTTGTCATTCTATATTTTGAGCAATTCTGAATATGAAATTGGGATATCTCAATTTACGTGATAATTAAGTTTATTTTAATTTATCGTTTATTAAAAGATAGTAAAATAAAATATATATCATAATCAATATAATAATCAATTAATATATATATTCTATTTATATTGTATTTTAGCAATTACTATAACACATTATAATAAAATATTATTGTAATAAATTTACAGCATAATAAAATTAATTGTGTAGCAATATACTATTTGTCTAGAAATATTTAATTTTTCGAGTTATTTAATATAATTTTCTACGGTTATTATTACAAGTATTAATACAATATGTTATGTTTTCTTTTATAATGATTAATTTATTTTGTAAGTCGACAAATCCAAAATTGAGATTCACGAGTTGGTTAAAAAATAACATGACAAAATAAAAAAATAAAAAAATATTAAGTGTATTACATAATGTAAATAAAAAAAAGTTAACTAACAAATGCAAAAGATGCATTGTTGAAATTACTCGAGTAACTCGACAAATCCAAAATCACGTTTGTCGAGTTACTCGATGCAAAAATGTGATACAAAATAAATCTATTCTATAGCTCAAGTAACTTGGCAGAATGAAATTCGAGTTCCTTGAGTTACTGGACAAACCAATGAAACTTAAAATTTTCTTTATTTTCTTTTCGTTTTTTATTTATATCACGTAATACATAATAAAATTAATTTTGTATTAATATATTATTAATTAATTACTACATTATTATAATAATTTAGTAATTATAATCAATTTATTATAACAAATTTATATGAAATAAATTTTTGGATAATTTATTATAAAATGTACTACATATGTATTTATAAGTATTTTCGTAAATATGAATATAAATTTTGTTATAAAGAATATTAGAATAAGTCTAATAAATAAAAATAAATATTATAACACATTTTTACTACAATGTGTTTTTATTTTTCAAAAAATCAAATATAATATATTATCTTAATTTAAAATAATATATAATTATTTTATATGATAGCTATTTTATTATAATATATTATATGAAGTTATAGGATATGAAATAGTATTCATGCAACGTAACTCATTCTTCATTGTATCATGTAACTTGACAAGCTGAAAATCGAGTTTCCCAAGTTACTCGACAAACTAATGAAACACACATGTTTCATTATCTTCATTTTTATTTATTTAAATTATTTAATACATGAAATATTTTGTTTATTTTTTATGTTGTAATGTTGTTATTCGAGGAACTCGTCAATATAAAATTTGAATTTGTTAACTTACTTGATAAATGAAGCATATACATAATTGTATTTCATTGATCGATTATTAGAACGTAGTAAAATAAAATATATATTATAATCAACTAATGCTATGTATTATATATTCTTTTATTTTAGCAATTAATATAATAATAATAATTATAATAGAAAATTAATTAAATTATAATTAATTTTCATAAATATGAATATAAATTTTGTTATAAAGAATATTAGAATAAGTCTAATAAATAAAAATAAATATTATAACACATTTTTACTACAATGTGTTTTTATTTTTCAAAAAATCAAATATAATATATTATCTCAATTTAAAATAATATATAATTATTTTATATGATAGCTATTTTAGTATAATATATTATATGAAGTTATAGGATATCAAATATTATTCATGCAACGTAACTCATTATTCATTGTATTGCATTGTTCAAGTTACTCGAGTAACTCGATAAACCTAAGATCAAGTTTGTTGAGTTACTCGATTAAAAATGTGACACGAAATCAATCTATTCAATACCTTAAGCAGCTCGACAAACTGAAAATCGAGTTACCCGAGTTACTCAACGAACAAAAGTAAGTAAAAATTTTCATTATTTTGTTTTGTTTTTTATTTAAATGATGTCATGCATTGAAATAATTCTTTATTCTTATTTAGTGGTGTTATTTTTCAAGAAACTCGTCAGTCTGAAATTTGGATTTGTCGAGTAATTTTATAAATAAAGTATATACAAAATTTAATATAAAGTTTCATTTATTAGAATATAGTAAAATAGAATATATATCATATAAATTTAATATACATCATAATCAAGTAATAGAATATATTTTATTTTATTTTATTTTATTTTACCAATTAGTATAACATATTATAACTAAAAATTGTTATAATAAATTTATAGGAAAATAAAAGAAATTCTGTAGTAATATATTATTAATCAATTATTATATTATTATAATAATGTAGTATTTATAATAAATTTATTATAAGAATTTCATATTAAATAGATCTCATCATAAATTATGAAAATAAATTGTAGTAAAAATTTGTTATAATAATGAATTTAATTATGATTAATTTATCTAGGAACTTGACAAATCCAATTTTGAGATTCACGAGTTGGTTAAAAATAACATGAAAAAACTAAAAAATAAAAAAATTTAAGTGCAATACATATTTAAAATAAAAAAAATAAACAAAAAAATGAAAAATATTCATTGTTGTAGTTACTCGAGTAACTCGACAAACCTAAAATCATGTTTGTCGAGTTACTCGATTAAAAATGTCACACGAAATCAATCTATTCAATATGTAAAATAAAATATATATCATATAAATTTAATATATATCATAATCAATTAATGCAATATATTATATTCTATTCTATTGTATTTTAGCAATTACTATAACACATTATAATAAAATTTTATTGTAATAAATTTACAGCATAATAAAATTAATTGTGTAGCAATATACTATTTGTCTAGAAATAATTAATTTTTCAAGTTATTTAATATAATTTTCTATGGTTATTATTATAAGTATTAATACAATATGTTATGTTTTCTTTTATAATGATTAATTTATTTTGTAAGTCGACAAATCGAAAATTGAGATTCACGAGTTGGTTAAAAAATAACATGACAAAATAAAAAAATAAAAAAATATTAAGTGTATTACATAATGTAAATAAAAAAAGTAAACTAAGAAATGCAAAAGATGCATTGTTGAAATTACTCGAGTAACTCGACAAACCCAAAATCACGTTTGTCGAGTTACTCGATGCAAAAATGTGATACAAAATAAATCTATTCTATAGCTTAACTAACTTGGCAGAATGAAAATCGAGTTCCTTGAGTTACTGGACAAACCAATGAAACTTAAAATTTTCATTATTTTCTTTTCCTTTTTTATTTATATCATGTAATACATAATAAAATTAATTTTGTATTAATATATTATTAATTAATTACTACATCATTATAATAATTTAGTAATTATAATCAATTTATTATAACAAATTTATATGAAATAAATTTATTGATAATTTATTATAAAATGTACTACATATTTATTTATAAGTTTTTTCATAAATATGAATATAAATTTTGTTATAAAGAATATTAGAATAAGTCTAATAAATAAAAATAAATATTATAACACATTTTACTACAATATGTTTTTATTTTTCAAAAATCAAATATAATATATTATCTTAATTTAAAATAATATATAATTATTTTATATGATAGCTATTTTATTATAATATATTATATCAAGTTATAGGATATGAAATATTATTCATGGAACGTAACTCATTATTCATTGTATCATGTAACTTGACAAGCTCAAAATCAAGTTTTCCAAGTTACTCGACAAACTAATGAAACACACATGTTTCATTATCTTCATTTTTATTTATTTAAATTATTTAATACATTAACTATTTTGTTTAATTTTGATGTTGTAATGTTGTTATTTGAGGAACTCAATCAATATAAAATTTGAATTTGTTAACTTACTTGATAAATGAAGCATACACATAATTGTATTTCATTGATCAATTATTAGAACATAGTAAAATAAAATATATATTATAATGAACTAATGCTATGTATTATATATTCTTTTATTTTAGCAATTAATATAATAATAATAATTATAATAGAAAATTAATTAAATAATAATATTTTACTAAAGTATAAATTATAATGAAATAAAAATTGATTATAATGATTTTTTATTATACTATGTTAGAATAATTAGAAAACATCTTAAATTTAATATAGTCTATCATTTCAATATAATATATATTGCATTTATATAATATATATTTTGTTGTACTATGTTTTAATAAATGATAGATTAAGAACATTTATTTATTTGCTTAATTTATTAGATAACTCGACAAACCGAAAATTTGGATCTATGTGTTGCTCAAAGGATAGGATGACAGATTACAAAAAAATAATAAATAGTTTAATATAAATTTTGAATAAAAAATATTATATTATTTTTTGGAAACTATATAAATCATTATTTACTCGAGCAAGTAAAAATACTCAAAACTTAGTTTGTCAAGTTGCTCGACTAATAAAACGATAGGAAGTCATAAACGGAATTTTTTAGTTTATTGAGTTACTTTATAACGTAGGTAGATGAGTAATTTTATATGAGTACTTTTTTATATTCTATGATTTAATATAATATGTTAGAATAAGAGAACTATCATATAAAATAATTATATATTATTTTAAATTTTTATGGTATATTATATCCGATTTTATAAAATATTAATACACGATTAATAATAATGTGTTTTAAAAATTAATTTTATTTATTAGAATGATTATATCAAATGATGTTATCAAAATCATTATTTATTTATAATTAGTAATTATAATATTATTTATAACAAAATTTATATTAATATTTATGAAAAAATTTATAAATAGATATGTAATAAATTTTATAATAATTTACAATCAAATTTATTTAATATCAATTTGTTATAATAAATTGATTATATTCATAAAATTATTATAATAATTTAATAATGCAATACAAATTGCAAAATACGAAAAAAAAAAGGTGTATTTATTTAAAAGTTATATTCTAAGAATTTAATATTATTCTTTAATATATTCTCAGTATATTTATAGTTTTTAGTGCCTATGTTTATTATTTTGTATGGATATTTTTATTATCATAAGAAAAATATATGATATATTTATTCTGACAAAAAGAAAAGATTTTCTATTCATTGATTATTATTAATAAGTATATATATTCAATAATATAAAGGTAATAGTAAAAATAAAAGTATATAAAATATAAAATATATAGATTTGTTATATGTAATTTACATAATTGCATTGCATTTAAAAAGGCTTATATGTACAAACGAAAAACCCTTCAAATATTACAAAAAAAAACCTAATATCCATTCAAAAAAAATGGAAAAAGGTGGCAATGCATAAAAGGATATCATTAGTTTTTAAAGTGTGTCTTTGTCTTTCGAAACTCGTGTATATCTCTCTGTTCTTGGCGCAGACAGTTTTTCTGGGTTGACTTCATTCTCAGATGAGATTGGATGTTCTTCAATTTTTCTCTTCTTGGATTTAGACACAGGTGAAGAAGGGAAATTAAGCTGTTTCACTGCACTTGGAAATGTTTGCCCTTGAAGAGGCATTGGTGTGTCAGTGGTATACGCTATATCTTTCCCTTTGTTAGTCCTTGATCTTGTACTTGTAGATGTGGTCGAAGTCGAAGGAGTTGGTTCATTGAAGAAGATAATGTCATACTTGTATTCATCGTCGAAGGCATTTTTCTTCATTCCTCTAATATAAAAGAAATGTTCTTCCTCTAATATAAAAGAAATGTTCTTCCTCCAATGTGATTCTAATCTTTTCCAACACTTCTGATCCACTATCCATTAATTGTTTGCCTGTGTATTGTAAGAATTTTTCCGCTGGATTCCCAATCATAGTGCCAGAGAATGAGCCTGTGGAGTCCTCAAGTTCCACATATACACGTGCCCTAATACATAAAATATATTAAAAGTGTTGCATGTGTGAATAATTGTTAACAACAAATGATTTGTAAAAAATATTATACCTTGGTACTGCAACTGCATGAGAAAATTTGCAGAAGACACATTCGTATGTTTCATTGAAATCGGAACTTGATATTTTGTTGCAAGTATTGCAAGACATATACCAAAAGGCTTGCTTAAATACTCTCACATATGCACGTGCGTAAACCCAGAAATATCCATGTCCTGTTAGCTATTTTTGAAGAGAAATTGTATAAATATTATAGAATAATTAAATGCATTTGTCTATATATTATTTTAATGAAAATTAGCCTTACTCCAGATAACAAATTTGGAATCTGTTGAATCTCTGTGATATTGTTCATGTCTGGGGTTGAAATATTCTTTGTTGCTGAGGATGGATATATCTTTGTCAAGATCATCTCATCTAACTTGTCAGAATTTGTTTCAACCCTTGCATAATGTGTAAAAATATTAGCAATTTATACATATGTATATATATATATATATATATATATATATATATATATATATATATATATATATATATATGATGAGATAAAGTTTGAATAAAAGATAATGAACAAATAAATTGTTACCAAGATGTTAGCTCAACCACTTGTTGTAAATGGGCATTGAAGGAGAAGATGTCATGTTGGCCTTGGTTGAAATTGAAAGGCTTCATGCATGAAATAAATATATAGATATATTTATTGGAAGAACTAAGATTGCTTATAAATGTTGTAATATCCCATTGATGAATTATAAAATTATTGACAAAATATTACCACTAAAAGATGTTACTTTTAGATGGTTTCCAATGATGATTTGTTTTCGGCTTAAGTTATCGACAATGTAACGGCATTCTTTCTCCACAAAATTATCCCACATCATTAGCAACACGATGTTAAAGCTAGTATAGAAACACGTAAAATATATGAGAAAGTGGTATATGAATTTTGTTAATAATATTGAAATTATTGGAATATATATTTATAATTGAAAATAATATAGTTATATAGATATAAACCTTGTGTCGATGAGAACTATATCTTGAATACACGTTTGCGTTTCAAACCTAGTTTGAACCAGCCTTTTAGGTTTCACATCGATTGCAACTCCAATAATACCTAAAGAATAAGAATAACAAATTAGGACAAATCAAATATGTTATGAACACAATGGATAAGATGAACATGTAAATGCGTAAATATAATAATTTAGATGCACAAAAAGGGAAAAAAATCTTTTTTCGTAAAATAGGAACAAATACTTATATCAGAATTTGAGTCCATGTAAGGTTCCAATTTGTTGAAAGGAACAAAATTGTATGTAGAAGCTATCAAAACACTGTGATCTTCATTGACTTCCTCAACTTTTGTTCGACCAGATATCGCCCACTGTATGTTGCCCATAGAAGCTTGATACTCAGGCTTTGTAAATTTGACATTTGCATTTGAGACAAGATACGTTTTGCCAAGTAATAACTTGTCTTCATATGCTGAGATGTTGGCATCATAGATAGTTGCATGGACTTTATTTTTACAGATAATACCATGCATTGAAATTAGATATTTTGTAAAAGCATCTATATAATTTTGGGTAGATATTAATTTTTAATGTGAACAAAGGGAATTGAAAGTTATAACATATTAGAGGAAAACGAAAACTTGTAAATATTTTATGGGGCCAAAATTAAAAAAATCAATAAACATAAATAATAGATTCAAATAATATACCTCCGGATCCATAAATACCATATTCTGGTATTTTGTCGGGCTTCGTTGAGCTGTTCGTGGAAATGATTTTTCCACAACAATAATTTTCGAAGTCCAATTTGTATCATTTGGAGCGATATTTGGTATTAATTTGTATTGTTTTTCCATTGTTTGATCCTGCACAAAATGTCAAATATAAATGAAAGAGTATAAATAGGTTATCAAAATGAAATAATATTTATACTAATAATGAATTGTAAGAGTATGTGTTTAAATATAGTACGGACTTGCGCTTAAAAGCTCAAAGAGGAGTATGAGGATATTGAGAATTAAAGACTTGACGACGATCTGAATATAGAATGTTTGTTGTGTTTGGTTTGTAATCGAAACTAATGTATATATATAGAGTTAAAGAAAACATCCGGACCTCGTGACGGGGTCCAGAGAGTTTCTCGTTTGGGCTAACGTGTTAATCATGCACCCAAACAATAAAAAAATTTCTTTACTTTATGGCCCCCACTCCACCAAGAAAAACAAACCCCCCACTCAATTCAAAAGTCTAAATTTGCATTCCTCCCCCTAACTGCAAATAAATGAACCCACTCGCACATAAAAAGTTTCAAATAAATTTATGTCCCCCAGCCCTCCTTTTTTACTTAATAATAAAATTAATGTTAACTATATTATTTATTGTATGATATAAATAATATATAATTTAATGAAAATTAGTATATATTACAATTTTTAAAAACAAATATAATGAATATAATAATAAAAAATATATTTTTAATTTAATAAATTTCATTATATTAATAATATGGATATAAATATAGTTGTAAATAAATAGGTTAAAGTATAAATAGGTTGAAGAAGGGGGTTTAAAGTATAAATAAATAAGAGGATGAGGGATAAATAAGTTGAAGAATGGGATTGAAGGTATAAATAAATCACGGTATGGGAGATAAATAGGTTAAAAAGGAGGTTTAAAATATAAATAAATGAAGTGGAGTAGGGGGTGAGGGGTGGGGGTAACTATATTTGTTTGCAGGGTGGATTTTTGCTGCCAGACGGAGAAACTTTTGTGGACCCCGTGACGAGATCCAGATCTTTTCTCTATAGAGTTATATGGTATCTATTATGCCAAGACTAAGGATATGTTTACCCAATGGGAGTGTAAATCCTCTGCCCCGATTGATGCGTGGCTTGTCACGCAGTAATTAATAAATGATGTGGGGCCCAATAATGATACCCTAAGAACTCATTCGCATTTCTCCTCGTTCTATCTTACTCAGCCCCAAGTAATTAAGAAAAGTAATGACCATACTAATAATAGATTTTAACAAGTCAAAATATTAATATAAGCACTCCAAAATTTTAGGTTAGCACCTGCACTCTTATGTTAAATTACAGTATAGGCAAAGTTATGAAATTGAAATAATTGAAATATTATTACTATAATGTATATTATGTAAAATAATATAATACCAAAAATTGATTGTTGAGTTAAAAATTTTTATGGAGATTTTAATAAACATAATTAGTTATTATATATTTGAGTAATTTTGTATACAAATTAACAAAATATTAGCTAAAAATAATAAAAAAAGTAAGTAAATTAAAAGTTCATGGTTAAATTGTGAATATGAAATTTGCTTTACCTAGTAATTTACAAACAAAGCAAATAAGTACTACAACAGTAAGAAAAAAATTGGTGATGAAAGTTGAAGCATGTATGAGACTTGAGTAGATTTGAATCTATTATTTTCTAAGCTGAAAGATTAAAGTATTGAAGGTTATGAAATGAATAGATGAAACTATAATACAACAATAGGTAAGGAAAACTATAATATAGTAGGCTTTATAATAATAATTTTTGGGTATACCAAAGTGTAAAAAATTCTTCTGTAGCAACTTAAAAAAAATAAACTAATTTAGGATATATGTATAATTTAAAAAAGTTGAAGGGTCCAATTATAATGTTTATAATGTAAAATTTTCTATTATTTTAATGAAGTTAATTCAAAGGTAAAATTGGCCAAGAATTGTTAGATGCGTGAGAAATAGTGGTGTGGGAACTTTTTTGTGTCTATAAATAGGAAAATGGGAATGATATGTAAAATAAAAGAAAAAATAGGGATTAAATTGTTACGAACATGAAAGAATGGACGATTAACTTGTTTCAAGTAATTGGAGAAGGATGGGGCCCAAGATTATTAAAGACGCATGTCTTTGGAGAAGATGGGGTGTAGCATTTATTAATTGCTACGTGGAAAGCTATGATGCAATTGGGGATGAGGATCTGAAATCGGAAGCGAGAATAACGAGGTGAGGCACGATTCGAAGATATTTATATATGTTTATGTATATAAATTTTTCATACGTGTATGGTGAAGATCATATTGACATGTGTACAATAAAAAGATATTTGTATATTTATGATATAAATTTGTACTTGTCTTAGGTATGATTACATGTAGGAGTAGACTACGTAGTAATCTATAGTTTCTTGTATAAATTTGTGTCAATTTCATAGAATTAAGAAATAAAGTATAGTTAGATTTTTTTTAGTTACAGGTGTTGATCTATGTTTATTTAAATATAGAAGGAAAAAAAAAAATCATATCATATATAAAAAAAAAAATTATAATGTTAAAAGCTAATTAATTTGTAACATTTCTAGATAAACTCGTTAAATGGTAAATGGAGTATAAATTTATAACATTGAATCTTTGAATATTTGTAGTACAATATTTATAAAATAAAAGAACATATAATTATGAAAAAAATTCAGAAATTATCTACATAAAATGTTGAAGTTTACTATTTTGAATTATAATTTGATACTATTAGAAAACGTATATAATCGTAGCAATATACATTTTAATAGATTGGCCATTTATTCAATGCACTATCAATAATTTAAAAGCATTGTACATAATTTCTTCAAAGTCTTATACAATATCCTTCATCAATAGAGATGTAAGAATATATTGACTATTTATTAACTACAATATTATTCGTCTCAAAGCTTTATAGAAGTGTTGTACAAAGAACTCATGGAATATATTTCAAGAATATTCACTCCAATATCATTGATGTCAAAGCTTTATAGAAGTGTTCTTCAAATAACACATAGAATATATTTGAAGAATACAGCTTTACTTGTTGTTTATAAAGTACAAACCCTGTAATGAAAAAAAATATATAATAATAATTAAAACACTATGAATGCACAACTGATAATATTTCTGTATAAACTACATTCTTTGTACAGCTAAAATGATTTTTGAGTTTATCATTTGGTATAATTAATGCTCTAATACATTTACTTGTTTTTGCTCTAGATAACGCAACATAAAGTTGACCATGAGAAAATACTGAGTTCGGGAAGATATAGTCCAACATAATCTAGTGTTTGACCTTGAGCTTTATTTATTGTCATTGCAAAACAAGGACGAATTGAAACTAGATTCTTTTAAAAGGGAATGTACTCTTATCACTTTCAAGTGGAATAAATGGAATTCTAGGCAAAAACTTTTTTCCCACGCCATTCTCCAACGATATTTCAAAGATGAATAACATTACGCTCAAATCCACGACAAATTAATCTAGTGCCATTACATAATCCTTCGATGGACTAATATTTCTCAATAACATAATAGGACAATTTTCTTTCAATACAAGTTCATGAGGCGGAATACCATTTGGAGTCAATGTATTAAGAAAATCTTCATGAATACTTTGTTCATTTTTTTCTAATGTTTCGTCAAAGCTATAATATGTAACATTTTCACCAAAGAATTTCATTAAGTATAATATTATTTATTTCATCAACAGCATTATTTGTAGGAGTTAAAATAACTCGATTAACCATCTTATCTAATTCATTGCTATAATTTTGTAAGTTTGGGTAAACATTTCGGATCAATTCTTTTATAGAAACTATTTTGGTATCAAACGGTATAACTATTTCATCTGGTAATGTAATCATATTACGCTTATGCTTTAGGTTGGATTCCATTGCCTATATCAAGCAATAACTTAGAAAAATATGGGTCAAATTGAGCTCTCATATTTTGTACCAATTGTAATTGTATAAAATTTGGCCATAAGTATGAATAGACTAAACTTGATCCAATGATTGCCTCTTTATTTCCTTTTTGAACTACTGGCAAAACCTGTCGAAAATCACCTCCTAAAACAACAACTTTCCCTCCAAAAGGCAATATAGAATCATTAACATCTCTTAGCATTCTATCCACAGCCTCTATTGCATAACGGTGAACCATCGGTGCTTCATCCCAAATAATCAAATTTGTCAATCTAAAAAAGCTTGCTAGAGCAGACTGCTTACTAACAGAACAGGTCATATTGTGATTTATTTCAAGTGGTATCTTAAACCTTGAATGTGCTCTGTTCGTCCACCAGGTAATAAAGCAAATGCAACACACGAGGAAAGTCATTGCTAAAACCTATAAGATTTTTAGATCGAATTGTGCAGAGCAAAGCTTTATATAAATAAGTTTTACCAGTTCCACCAGGTCCATCTATAAAATACATACGACTTGTGTTACTATATACATCTGTAAGAATTTTGTCATAGGCAATTTTTTGATATTCATTTAAGTTATTTGGATACATAGTACTGTCAGTATAAATAACATTGTTTAATTCTTCATTAATAATCTTAGCTAATATGTCTTCTTGTTCCATATATATTTGAAAAGGTACAAGATGGTAATCATTTATATTTTTATTATTTGCTTCTAATATAGAATTCATTTCATGTAATGCTTTCATTTCTGCATTTGCAATAGACATACCATTAGATAAATAATCTTCACATAAAAATAGGTGAAATTTTTTCCATAAAACATCTGGATTATTAGGAGAACATAGAATGAGTATTGTAGCAAATAATCTACTGAAGAGAAGAAGGCATTTGATAACTAATAGCTTCATCTAAACAAAGCTCACAATAATTATTGTCTTGTAATAAACCAAGTGCTATAGTCATTTCACGAAAAGACGCGACAAATAAACACCATGAACTATTTTTAAATTTTCAAATGACGTTGCTCCTTTAACATGATTTAATACGATACGTAAATAATATCTTTCTCCTTCAGTTATAGTAGATGTAACTATTCTACCAATAACATTTCCTTTTTTCCTTCGACACCATATTTTTCCTTGGCCGTCCCATACAAAAAACTTTGAAAAATCTTTATACAATAATGTTTTTGCAAGTTCATTTGAAAGATTCATATGAAAAAATTCAGTTAACATTGTGCGTTGTCTAGATTCATTATTGATTATTGTTTCTAAATTTTCATAGTCTCTATATGTTATTAAATGGTTATTTTCAAGATGTAGTTGTAATGAGATAACTGAGGGAGACATTTCATACAAAACAAATCCATATATTCTCCACATTGCTTCAGGTGGAGAAATCCAACGTCCATTTTGGTATATCTCAATTTCATCAATAGGATTTTCATTATTAGTATTAGAGATTGAAAAACTCACACGATCATAGCCTTTATAAACATATTTATAGAGGTATTTAACAGCTTTAACTGTTGAACATATTTCCACATTAATATGGCAATCAAACTTCGCACATAAATATGGATTGTAAGGTACAACCCATCTATTGTCTAATAAATGTCCTCGAATCATAAATAATCGTCTATCATTTAACCGTCTATAGGTTGGATAAGAATTATGGCCAATATAAGTATTTGAAATATATTCCTTTGGGTATTTATTCTTACAATGACCTGTTCTATCCATACAAACATTATGGGGATTCAAATGACCACATGGACCATGCATCATATGTTTAACAACAATAGAATGAAGATGCGGATATTTTACTTTATTTGGAATTTCACATGATACAATAGAATCAACTCTATCAATATTATTAATTTTTGCACAGCTTTGTAAGATTAGTAAGAAATGAGCATGTGGAAGTCCTCGTTTTTGGAATTCTACAACATAAATATATGCAGCAATAGGCCCAAAAATTTGGTGCTTAAATAGATCAACTTTAAGTTCTTCTAATTTAGCTTTGAATATTCTAGCAGTTAAATCAGGTCTATTCTGTCCTATATCATTATGCCTTAATTCTTGCTTTATTTCTACCCAATTAGGGTTACATGTCAATGTTAAAAATAAATCAGGTTTACCAAATTTTTGTACTAATGCCATGGCGTCCATATATCTTTTTTCATATCTCTAGGACCCCAACAAAAGAAGAAGGTAAAATAATCGGCGACCAATTTGTGCACCTCTATTTTGACCATTTTCTACACTATCAACAACTCCTTGATATAATTCAAACTTGGATTTCACTTTGATTTTGACGGAAATAATCTAATCGACTTGTTTCAAGTTTAACATACATATCTACTACATATTCTTGTAGAAGTCTACCAAACAGAGCAAAACATTGTTTTGTGTATCACGTACACTGTAATTTGAAGCAATAGTATTCACGACAAGAGACTTGTAAATCTTTTTATTCTTCTTCAAAAGCTCAAGCAAGAAAAAAACACAAAGAAATTTAATAATAGAAAATATTAAATTTAATGAGTTTAAGTGAACAAACATAATGGCAATGACTACCTCTTTTTTCTTTCTCTATTACATCAGCTGCACAACTAATGTTTTCAGTAGAAACGAAATTGTCTATTCTACTATGAATATCAACTGTACTATTTTTTGCCTTTTCAATACCTTCATGCCAACCAGTCTCACCAAAGGGAAATAATAATGGATATTGTAGGGGATCATAACATCCGTAATAGTAATGTATTCTATGTGAATTATTAGAGTGACAATAAATTGATATATCACGATATCTTATATCTGCAGATGGGTCCTCATCAACCCAAACTGCAGCCACTTGAGATACAGAAGGTGCATTATACACTCTTTGATCAAGACCAGCATCACATCTTATATGAATTTTGCAAGTTTGAAGACTTTCAATATCGCTTAGGAACGAAAAAATCTAGAATATGGATTAATCTTTAATAGATTCACTAATATGTGTAGTAAAGATGATGAGAAATTGATAGATGTATTTAATCTATTTTGTATTTCATTGTCTCAGTATCATAAAAGTATAATTGTAAATATGATGGATTACTATCAATATTTAGAATTGGATTTATGTAATGGTATACTTGTCCTTGAACTCTAAAAGTGTAAATACCTTTGTAGTTAGTAGATTTAGATAAATCTTTATCAAACTTCACTCCAAAAGAGGTAAAAGCAAAATGGTTATTATAATTTCGTACATTATTTTTAAAATCTAATGCTTCATCTGAACTTGAAGTATATAAATCATATAAAATAGAAGGTGAACAGTTGATATGCAATTTTATTTTCCATCGAAACAACAAAAACTTTACTTTCTTTCTCAAACTTTTTGCAAGACAATGAATACAATTTGTTGGAGTACGTAATACATAACTTTTGTGGGTACATATCTCATAGTAATATTTGAAATACAAGGAGTTAATTGGAATTCATGATTTTGATTTTCATGTTCTTCATAATAAATATCACTTTCTCACGCTAGAATCTTCTAAATTGTTAGAGCCAACAAAGGAAATTCCATGACCATCTTCATTCAATTTTCCAATATAAAAAAAATGACAAAAATAAAAACAACATAAATAAATAAATCCAAACAATATGTGCATAATTGGAAAAACAAAGAAAAAAAAATATACTTTGCTCACCGGTAATTGTGAACTATCTATTGAATTGACATCATTGAACCGAATATCTTCAAGTGGCGAATCCTTGTTTTTGAATCTTCTTGTTAGATTTATAATGTATATCTTGAGCATACATCATCTCCTTTTCTTGTTTTGTTGTTCTTTATTTGAGTCAACAAATTTTTCGCCATCATCTAATATATTTTATCATACAACAAATATAAAAATTAGTCTCATTCAATGTATAAAAAATACGATATAATATAAACATTATGAACACAAATAAAAATAAGATTAGTGCACGATGGAATGAGAAAAAGGAATAAATTACTATTAATTTAAAATCTTATGTTCCAAAGATAGCCTATAAATATATGATACTAAAAAAAACCTTGTTAATAAAGATATAATGAAAGAATAAACCAAACAACACAAATAACAAAGAACTTCAAATTTCCAGCAGTAAATAATTACAAACCTGTAAATTGAAGTTGTCAGCTTGATGTAAAACAACGAATAAAGAAATGATCAAACCAATAAAATGAATTTCAGAACTTCTGCAATCTAAGTTCAATCTAACTAAAGCTTTGTAGGGTTTGATAAGAGTTGAAATAAAAGAGTAAGGCTGAGAAGAAAAAAAAAAGAAAAGAAGCAAAGATTGTGTATATATGTCTCGTACAAATCAAAGAAAAGAAAAAGATAAAATAATACTTCCAAAACAACGCCGTTTAGTTCCAAGACATGAATAGTATACGTGTGCATATAATTTTATATGTTATTAATAATAAGTAAAAAGATAAGGATAAAGAAATGGGAAAAACAAAAAAAACAATTAACTTTTATTTTGTAAATGAGTACACGTGTTAAGAAAGGGTATCAATTTGAAGAAATAAAGTTGAATCATTTGCCCTAATTACCTCGTAACTTGAAAACATGTACTAATATAAAAATATATGCATCTTTTACAGAATGAATACCAGATATAATAGATAAATTTTCAAGTCAAACATTGCGGTGGCATGTAAAATAAAATTATACAACAAAATGCAAAAATCCAACTGGAGGCAAGAATTTAGGTAGGAAAATGGATGAGATAATTAGTCGAAAGGATCGAGAAAGTACATTTCAATTTGTCGAGTTAACCGAGAGAACAAATTACATAAATGACCAAATCAATAGTAAATTTTACAATCATTATTAACAATAATGAAAGCTCATAATTATATTAGAAATCATATGAGGACTACATTTATCATAAAAATTAAAATAATGATCATACAAAAAATTAACTACACCAACATAAAATAATTGACAAAAATTTTATATCATATACTGTAAGGATTTAATATAATATATAATAAATTGATAATATATTATAATATAATTATGATATAATTACCAAACATAATTACAATATAACAATTATTAACAAATATATTATAATAATTGATAAAATATAATATAATGTAATCAATAATCATAATTTCATATAATGTAAAATAATTTTATATCATATATAATTTAATGTAAAATCTTATCATAAATGGTAGGGTAAAATTTTTTTATATAGATCCCTAATTTATCAATCGACTAAAAAAATTCAAAGTCGAAATTACCAATTTATGCAATCACTTACATGCAAAAAACAATGACCAAAATAGAAAATTTAACAATTAGTATAAAGACAAAATTATAATGATAATAATAATAATAATATGCAATACTCAATACCTCAACCAAAGTAAGAGGGGAATAAAATTCTAAGAAAAACAAAAGAAGCTAAAAAATAGTACAAACGAAATATGTTTATGAAGTCAAAAACAGCAAAAACGAAATCTAATGATAAAATCTTTACTTTATCAAGAATCTCAACAAAATCATAATTGACAATGTCAAATTGATCAATAAATTATATAAGGAAAATAAAAATTTCCAACGTAAGAATTAATATAAAGAAAAATATAGTATTATATATTGTACGGATCTAATATGATATATAATAAATTCATAAAATATATATTTTACTATAACATATTAAAAAAATAAAAAACCCATGGGTAAATTTGCTATAAAATGAAAAGGATGTGGATTGAAAGTGGAAATGAAAAAAAAATAAATAAATAAATACATTGCTAAAACCGCACAAAAATAAAGGAATGGGAAAAATATTTTGTTTTGTCCAATGCTTCCCACTTTGCCGAGTTACTCGACAAGTGGGATAAGTAAAATGTGTTTAGTTTTCCCATCTTGCCGAGCAACTCGGCAAAGTTGAAAAAATGGAAAAAATATTTAAATATTTGAATTTTTGATTCTTATATTTTGTAATGAAAATGTCCAACAAAAAAAAAAAAAAAAAAATTATTTTTTTTGTGTGAGCAAAGTGGGGAAAAAATAATATTATTATTTCCTTTTTTTATATTCTGTCATGAAAAAGCCCAAAAAAAAAATATATATATATAATTTTTGAGAAAAAAAAATCTTTTCCATTGCACGTCCATAGAAAATATATAAAAAATTGTAAGTTTTAAATATCATTGAAATAAACAAAACAAAAGAAAATATAACTCAGCAAAGTGGGGAAAAAAATATTTAAATATTATAAGTTCTGATTTTTATATTTTGTCATGAAAAAGTTGGGGAAAAAAAAAATTTATTTGGCATGAGCAACTGGGAAAATACATAATATTTTTTATTTGTTTTTTGATATTCTGTCATGAAAAAGTGTACCTAAAAAAATATATATAATTTTTGCAACAAAAATAATTTTTCCATTGCACGTACATAGAAAATGCGTAAAAAATTGTAAGTTTTAAATATAAATGTAATAAACAAAAGAAAATAAAATATAAGTTAATAATGAATAAATAAATAAAAAATTATGATAAATTGATAATATATTATAATATAACTACCAAACATAATAAAAAATGTTTCTTGTAAGAAAATTGATGAAATTATAATATAACAACTATTAACAAATATGGTATAATCAAATTAATTTTTTTTTTTTACTTGTCGAGTGACTCGACAATAATCAAATGATGAAATGGCAAGGAGGAAAAATGTTCGAGCCACTCGACAAGTAAAAAAAAAAATTAATTTCCAAGCTCGACAGGAAAGAGAAAAGACGACTAAAACAAAACATAATATAAAGTCAAAAAGTCATGATGTGTAGGGAAAAATACAAAATGATTTAAAATAAATAAATGACGGCTCGGAAGAACGAAACAAGTCAACAATTGCGGCATTTTGAATAAACTAAAAAAAATGAAAGTGAAGAACGTGAGATTTAGAGAAATAACGGATCCCCAAAAAAAGAAAGAAAAGTAAAAAAATAAACTTTAATAAGTTAAACAAACATAAAGTCAGAGAAAAAGTGAGATTTGGACAAAATTAAGGCTATCCCAACATCAAAACAGAAAGAAATAGTAATACGCTGTAAGCAACATATATTATAGTATAGATATATATATATATATATATATATATATATATATATATATATATATATATATATATATAATAGTAGCTCAATGCTAGGTGAAAGAATCAAAATAAACATAGCTTAATTAACCCAGTAGCTAACCTTAAATCTAATGTATATTTCTTTTTCTTTGATTGGTCCCTTTTTAATGCTTTTTGGATTTTAATGTTGCAGAAGCAATTTTTCTACTTCTTACGAGATCTAAGCTAAAGATCGGAACCAAGAAATGGAAGAACAACTACACATCTTAAAGATGATGACGATGAAGTTCATTGAGTGCTTGATTGTGGACGATGACGATGACGATATATTGATTGTGGACTCTCCACTGTTCCACAATCCTGAAGCATATTTCTGAGGCAAAGTTTGGCTGTTTGGGAAAGTTTTGACGAGGAAGAAGGCTGCACATCGGCTACCCATCCCATGATGACCCAATTCCAGAAATTTTTTTGCTGATTCGGGTTTTTCGTGGACTTAAATTTACTTGGAAGAATTTATTGGACGGTTCGATATTATTACCGAACGGCTAGGCAGGAGATGGCTTGTCCACATTAGAGTGCTACGTACCACGTAATTAGAATATATCCCAAAGATTTCTTTGGTTTAGGCGGTCTTGATCTCCTGTCCACTTATGTTGGTAAAAATAATGAGTGTGGGACTATAAACTACCAATCATGTGATGCCACCTCAGCATAGACATTATAAGTGGGTAATATAAGTGGGTAGGAGATTAAAATCCTGGTTAGACCATCAAGCTCTTAGTGGTATTTGTTAGTTTTAAATCCATGTAACAAACAATCTAGGGGGTTGAATAGGTTGTTATTGAAATTAAGCGTTAGTTGACAAATTTTTTTTTTAAAAAAGTTGACAATATATTTTTTTTTAACAAAAATTGTTAACACGAAAGTTCACTTTAATGTTTTGATATTGATGGAAATTTGTTGAACGTTGGAACGTTACAATAAACGTTTTCGCACGCTTTGAGAACGATAACAAAATGGAGATTAAGGCGATAAATGACAATAGATATAGCGTGGTAAACTCATAAGGGAAACATTCACAACCCCATGCCACAAGTAAATAAATCTACTATTTTAGAACGGGTTACACACGTCATAGTCTTTTTGTAATTACAATTTTAGACCTAATCTAAAATTTTATTAGCGATCTACAAAAAGCAAAACAAAGTTAAGCAAGAACAATAAAACTCCAATTGTTTTAGATCTTCTTAACTAGTATAGGAATCTTGATCAAGTTCTTCGGTCTTGATCTTGGTCCATTCTACGAGTGTACCCAGATTGTCTCCACAAATCAGAATAAGAACTCCGTTCTTATCTTATCGTCGAAATGCCGTTATCTCTCACAGTGGATTTCTACAATACTCAATTTCTCGATCTTACAAAATGGAGTTTTGATCGGATTAGGACTTTTGAATATTTCTTTGGAACACACTACTCAAGTATAATTTTCTCTTAAATACTTGAATATCTTTGGTTTCAAAGTCTATAAAAATATTGAAATGCCACATCTTATTTATAGCAAAAGAAGTTTATCTAAACTTAATGATCTAGTATTTATCTTATATAGAGATAAGACAGAATAAGTCTTTAAGTATAAATAAGCCTTATAAAAGACAAGATGAGATATATTATAAGAAATTTAATATGAAAATAAATATTTTTATGTAAGTGGATAAAAAGAATGATAAAGATTCTATTTCAATATGTATACAATATTATCTACTCGTAAACATAGTTCATATAGAATGATCAATATTCATTTAACTCAATCACTTAATTTTTCGGACAAATAACAAGAGTTTTAGAACAACTAAAAGCGATAAATAGATTGAGATAAGTATCGCATTAAGATTTCTATTCAACTATCTCGAGAACGATTGACTCTTACTTGGCTCGCTTCAATATGAATTTAATTAATATAGATTATAATTAAGAATGCCAACAAAATTGGATTATTCAACAATCTCTCCCTTTGGCATATCTTAATTACAAAACTTATATCAAATTGTTTTGAAGTGAGCAAACAAGCAAATCAGATTTAAGAACCGAGGCTTAGTGCTTGTTCGGTCATGCTTTTTTTCATCTCCAAAATTCATTTTGCATTAAACTTAGTGGGCCATGACTGAATTCCTCTCACACACTTTTTGACTTACATTGCAATTTGACAAAATTACCCTCAATCAATTAAATGTCATTTGAAAGTTAAAAGGGCAATTTGGTCATTTAATCTCAAATTCTTTTGAAAAGTCAAAAAACTCATGCTCAAAAATAGATTTTGGAGATGAAAATGCCTACCGGATATGCTCTTAATAAAAGCAATAAATCCTAATTACCAAAATCAAATGCAAGCTATTTAAAGCAAATAATAATTATCAAGTCATGTGCAAAAAACTACTACTCCCCTTTTTGTAATAAAGAGGGCCAAAAGCACAAACTAAATCAACCAAAGAAACTAAATTAAAGAAAAGTCCTAAGTCAAGGATAGAGAGAACAACCAACAACATGATATTGAGTGTCAACCTCTTCTATGTGGTGTCCTTGTGTGTCCTTTTTTTCAAACCACCAGCCTGGGTTTTCTTCTTGAGCTTGGAGGACGAAGGCCTGGGGGCAACATCTTGATGTTGGGACAGAGCAACATCAATGTCAAGATGTTGAGTATTCTCAAGGTCAGTGTCCAGTTGTTGAGCTTCATCATTGCCAATGTAAGGATGTTGAGTAGTATGTAGGACATCATCTTTATGTTCCTCTGGAATAGGAGTTCCAGTTCGGTTAGAACTGGTGTGATCCTCGGAAAGACCTGGTCTTGCTAGAGGCCTGGTCTCTTAGTGACTTTCTTAGATGGACAAAGGACAAATATCGGTGTGGTGAATGTGTAGTCCTCAAGAATGGGAAAATTTTGATCTTTGGAGATGGGTATGAATTAAGCACGAAAATGAAACATCCTGGAGTGTGCACGGCGGGTTGCCACGAATACAATTTTGTCAAAAATAAGTGTGGCAATTTCCAACGAGTAGATGGTGCCCAACTTGTACAAAAACTCAACCATATCCATCCCAATGTCCGACCGATGCTAAATTGGATCAATATTATGCAAGGCAATTTTGTGAAGCACCTTATACTTGGGGATAAGCAATGCCGCAATCATTTTTCCGTAGGCTAAGGATTTTCGATGAGCTCTAAGGCTAGTGTATCAATAGCTTGCTTCAAATTCATCATTCATTCCTTTAGTGATGGGTGATAACTTGAGCCAACAACGAAGATTGGAAGGACTAAATGGTACTAGCCGTCCCCGAACATAGACTGGCCACCAAAAATTATTCTCTATCTGTTTAATCTGACGAGAAATATTAGTCAAGAACTCTTTGACCAAGGTTTCACACGGTCTCTTAGTCCAATCCAACAATTTTTGTATACTCCAATGCTCAATCAATTCAACAAGACCAACTGCTCTAAAGACATCCTCTTTGACATTTAATTCTATAGCAAAATCTCGATTTTAAATAAACTTGTGAAATTGAGCTTGTGCATCAAGAGTTCCAAATTTGTAATTTAGAAGAGTAAAGACATGGTTACCTTTATGAGCAAACTTTGCTCGAACAACCGAGGGTGAGTTGCTGGAGTTGGGATATCTCGAGGAGGTCGCCCAGCCCAATCGAGCATAGATTGGGACGAATTATTAATATATTCTCTTCTCGTTCCATTTATTTTGCTTACGTTTATTAATTTATGTTGATGAATTAAATTTTTTTTAATAACTGCAAGTAATTGTGTTACATGTACCGCGATAAGCTCAATTTTAAACCATGATCTACATTAAAAGAAGAATTACAACAAGTAACATCTACAAAACCCATCTAGTCACATAAGCACTTGAATTAAATAGAATTACATTCCAAATTCAAAATTGTTACTGTACACTCGTCGGACTGTAACCATCTCGCCGAAAGAAAATGCAACTTATCGGACCACCACCAACCGCCGGACAATGCTCACTCGAAAGTAATTTTTTTAATTTTCTACATAGGCAATAAAATTTCAGCCGGAATTAATTAATAATTTGTTTTACAAAAATTCGAATATTTTTCTGCTTCTAGAATGATTGTTTATTTATTTATTTGTGATAAACTCAACCAACCAATAATTACCACAGTGATTGTTCCTGAAACTGTATTACAATTCAATAATCCTATTGTGATAAACTCTTATGTTTTCTATTTATTTTTAAAAAAAAATCCTAAAAAACAATTACTTGATTTATATGTTTTTACATTCAAATTGAGCTAATGTTTTTAATCATAATATTATCTTATAATGATATTGGGTGAAATTAAGTTTGTCATAAGATTTTTGCATTTTAATCCTTTTTATTAAGGAATTTTGTGAGTGGAATTTTAATTTTAATTTCTTATTTGATAGGGAGAATCACAAAGTCTCGATAATGTACATGTTCCTCAAGTCTCTGTCATTAGAATTCATACATTTGGGTAAGAATTTAAATCAGGATGACTAGGAGGATGCGCATCGAAGACGGGAGAAAAGATGCTACTTTCACATCTATCGTCGGTAGTAATTTTGTATTTGGAATGTAGTTCTATTTAATCTAAGTGCTTATGTGACCGATTTAGTTTTGTAGATGCTACTTGTTGCAATTCTTCTTTAATGTAGATAGTAATTCAAAATTGAGCTTATCGTGGTACATGTAACAGATTACTTGCACTTGTTAAAAAATATGATTCGTCAACATAAATTAATAAACACAAGAAATATAAATGGGACTAAGAGAATTTATTTATAATTCGAGACAAATTTATGCTTGATTGAGTTGGGGTGGGCAATGGAAATAAAATGTGATATAAAGAGGAGGTGGGGGTTGGTATTGGGCGAGGAAAGGAGTGTTATAAATAAGTTGAGGGGCTCATTGGTAAGGATGGAAAAAAAAAACTCGCCGCTCGAACCTACCCCGCGCCCGCTTATTAGGGTAATAGGAGTGGGTCCCAGGCGGTTTTTTTCTTGTGACCCGACCATAAGAAATTTTTTTTTTTTTTTAAAATTATAAAATAGAATATAAATTAAAACTTTGCTAGAAATGGACTAAAGAAAAATCGAACCCGGGGTTGAAATTATAAACTATAAATTTCAACCCATTACACCACAATCTCATTCTTGAATTTTTGTTTTGTTTTGATTGTTACATATATTTTAAAAAAAATATTTATTTTTAATAATTCTTTCTCGCTTTAAAAAAAAAAAAAAAAAAATTTCGTGGAGGCGGGTCAAAAGATTGCCCGCCCGCTTTGGCGAATCATTTGGTCGTAGGATGGGGCGGTAAAAATTTTTCGGTGGGGTGGGCGGGGAGGGGACCCGCTCCAGACCTGCCCATTTCCATCAACGAGTCATTGGGTTTGGATTGGGGGTGGGATGTTGAGTGGAGAGGTATAAATTACTAATTGTTAACCGTGGAAGTGCCATATTAATAGTGGCCACAAATTATTTTGTCCACCATGATATCAATTGCTAAATTGTTAATATGGAAGAGTAGTGATATAGTACTTACAGTGAGTACTAATTATGGTGTCTACTATCTACGTGTCATCATCACATTGATCAATTTTTAAAAAATTGTTAACAATTTTTTTGAACTTTTTGAAAAGTAAATAATGTGGTGATGCCACGTGAATAGTGGGCACCATAATTGCTGTCTATTGTGAGTACTATTGTTGACATACAAAAAAATAAAGGCTTAAGAAGGAGATTTAAATAAATTTGTACGTATGGGCCCATAAAAAGTACCCAAGCATATAGGCCCAGAGTATATGTCGCCCAAGCCTAATGGACGCCCATGTGAATTTATGTATAGGCCCATAAAGATATCCGGCCGACAGGCCAGAATGGATATCGCCCAGGCCTAATGAACGCCAAGGACGTTGGGCGACTAGAACGATTAGTCACCTTATGGAGTAACCGTTCTAATGGGCGCCAGTGTGAATTTATGTATAGGCCCATAAAAGATATCCAGGCCAGACAGGCCCAGAATGGATATCGCCCAGGCCTAATGAACGCCCAGGACGTTGGGTGACTAGAACGATTAGTCACCTTATGGAGTAACCGTTCTTAAACAGTTTTCTTTCTCTCTTATCACTTTCCCACGTCTCAGGAGTTACGAGCGGTTGAACCATCATGACCATTATGGATGAAGTGGGTAGTTATTGCCATTTAGGGAGAAAGTGGGTAGTTATTGGACGATGAGCAGTTTTTGACATAAGATTGAAGGAAACCGTTTAGTAAAGTATAAAAGAAAGAAGATTGATCGGAAGAGACAACAAGACAACTCTAAAAAAATAGAGAAAAATGTAATTTCATTCCCTTTCAGTTTTAAGCATTTATTTGCAAACAGATTCCGGTGTGCTTGTGCCTCTTGAGACCTTTCGTTTTGTTCTTTCATCTTTTGTTAATATTGTAATCTTCATAAATCAAACACCCCTTGTTGGGACTTTGTCTCAAAAGGTTTGGCGTCCCTTACACATCGTCTGAATCTTTTAATTGTTAGCAAAGAGTATATTTCTGTGCGAAACAATTTGGCACGCCTTGATGGGACCCCTTTTGGTGTTAGAAGATACAAGAAAGTAAAACAATATGCCTCACAAGAATTGGATAAGGAGCCAGCAAATCAGTGAGTCCAGTCCGTGATCGAGCGATATGAAGAGCAACAAAATACCGCAACGGAGGGACAAAACCAAAGTCGTTATGAACCAATGATGGAATTGAGTCCACGCACCATGCGCAAGCGCGCTTGTGCGAACTCATACAAAATGTCGTGGGACGGTAAGCACACAAAATGTTCATGATATGGAAAAGTTTGTTCAAAATGAAAATGTGCATTATGATAACATGGCCAAACAATTAGGCACTTTAAATGAACTTATGAATAAGTTAGTGGGCCAAATATGTCAACCAAATTTGCCAAGTGTAGGAAATCACTTCCAAGCCAGGACGATCGTAGGGCACAATTCCCCGATGTTGAATCCTAGTCAGGGAATAGAAACGCCTTTTATCCCATCAACATCAAATACAGGAGGAGGCGGAATGACCAACTTGAATGGTCATAATATTAGGTCGCCCAACTTGGGGGGTAGCCCGAACGCAAGAGAAAACATCCCAAATATAGGACAAAACGCAACACGCTTTAGCGAGGGGGCAAATGTCCAAGTAAATGGCAATAATACCTTGAATAATGGTAATTTTACCACAAACCCGGGGCTAAATAATAGGCCTCAAATGATGCCGCCTGTGAACCAACCTATAGGAGTCCCATACGATCCCAACTTAGCTTTAAGAAACCAAATCACAGAAATAATGCAAGATCAAGTGGCTTTTGGAATGCGTCCTTTTGTTAGGCCAACCTATAGGAAGCCATATCCCGATTGGATAGACCAAGCATATCCATGGCCTAGAGGATATAAAGTGCCGAATTCTCATTGTTCACGGGTTTAGGAGAGGTCTCAATGTTGGAACATGTAGGGCGATTTATATTACAATGTGGTGAAGTGGCGATTATCATAAAATGAGGTTGTTTCCTAGTTAAGCTAATGAAATAGCCTTCTCATGGTTCATTAATTTACCAAAGAAATTCTGTTCGAGACGTGGCAACAATTAGAGTAGTTGTTTCATGCTCAATTCTATAAAATCGAGTCTCGAAGTTACCTTGGCCGATTTGGCGAATTTACGTCAAATGCCAACCGAATGGGCGGAAGTTTTCCTTCAAAATTTAAAATCGCTATGAGTAAATGCTTCGTGCCTTTACACGAAAAAGAGTTTGTTAAGATCACTCAAAGTTGTTTAAGTTTCGATATAAAAAGAAATTTCGGGATAGGGAGTTTCTGATCTTTTCAATTAACGATTAACGTGATTAGGTACAAGCGTCTAATAAGAGAAGAAGAACAAATGAAAAATTCTAGTAAAGGGACTTATTATAGAGACCCAAACTTGATGTTCATATCGTAGACGAGTATTACGATCAAACCGAAGTGTGTCTGGCCGAATTGGTCGAAGGAGATGCGTACACTTGTCCCTTAATGATTAATTCAGGAGCGACGGTAAAAAATGAGCCTATAAGAGATACAAACAAAAAGGCTAGAGCGTTTTCATTTGATATAACCAAAGCGGATACTATATTTGACAGATTGTATAAAGACAAACAAATAAAAGCGAAAGCGATAAACACAAATTGCGGATCCTGAGCAAATTAAGGATAAGAAATATTGTAAGTGGCATAATGCATGGTCTCATACAACTAACAATTGTTTGGTTTTTCATCATGTATTACAGGATGCCATTGAATCAGGACGAATCACTTTTGAAGCTAAAAAGAAGATGGTAGTGGATGAGAATCCTTTTCCACGGCCACTTGGAGTAAATATGATAGCTGGTTTCAAAAGTGGTTTACCTAAGTTCAAATTGGTAGTCGATAATGGAGACGAAGATCTTGAACAGCATCCTAGCGTGTTCGAACGTCTCAAAGGGAAAGAAGTTGAAAGGAACGAAAGAGTGTTGTGTACTAGATGTAGTAGAGAAGTAAATGAAAGTGAAGAGAAAATAGGAGTATGGAGACGTTACAATCATCCTAGCATGACCCCAAATTTCGGCTATTCAAAGGCAAATGTACCAAGGCCTCCTTTTGAGAGACAAATCAAAGCCAATGCATGATGGTAGACCGATGCACAACGGTGACCAATGCTCAACAATGAGAACGTTCGAGCCACAACCCCATCGATCAAATGTATGGCATTCATTCCAATATAGTGCAGGAAGGGTGATACACTTTGATCAGATGACTAGGACGCAACAAAGACGTCATCAGAAGAATTATGGACGAATAATGAGCCAACAACAAAATATAGTACGTCCCAACATGCCCAATTTGTCCAAAGCAGTGGCTAAAGAAAGTCTTGAAAATGAGAAAGAACACAACTTGGGAGATTCAACGGAAGAATTACCGAAAGATTCTTCCGGTAGATCGAGATTTGAAAGACGTAGCAAAGATGAAAATGAAGATGATCTAGGACAATCCATCACTATTTAATTTGGCACTTTGCCCCCAGTCTTGGCTAATAATTATTTGCTTGCCAATGAGTTTAAAAGTAAGGAAGATGAAGAGCCACTAGAAGATGAGGAAGAAGAAGCATGCACCTTGGAATGTGAGGAGGAAATCGGGCAAACCTCTCGAGATATATGTGAGGAAGAAGAAGATGATGGTTTGACCGATGTTGAAGAAGAGATTGACCTGGAATCAGAAAGAAGGAAAATAGGAGTCTCATATAACAATCTACTGAAACAACTATATCAAGAAGGCGTCCGAGAAGTGGATTTATTGGGCGAATCATCTGGACAATCTTTTGATTATTATGTCTTATATGGGATATGGGACACCTAAGAAAAAAATAAGGGTACCACGCTCTGAAAAGTATGGACCACCTCCAATGGTATTGCTACCCTATACAGGTTGGATAAATGAAGAGAAATTGCAAGAAGAGAGCGACATAGAAATTCAGAAAGAAGGAACAGAAGATCAGTGCGAAATGTTGCACGTAAATTTGGTACATGAAGTTGATCCAAAAGATGGTGGTGAGCAAGAAGTAAAGATAGAGGCAACCGAAAAAGTCATTTTCAAGAAGCCAACTGCCAACTTAACCAAACATTTAAGACCATTATATGTAAAAGCTTTAGTCAATGGTATCCCAGTAGCCAAAGTTCTCATCGATAATGGGGCCGCTATAAATACCATCCCATCCAGAATGATAAAGAAATTTACAAAGATGGAGAGTGATTTGATCCCTACAGAAGTTATTCTTACAAGCTTCAATGGAGGGCAAACTTCGGCCAGAGGAGTAATGTCGTTAGATGTAACAGTAGGAACTATCACTAAAACTGCAGTATTCTTTGTAATAGACGGGCCGACTAGCTACAATGTGTTGTTAGGGAGAGATTGGATTCATGGAAATCGTTGTATACCTTCGTCACTCCATCAATGTCTAGTTTTCTAGAATGATAAAGGTGAAGCGAGGTGGTGCAGCAGGCGGATCATAGGCCTTTTGTTACTGAGAGGCAAACTCGGTGGAGAAGTTCATGTATGAGGAAAATTATGGACTGTGAAGGTGGTCCAAGATGGGAAAGAAACCCGAATCATCGCAAGAAGCGAAGAATCATTATCGATGAGATGCATTTATTGAAATGTTTGATCAAATGAGGCCAAACAAAGTGGCCCTTGAGGAGCCGATGGTTGGCAAAAAGACAATCAATAAATGTTAAAGAATATGGCGACCTTCAGTCAGCGAAAGCCAAGTCAATAGCTTTCGAGAAAAGGTGCGAAGAAGAAATGAAAAAAGAAGCGGCTTTAAAAATTTTGAAGAACAAGTTAGCAGTGTTCGAGTTAGAATAGAATATCGGCCGAGAAGTTAATAAAGTGGATTGTTTGGAAGGAGGCATTACCACAAGAAATCTGGACGACGATGTGATAGGAGTTATGAAGCCCGTGCACGCTCAAGCACAAGATCCTTTGGTAAAAGTGAATATTGGGGATGAACAAGAAGATCGCCCGACGTTTATCAGTCAAATGCTTAGCAGAGAGGTAAGTGACCAGCTAATTGCTTTGTTAAAATAATACAAAGATTGTTTTGCTTGGGAATATGAACACATGCCTGGATTAGATAAAGATTTGGTAGAACATAGGCTGCCAACCAAATCACATTTTAAACCCCATAAGCAGCCCCTAGGCGCTTTGCCCCTAATGTATTGCCCGAAGTAAAGAAAGAAATAGAACGATTGTTAAAGGCAGGTTTTATTAGAACAGCCAGATATGTTGAATGGTTATCCAATATTGTGCCTGTATCAAAGAAAAATGGTAGTATTAGGGTTTGCATAGATTTCAGAAATTTGAATTTAGCAACGCCCAAAGATGAATATCCAATGCCAACGGTGGATTCTTTAGTGGATTCAACTGCTGGACACGTAATGTATTCCTTCATGGATGGATATTCAGGATATAACCAAATTTATATAGCTGAAGAAGATGTACATAAAACTGCATTCAATGTGCTCTAGGATGTTTTGAAAGGGTGGTAATGCCTTTTGGTTTAAAAAATGCAGGAGCCACTTATCAAAGGGCAATGAATTTGATTTTTCATGATATGATATGAAAATTCGTTGAAGTTTATGTTGATTATATAGTGGTCAAATTTCTGAAAAAATAAGACCATTTCCAACAATTGAAACGTTGATTTGAACGAATGAGACAAAGATAAATTAAAATTGAATCCGTTGAAATGCGTATTTGGTGTTAATGCAGAAATTTCACAGGTTTTCTAGTACATCAAAGAGGAATTGAACTTGATAAAAATAAAGCAAAAGCCGGTTTAGGGGCTAAATCACCTAAGAACAAGAAAGAATTGCAAAATTCTTAGGTCAAGTGAACTTTTACGACGTTTCATCTCTAATTGTGCAGGCGAGCACGTTTTTTTTTTTCTCTTTTGAAATTGAAAAATCGGGGCGATTTTATGCGGAAGGAAGAGCGTCAAGAGGATTTTAATAACCTGAAGACATATCTATCAAATTCACCAGTGTTAGTTTCACCTACCCAAGGACAGCCAATGAAAGTTTACATATCGGTTTGAACAAGAATCAATAAATTTGGATTGGTCGCCCAGGATGATCAATTTGGAGAAGAAAGGGTGATATATTACCTTAGTAGACGTTTAACAACATGTGAATGTAATTATTCTGCTATTGAAAAATTATGTCTTGCTCTGTATTTTACATGTACTAAATTAAGGGTTTATTTGCAACCTGTGACTATTTACTTAATCTCTAAAGTGAATTTGGTTAAGTACATGTTCTCTCATCCTATTTTGCATCAAAGGATTGGTCTTTGGGCTTTAGCACTGTCGAATTTGAAATATGATTCATACCCCAAAAGGTTGTCAAAATCAAGTGTTGGCCAACTTTTGGCCGATCATCCATGTTTAGACGTGCCTAAAGAAATTGAATTAGAAGTCGATTCGTTCGAGTTAACACCCTGGATTTTATACTTTGACGGGTCAAAGACTGCTAGAGGTGCAGGAGTAGGGGTAATGCTAATAAACCCATTAGGGGTTTGCTACAAATTTGCTTTCGCTTTGAATGAAATGTGTACTAATAATCAAGTTGAGTACGAAGCATTGATTATGGGTTTAGAGTTATTATTAGAGTTAGGGACGAAAAATGTGCTTATCAGAGGTGATTCTCAGTTAGTAATTTATCAATTGAATGGCGACTTTAAATGCCAAAGTAATTCTGTCATAAGCCAATATGACATCGCTCAAAAGCTATTGGACGAATTCGACCAAATAGAGCTTCAGGGTATATAACGATTTGGCAAATGAGCTGGCCCAAATGGCATCGGGTTATTCTAAAATGTTAAATAACGCTTGTGAATATGGGGTGATATTGCACAGTAGTCCAACGAAGGGTAAAGAGATCAACGTGCATTGTATACAAAATAGAGACGCAATGGACTGGAGAGAAGAAATACAAAGATTCTTGGAAGAACCTGATAAGAAGAATGATAGGAAGGTAAAATTACGCTCGTTGAACTATCTGCTGGTCGATGGAGAATTATATAAGAAACGCTCAGATGGTGTGCTTTTGAGATGCATAAATTTACAAGAAGCTAAAGTGGTGATGGCTGAAGTGCATAAAGGGATATGCGGGGCACATCAAGCTGGCCAAAAGATGAGGTGGTTGATCGTTAGGAGCGGATATTTTTGGCCTAAGATGGGCGAGTCATGTGTTCAATATGCTAAGAGTTGTTTGAAATGTCAAAAACATGGCCCAATCCAAAGGATGCCAGCAAGGGAAATGGTACCTATTATTAAACCATGGCCATTCAAATGTTGGGCGATAGATCTGATAGGAAAGATTTATCCTCCATCGTCCAAACAACACACTTTTGTGATAATCGCTACAGATTTTTTCACTAAATGGGTAGAAGCGATACCTTTAAAGGAAATCTTTCAAGGAAATGTTATAGGATTCATTCGTGATCACATCGTATATAGATTTGGGATACCTCAAACTTTAGTGATGGATCACGGAACTTCTTTAAATGGGAGTCAAGTGAAAGAATTTTTGAGTGAGTTTGGAATTAAGTTGGCAAACTCTACACCTTATTACGTCCAATCTAACGGCCAAGCAGAATTGTTAAATAAATTTTTGAAGAATATCATAAGGAAAATGATAGGCGAAAATGCTAGGGATTGGCATGAGTGTTTGAATAGGCGTTATGGGCTTATAGGACTTCTCCACGATCTAGCACTAAAGTGACTCCTTTCCATTAACTTATGGGCAAGAAGCGGTGCTGCCTATGGAAATTTATGTGCAATCGATTAGAATACGCTTGCAAAATAGCGTAGGTAACGACGAACAAATAGAACTACTCTTTCAGAATTTATTGGAATTAGACGAATTAAAGATGAACGTCTTAGATAGATTGCAAATTCAAAGAAGGAAAATGGCTTCATATTATAATAAAAAAGTTATAGCCAAGTGTTTTAGTGCAAATGATTTGGTCTGGAAGACGATACTCCCATTGGATAGTCCAAAGTTTGGAAAATGGTCGCCAAATTGGGAAGGACCATACAGAGTAAAGGATGTGTTACCAAATGGAGCATATCATCTAGAAAATTTGGATAGTATGAAGCATGTGAGGTCTATTAATGGTAAGTATTTAAAGAAGTATGTTCCATCAGTTTAGGATTTTGAACGATTAGATATTCAACATTAAAGGACACAGTTCTGCAAATGAATAAACTACTCGTTTCATTGGATAATTTGGTTGCCATGATTGGCTACCATTACAAAGTGAAACCAGATAAAACAAAAAGAGTAATTGTCCTTAGAACGTTCAAGTCTTAATTACAGTTTTCCCCAAATATAACGCATCTGTTCTCTAAGCTTTTCCCATTCATCGCGCTGTTCGACAGAAGCAGTGGACAGTTCATCCATAATTCCTTCATCCACTTCTAGACCTGAATAACGCTCAAGCAAAGATCTAGCTCGTTCAACTTCCTGAGAAGCATTACGTTTCTTAGCGGCCAATCTGGCTTTACAGTCGTCCATCTTTTCTTGGATTTCTTTCATCTGAGCAGCCAAACTCATCATCATAGAATCTTCAACCACAACCTCAGAAGAAATCTCGTTCAAGTTATTTTTAGCTTGGTCGATTTCCTGGTGTAGAGATTCCTTTTCGGTCACAGCATTGACATATTGAGTTTTCTTGGCTTTGAGCTCCACATTTTTAGCCAACAACGCACTTATCTCCTGATGAATGATTTTCAGAGATAACTTGAGATCCGTGGAGAGTCTGAGTGAAGGAAGCTCAAGTGCTTGGGCCATTTGGCTGCTTAAACGCTCAAATTTGTCTCGTTGGTTAGCACCACTGGCGTGTGATATATCCATATCCATAAAAGAAGTGTATTCAAGTACTGCCTGCTTAAGAATGTTCATGTTTTCTATAGAAAAGCGCGAATCTGATGAGAGAAGGACGATCGGCAAAGAAGAATGAGCAGTTTGATTAGCTTTCACTTGTTCCCAAGACGTAAACAGGTCCCGAATAGAGCGTAAGATGGTATCAGCATCCTGTAAAGGTAAATATGATTACTTAGCATCCTCATGTGATAAACAATGTAAAGTGAATTAAAAGAAGACTACCTCGTGGACTGACTCATCGATGAGTTTTTGAAGAAGAAGGAGGAAATGTGCCACTGGGCGATTTGACCGCTGCGAAGATTCATCTTTGTCTGAGCGTGTTGGTTCTTGTACAACTGGCAAATCTCCACCGGTCTTTCTACGCAAAGGGACGAATAATGATAAGTTCAAGAGTAACGTCCATGACAAATGGTGCAATTAGAAAAATATCATAAGTATGTACACATATTACCATCCGGTTCTATGCTTGGAGGAGAAACGCCGTGAAATGACAAAGATTCTCCAATTGGCTGGGCGATCGAAGTGGCCGAATCTTCAAATCCCTTCTCGAGCAAATCCACCTCGATGAATGGCTCGGAAGAGGGAGGAATTGAAGGGTCGGGCGAGTAGAATCTTTCAAAGGAGAAATGAGCCCTCTCGGTTTAGAGCACAAATAAAATGTCAATATCTACATTGAATTGTTCTTTAAATAAAGGGAAATCTGGTCATAAGAGGAGCATCATCATCATCATCACTATTATCATCAGGTCGATCTGATGGATCTGACGTTAACCGTTTGTGGTTGGATGCACCTTTGCGACTCCAGTTTGGTGGGAGAACCGGATTGAGTAGAAATCGCAGTGAGAGTGTCTAGTACGCATTGTTGGAGATTTTGAAGGAGAAGAAGAAGGCGCAGGATGTTTAATCGATATAGCGCAAAGCAGACAATAAGAATGTAAGTAGAAGAAATAGAAGTTCGGGAGATCCCGATCCTCAAGTATATGGAAAGCATGGTTGGCGTTGGTAGTGAAAACCCACGTTTCACGAGAAGGCCAAAATTGCTCAAAGAGGGATGAACGGCCAAAGTAGGATGAAAAGGAGCCAAAGAAAACCCGGTCATCAAAGAAACATTACGTTCATCTATGGCTGTGCTTTTACTTTTGTGATGGTATGAAAGCGCTCCTGGAAGCTTTTTGAATAACAAGGAGGAATGGGCCAAGTTTGGCCAAAACCGAGTTGTCGGGCAAAGAACTGAGGAGCGTAGACCTCGACCCCAGCCTTGGCATTGGTGCCAGTCAGAATGTCATGAAACAATTCTCGCCTAGTCAAGTATTGAACCCAAACGGGCAGGACAGCACTAACTTCGTTCAGAGTAAGAGGAGGTTGAACGTAGATTGGAATTTGATGAACGGAGAAAGGAAAGAAAGAGAGAATTGAACTTAAGTTATAAAAAATGTGAATACATCTCGATTAGACATATCAACAGGGGCTAATTGGTTGATAACCAACCCGTAACAACTCACTGGCTGAGGGGGTATTGAAGGAATACCAAGTTGTGGGAAATATGCTCTCAACCACAATTGAGCGAGCCAGAGAGGCCCACTTCCGGTGGGAGAAGCACTGGTCCTAAGTTGATGTTGAAGGTAAGTCATGCCTCTATAGAAAGCGGCCAGAAACAAAGAACAAAGATTCAAAGACCTACCAAGGGCCAACTCATGGGCGATAGGTAAATAAGCCATAGAAGGTTTAAGATTAGGCACACAAAGAATATACCTACACTACCAAACCTGAAGGAAGGCTACACGCTCTGCATGAGTAGGTTCTTTGCCAGAGTTGTCATAAAGCTCTTGCATGCCTGAATAGGAATCTGTATATTTCTTATCAAATCTTGAAACAAGGGAGGATATCAGCATGGTAGGAGAAATGGTATCGCCCAGAGGGGGAAGATTAACTAAAGCGCCAACATCCCTTAAGGTAATCGACATTGGGCCAAGAGGAAAAATAAAAGTGTTGTATTCGGAAGACCAGAAACTCAAAGTGATAGGAAAAAGGACAGGGTCATAGAGTGGAGGACGTGTAGCAATTTCCAGAAGGTCGGAAATCCTGGCACGATCAAAAAGCGCTTTCGTAGGGCCATGCTTCATCATACGCGCATGCCAGAGGTGGAAAGTGGTATCAGCTTTAGGCTAAGTACGAATACTCTTTTCGCGAATTGGCTTCAAAGAAAAGGGGTCCAAGAAAGGAGGTTCTTAGGTGCAAGGGAAGAACTGGGCTACGGCCACTCGCCCAATAGAGTCCGCATCTTTGAACGACGGGCCCAAATAGAACTCGTTCATGTCAGGTCTAAAAGGTAGAAGGCACGATGGGTTCACATGAGGTTTAGATAGGAGGTCTCGGAAATCTTCGAAGGTGGTATGATTTTCTGAGGAAGTTTTAGACGTAGCCATTTCTCGGCAAAAGGATTTCAAAGGTAATGACAAGTTTGAAAAAGTGAATATGAAATCAAGGAAAAGATGAACAATGTCCTTTTATAGAAGAAGAAAGAGGCGGCGACGTGATAGACGATGGCGTATTGAGCAGAACGTGGTTATTGGTGCAATGTAGTGGCTGCTTTTTTGGGTTTTATAAATCGTGCATTTGGGATATCAGAATTGAAACGCCAAACGCACTTTTAAGAAGGTGAAGCGCCACTAAGTGAATATGGCTAATTAATAAGTGATTATATTAATTTAGCCATATTGGGGGGTAACTGTTGACATACAAAAAAATAAAGGCATAAGAAAGAGATTTAAATAAATTTGTACGTATGGGCCCATAAAAAGTACCCAAGCATATAGGCCTAGAGTATATGTCGCCCAGGCCTAATGGATGCCCAGGTGAATTTATGTATAGACCCATAAAAGATATCCAGGCCAGACAGGCCCAGAATGGATATCGCCCAGGCCTAATGAACGCCCAGGACGTTGGGCGACTAGAACGAGTAGTCACCTTATGGAGTAACTGTTCTTAAACAGTTTTCTTTCTCTCTTATCACTTCCCCACGTCTCAGGAGTTACGAGCGGTTGAACCATCATGGCCATTATGGATGAAGTGGGTAGTTATTGCCATTTAGGGAGAAAGTGGGTAGTTATTGGACGATGAGCAGTTTTTGACATAAGATTGAAGGAAACCGTTTAGTAAAGTATAAAAGAAAGAAGATTGATCGGAATAGACAACAAGACAACTCTCAAAAAACAGAGAAAAATGTAATTTCATTTCCTTTCAGTTTTAAGCATTTATTTGCGCCAGATTCCAAAGTGCTTGTGCCCCTTGGAGACCTTTCGTTTTGTTCTTTCATCTTTTGTTAATATTGTAATCTTCATAAATCAAACACCAATTGTTGGGACTTTGTCTCAAAAGGTTTGGCATCCCTGACACATCGTATGAATCTTTTAATTGTTAGCAAAGAGTATATTTCTACGCGAAACAACTATATCACCACTCTAATATAAAAATGCTACATCAGTCGTGGGCACAAATTATTCTCTTCACCATGGCCAGAAGATCAGATCTGATGTTAGCAAACAATGACTGTTTATCACCCGCTATTAAATAAATTTTTATGTGAGCGACATTTATTGCAATAGTATAAATCACTGAAAAGGAAATTGACAATGTTCACTTAATCATTGAGTGAACCATTGATTTCTTTGTTGATTTTATTCATGGTCATTTATATATTATTTAAGGTTAATTTCTGCAACGTTGACAGAAGTATTTTAAAAAATTTAAAACATAAACTAAATGGTTTGCAACCAAATAAGGAAAATTGTAGAGCCCGACAAAGAAGCAGCAATTTTCCTTCTTTGTTTTTTTTTTTGGGTGTGGGGGGGGGGGGGGCAAGAGCAATTTTACTTTTTGCTGGCTGACCATTTAATTTTTTTTAAAAAGACCAAATTTCTAGCGTGGTAACAAAATAAACGTCTTATCTACGTAGTAATTAACGGTGACACATAGACTACTAATGTTAATGGCGACATTTGCTGTAAGAATATCAAACACAGAAGTGATTAGTAGTATAAGAAAATAACTTTATTAACAATTTTGAATTTTTTAAAAATTTCAATGATCGTTACTAAAATTAACCCTATTAATTAATATACAAATTTATTCATATTTTAATTGAGGTTTATAAATAATTAAAATAACAAAAGTTGATTCTAGGCAAATGAAATTCGTTGGCATATTCCTTTCTTTCTCTACATCCTAAAATTGTCGATGGTCACTATATTGCCTCCATATTTTTGTTTTGGTGTACTATTTTTAATTACACTAAATGTTTCAATTTTACTCATTGTCACACTTTTATCTCTAATTTTATTCATTTTGTAGCGTGTTTTGAAGTGAAAGGCAAATATTACATCCTACTTTTGTATTTGTAATTTTTTTGTTTATTTAAAATATAATAGACAAATAAGTTTTTTCGCCCTCTTAACAGATATTTTAGACAGATACCGTTATTTGTATAAATTCATTGAAAATTGATAATAAAAATACAACGTAAAAAACTAAAGATATAAGTACATCATTGAGTAAGTGGTGCACAAAACAAAAAATTTAGCTGCAATATTACCACCCCATGTGAAGTTATATTTTTGGTATAGCATTTGTATGAATGTCTATGAAATTACATTGTTTTTAATATTTCGAATAAAGAAATGAAGGATTTTTTTTATTTTTTTATTTTTAAATCTTCTCTACTATTGTGTATCAATTTGTATATGGTACAATCCAATGCCCCTATCTAAATACATTCTGTCTTTCAACTCAAGAATGAGATAAACATGTATAATAATTGTTGGTCATCAGTGCAGTCCAATGCTTAGTTCATTAGGTTTTAAATGCCAAAATATATGAATTATTGATCATAAAATGTTACTGGATTTGAGAATAATTTAATCTAATTTGTTAGAACTTGATCTACTAGCTGAATTAAGATACATCGTCCTACATTTGTTGTCTTTAAATATAGTTTTGACATTTTCTACTTTATTTTTTCTTAGCAAATGGAAAGACGTCCATCCAATTTTTGACACTTCAAAATATTACAACTCGATGTCCCATTTAATAAGAAGAAGTGATATCTTGAAGTATTGAGAGTGTATTAGAAGGCATCTAAAGGATATAATAACAAGTTGGAGGCAACATATATGAACTCCTCAAAGATAAGCTTATATTTCGTGAATTCCTAAAAAGTATAACTTATAGAGCATATTGAGCATGTTTGGGTGAGGTGTTTTGGCGCTTATAAGTTTGTTAAATATCATTTTATCTCATATTCTATAAGACTCATGACTTTTATCTAATTTTTACTCACTGATAAGTACAATTTTGTACTTATCTGGGCTCACAAAATGGACAATTATAAGTTCTTTTGTTTGTTTACAGCTTAATTGCATGTGTTTTCTTATCAATTTAGGAAATAATCAAAGTCAAGTATAAATGGGATGAAAAGAGAGCAAAATGAAGACAAGGGACCTAATTGCTAAAGAAATGAAACTTCGTGGGGACTTGATGTGAAAATACCAAGGTGGGCAATTCAAATTCAAAATCAGATAAACCATGCGATCGCATGGTATTATCCTCGTGCGATCGCAAGGCGTTGAAAAAAAAATGAATGTAAATCGATGAACCATGCGATCGCAACTATGTCCACCATGCGATCGCACGACCTAATCGTGATGTAAATTGTGCGTAAACACTCGATTCAAATAGAATTCTACCAAATTCAAATAACTTCAACAACCAAACACACGCTTTGGAGGTCTTGAGAGAGAGAGTATAAAAGGCGTAAGATAGACTTTTCAAGGAGACGAATTTTAGAGGAACAAGAAACAAGGCAATAACGAAGATCAAGGCGCGAATCGAAGATTATCGAGCCGAAGATCACGGGTTGTATTTTACTTTTTGTTTTTTTTCTCCGGACCATGATGAATTCAATTCTTTCGTTAATTGAAGAAATCATGTCCCATAATTTACTTTATCTAGGATGAACGATGAAACCTCACGCTTTGATTAATTAGCGCTTTTTCCTTTTTAGTAATTAATTGCCGGGATTGATTATTCTTTATTCGCTTTTTATTATTTTAATGCTTGCGCACTATTAGAATATATTGTGATCTCGTATTGAAGTCGAGAGATTCAATATAGATTTAGCACGTGGTATTGAATAACATAGGGTCCAATAATAGATAGAGATTACTATTATGCCTTATGAAATCCATTTAGGCGATCTTGAGATTTTAATGCATGTGCTTATGCTCGAAGCTTAATTAGAGATAATGAAGTTCGCATAACATATAGATTTGATTGACCATCGAGAGAGGCTTTCGATTAATTTAGGAACGCCGATTTTCACCCAAGGTAATTAAAAGCTAAAAAGTGATTAATGATAATTGAGTAGAATGTGTCGGTGGATTCGTGAATCCTAGTATTGTTAAACTTTAATTGCTCTCATTTTTCGTAGTTGCTTATTGCAATTTCAATTTAATCAAAATAGTTAATTTAGTTTAGAATCTTAAGAATCAAAAATTGAATTTGTGTTTATTTCCATTGTTAAAATTTGAGTTGTGAAATTAATTGGTAATTTAGTATCTAGTTCTCGTGGGTTCGACACTTTATTTTATCACTATATTACTAGTCCACGATCCGTCCACTTGCGGATATAAATCGCACAACAAGTTTTTTAGGCGCCGCTGTCGGGGACTAGTTTTATTAATTGCTACGTTAATTTATAATTTGGCTTTTAACAATTCTTTTAGTTTTATTTAGTTTTATCTTTATTTTCAATTGTCGTGATATCGCTTTCAATTTTATCTCGCTTTCTAACTTTTCGTGTGTTAAGTGTGTATGCACCGTACAAAAGATCTTGATCTATTTGATTTAGATCCGTAAATTGAACGGAGCTTTCACCGACGACAACGAGAAAAAGAGAAAAGAAGCAACAAAGAAGAAGCCACAATGGAGGATAACCGAATCCGTAATCCGCTGCAAGCGGATGGTCGAAACAATCGTGCACCAATAGCGCGACTGTTGAAGTTAATGAGAGAGACATTCTTATGGGTGAATATATGATGCCACCGATAGTTGAAAATCGGTCCAAGATATATATCCGCCTTATGGACACGACAACTTCCAATTGAGGCCGACATGTGATCAACTTGTTCTCGAACAATCGCTTTTCTACGGGATGGTAGATGAAAACCCTCATTACCACATTTCTCGCTTTGATGAAATCTGTGGCAATTTCAAATACCAAGGCGTCAACGAAGAGGCATCAAGATGAGGCTTTTCCACACACATCGAAGGATAAAGCTCGAGAATGGTTGGATTCACTCACCTGGGAGCATCACAACTGGGGTGATCTCGATCCAAAAGTTCACATTGAAATACTTTCCTCCACCGTGGTGAACAGATTGAAGTACGAGATTTCCAATTTCCAACAATCCGAGTTGGAAAACTTTCATGAGGCATGGGAGAGATTCAAGCAATCGCTCGTAAGTGTCCAAGCCACGGGTTTCCTTTAGCAAACTCGTAATCATTTCTTCTACTCGGTCTAGTTCCTAGCAATGCTTCGTCAGCTGATTCTCAGAAGCGGTGGCTCTATCCAAAATAGGTCTCCGGGCGATCTCCATGACTTGTATGAAACAATGAGTGAACAATTCGTTATGTGGCTGCATGAGGAGTACAAAGGAAAGCAAAGAGGGTACATGAGGTAGACTCAAATTCGCTTGTACCGCAAAGATCGATGCATTGGCCAAGCGTATGGAGACGATGAAATATTCTCATTCAGCTAATATGGTTCGAGATGTCTCCACCAATCAGCGCGACATGCGGGCAAACCATCAATCTTCTGAGTGCCCATCGACAAAGGTTGATATGCCTTCTCCCCGAGCAAGTTGCATATGCTCGAATTTTCGGCGTCGCTAGAATAACCCTTATTCACGTATATAAAATCCGTGATGGAGAAATCATCCAAACTTCTCCTATGGCAACAACCGTAATATCCGTAATCCGCCAAATCAAGGGAGGCCACAAGAGAAAAAAAGAGGACCGAAGAAACTCACACCGAATTGAAGGAGATGCGAAAAGACAGATGTTGCTATCAAGAATATGGAAAATCGATTAAGGCAAATAATAAATTGTTGATCGAGAGACAACCAGCACATGGCCAAGCAACACCAAGTCAATCCAAAGGAGCAAGTAAATGCAATTACCACGAGGAGCGGTGTTCAGCTACTGAGATTCATGTGACTAGGCCGTATAGAAAAGGAAACCTGTGTCCGACAAAGCGAGAGAAAATAATTTAGATGCGAAGTTGCACTGCAATGGACTCTCCACCACCTTATATTCCACCACCGGCTTACGTCCCTCCCAATCCCATTTCCTCGTAGGTCGCGAAAACACAAGCTAGACAAGCAATTCGAGAAATTTCTCGATGTGTTCAAGAAACTCCAGATCAACATTCCGTTTGCTGATGCTCTAGCACAAATGCCGAGTTATGCTAAATTCATGAAGGAAATTCTTTCAAATAAACGGAAGTTGGAAGAGCACGAAACAGTTATGCTTACTGAGGAGTGTAGTGCTATCTTGCAAAACAAGCTACCGCCAAAGTTAAAAGATCCGGGGAGTTTCTCTATTCCTTGTACTGTTGGTAGTTCTTTTTTCGAAAAAGCATTATGTGATTTAGGTGCTAGCATTAACTTGATGCCTTATTCTATTTTCAGGCAACTAGGTCTCGGAGAAGTGAAGCCAACCACAATTTCACTCCAGTTAGCTGATCGGTCAGTTAAACGCCCACGTGGAGTTATTGAAGATATTTTGGTGAAGGTGGACAAGTTCATATTCCCAGCTGACTTCATTATCCTCGATATGGCGGAGGATAGAGATGTGCCACTTATCTTGGGGCGACCATTCTTAGCTACTGGAAGGGCCCTCATTGATGTGCAAAAAGGGCAGCTGATGTTGAGATTGAATGAGGAGCAGGTCACTTTTGACGTATTCAAAGCAATTCAGTATCCAAGCTCCTCTGACTCATGCTTTCAGATCGATATCATTGATCACGAGGCTGCTAACACATTTGCCTTGGAAAATCCTACAAATCCATGGGAAGCGTGTATTATGCATTCTCAAGATGAAAATTCCGAGTCTCCAGTCCTTGAAGAATGTGCCAGATATTTACAAGGAGCAGAACGGATTGAAAGAAGGAGTAGGTATATGGATCTGGGTACCACACTTCCTCAAAGCAGCCTCCCTCTATCCAAAAGGCACCAATTCTCGAGTTAAAGCAATTACCTTCTCACCTTAGGTATGCTTATCTCGGTGAATCATCCACTCTTCCAAATCATCATTGCGAACTCTATTGATCGTGATCGAGGATAAATTACTCCGAGTTTTTGAAGAATTACAAATCACCCATCGGTTGGACTATAGCGTACATCGAGGTATCACCCATCTTTATGCATGCACAAGATTCTAATGGAAGAGGCATATAAACCAACAAAGGCAACATCAACGCAGATCGAATCCCCATTTGCAAGAAGTAGTCCGAGTCAAAGTGTTGAAATTGCTTGACGCAGTATTATCTATCCTATTTCGAGATATAGTACTTGGGTGAGTCCGGTCTAGGTAGTGCCAAAAAGGGAGGGATCACAGCTTGAGAAGAATGAGAATAACGAGCTCATTCCAATCGATTGACTACCGGGGTGGGCGTGTTTGTATTGACTACGTAAAGTTGAATGATGCCACCGAAAAGACCATTTCCCTCTACCTTTCATCGATCGATGTTGGAGCCGATTGGCGTGTCATTCCCATTATTGCTTTCTTGACGGGTATTCGTGCTATAATCGATTCATATCGAGCCTAAGATCAAGAAAAGACTACCTTTACCGCCCTTACGGCACGCTTTGCTTATAGGCGTATGTCATTTGGCCTATGCAACGCCCACCCCCACATTTCAACGCTGTATGATGTCGATCTTCTGGATATGGTCGAAAAATTCATTGAAGTTTTCATGGATGATTTTTCGCTTTTGGAGCATCATTCGACGATTGCCTCAAAAATCGACCTGGTACTTCAAATATGCGAGAAAACAACTTGGTACTAAATTGGGAAAAATGCCACTTTATGGTCCAAGAAGGCATCGTGTTGGGACACGTGATATCGCAGAAGGGCATTGAGGTCGACAAAGCGAAGATTCGTGTTATAGAAAACCGCCTCCCCGACATCGCTTAAAGGGAATTCGGTCTTTTCTCGGACATGCGGGTTTCTATAGACGGTTCATACAGATTTCTCAAAATAACCAAACCATTGTGCGCTTTCTTCGGAGAAAGATGCCAAGTTCGAATTTTCTATCGACCGCCTTAAAGCTTTCAACACTCTAAAAAACAAATTTAATCTCAAAGACTGCCATTGTACCACCCGATTGGGATCTACCGCTTGAACTCATGTGTGATGCAAGTGATTTTGCCATTGGGGCGCTTTGGGGCAACGAGAGCGAAAAGTCATACATACCATCTATTATGCCAAATTTAACTCTCAATGATGCTCGATGAATTATGCCACTACAGAGAAGGAATTATCGGCGGCAGAGTATTTGCCTTCAAAAATTTTGATCTTACCTCATTGGATCGAAGGTGATAGTGCACATGCACTATGCAATGTTGAAGTATCTTTTGCTAAAAAGATGCAAAGCCAAGACTTATTCGGTGGATCTTACTTCCAAGAATTCGACTTGGAAATTAAAGACAAAAAGGGGTTGAGAACGTGGTAGCCGACCACTTGTCAAGAATCGAGCGCATCAAGGGCAATGAGGAAGGTGAAATAAATGAGAAGTTTTAGATGAGCGATTTTTGGGATAGAGCAATTGGGGAGTGCACCGTGGTATGCGATTATGTGAATTACCTTGCAAGCAATATCATGCCACCGGATTATGATCATCAACGTCGAAAAAGTTCTTTTCGTAACTTAAACACTATTTTGGGAAGATCCTATTCTTTACGTATGGGAGCCGATCAAGTAATTCGAGATGCCTACCAAGAAGAAATGGAGACGGTCTTGGAGCAATGTCATTCTTCACCATACGGAGGTCATTTCGGTGCTACCAAAACAAAGCAACAAAGTCCTACAACTGGTTTTATTGGCCGACTTTATTCAAAGATGCCTACAGCTTTGGTAAAAAATGTGACAAAGCAAAGGACGGGGAACATATCTCGAAGCAAGAAATGCCCTTACGAAGCATTCTAGAGGTTGAACTTTTCGACGTGTGGGGTATTGACTTTATGGGCCTGCTTCCACCATCATTCTCAAATTCTTACATTTTGGTGGTCGTGGATTATGTGTCTAAATGGGTAGAAGTCGTAGCCTTACCGACCAATGATGGCAAGATGGTGGTGAACTTTTCAAAAGAACATTTTTACGCTTGGACTCCTCGCAATCATCAATGACGGAGGTAAGCATTTTGCAATAGACAGCTTTGATACTCTTTTGGCAAAATACGGTGTGAAGCACCGCAGGTGGCTACTCCATATCATCCACAAACTAGCGGGCAGGTGGAAATCTCCAACCGGAGTTGAAAAGGATCTTGGAGCTTACGGTGAGTTCATCGAGAAAGGATTGGTCGAGAAAATCGGATGATTCCTTTGGGCATATCGAATCGCATTCAAAACACCAATTGAATGTCACCTTATCGCCTAGTTTTTGGGAAGGCGTGCCATTTACCGGGCCGAGTTGGAGCACCGAGCCCATCGGGCATTGAGGAAGTTAAATTTTGACTTGAAAGAAGCCGGTGAGAAAAGACTGCTTCAGCTTGAATGAAATGGAGGAATTCGTGTTCGAGACTTATGAAAAATGCCAAACTGCATAAAGAGAAAACCAAGAATTGGCATGACAAAAATATTCAAAACGGCGGTTTTTGGCGGGACAAAAAGTCCTCCTATTCAACTCTCGACTCAAGCTCTTCCCCGAAATTATGCTCATGTGGTCCGCCATTCACGGTGGTGAAAGTCTATCCACATGGAGCGGTGGAGGTGGCTCATGACACGAAGGGCAGGTTCAAAGTGAACGGACAAAGGCTCAAACATTACTTGAGGGTGACTTTTCAAAGAAAAGTCATTTACTACTTTGAGCAATCCGGAGTGATCACCGCGACAAAGTCGAGCTAAAGACTTTAAACAAGCGCTCAATGGGAGGCAACCCATTTTCTTCCCTTTTATTTACATTTTAGCATTATTTTTCGCTTTTGGAGCTTTAGGCACGCTTTTTGCACGCTTTAGGTTTAAGTTTTGGAATAGGTTTTAACTCTTAGATTTCGAGGATTTCATCATCATCATTTTGCATATGCACGTTTATACTATCTTCAAGTTATGTTTATGTTTAAAAAAAAAAAAAAAAAAAATTGAAACAGGGGTTAGAACCATGCGATCGCATGGTTCACTCCATTGCGATCGCATAGACTGGGCAGATTACATTCTGCCCAGATTTTACCTCTAGTGCGATCGCAGACTTTAACTCCATGCGATCGCATGGACTGCCATATGATTTAAAACCGGGACTTGGACCTTTCATTTCAAAATCCACATTTTCTACTTCAAACATCCGATTCCTCTTCACTCCTTAATCTCAAACATCATTCCGGTCACTTTTGGGCATCAATTTCACACAACTAAGCAATCTTTCACTTCCTAATTCACGAATTCAACCGGTAAGTTCAGTTTTTTTTACGTTAATTCCGGATTTTGATTTAAGTGTAGAAAATTCTTGCTCTTTGATAAATGTGGAGGTAATGGTTGATTAGTCTAGGCTTGAACCGACTTGGGAAGTATATTTGGATTGGGTTTTAGTTGATTAAGTTGGAAAAATTTTTGGTTTTGTTCCTTCCCCCATTGTTGTCATTTCTTTGAAGAACATCACATGCATACTAGGTGTTTGATGATTTGCCTCATCCACGTTTTTGGCCTAATTTGATGTGAACCACACCTTGGGCTACTCCATTACACTAAAGCAATCATCTAGGGTCATGCAATTTAGCTTGAACACATGTTTAGCACGAAATTAATCCAAACGTTAACATAAAGCCTGCAGGCTGCCATGGCAGCCCACAGTGCATGCCACAAAGAGCCTGCTTGCTAGCAACTTCGTCCCACCATCCGCTTGACCCTAATAACCTCGAATCATGTGAAATTTGACTATGTGGTAGACCTTATCATGCACTTTCATGTCACACTTGTCCGTTTCATTTTTGCAATTTCCTAGGTATATTTCTCAATACACGGCAGCCTCGCCTATCATGTTTTTCGAATTCTTTTTACCCGATGTGTCAACAAGTTTGGGGTTATATCTTGATCTATATATGTTTTCTTACACTTCTAACATATTATTGTTCATTTTGCAGATTATGGCCCCAAAACGACCACCAACCGCCGCCGAAAAGGAAAAAGAAGGCTACCGCGGCACTTCTAAGAGGGTTTCGTCGACACGGCACACCGCCGCCTCTCACCTTTATTTATCCGAAGAGCACAAAGAGAGGTTCACCAATGCCGTGAGCCAGCTGGACCATTTGGGGGAACGAAGAGTGCACCTAAACGACCACCATTCCGCCTTCAACCTCATCGACGCGTCATGGACCAAGGTGGCCGATACTCCACATCCTATGTACTCCCAAATGGTCCATGAGTTCTACACGAACTTCAAACCAGAGATAGACATTCATGGGACAGAGAGCACTACAGAGCAGACTTGGTCCGGGGCACATGGATCATGTTTACCCCGGTGGTCATCAACAATTTCTATGGCCTATCTTCGACGATGTTCACCCTCCGCCCGACATTCGTGATATGGGCGAGGTGGCCCGTTTTATATGGTCGAGCGTATGCATGGCCACCGCCCGGGAGGGACTTCGAGCACGCAGAAGTCGATGCACTCCTCCTCATCCCGAACGTGTTTGTGAGCCACAACATCGACCAAACTCACGCATCGCACCACCATTAATGATGCTAGGGCTCGATTGCTGCACCATTTAGCTCACGGGAGGAAGATCGACCTGGGAGTTACATCTACACCCCGATCGCCTTGCCGCCTCCCGCACGGACAAGAGGCACACAACCATCTTCCCAAATACCGATCGGTGGTATTTGTGGCAAGCAATGGGGTCCCGATTTCACCGACGGAGCAGCCGAAAAAGGGACCTATCAACCGCTTTGCCTTGAGAATGCCGACGGGCCATCGCACGAGCTATGGGGCTGCCCCCCCACAGCAGACGAGCACCTCTCGAGGAGCGACCAACAAGCACCCCTCCAAAGAAAGAACCCTGACCCACCAGACTCCGAGATATGGCCGCCTTGTTACATCGCTTACTAGAGGTCGCCGAGCAGACACGGCTCATTATCGCCACCCGACCGAGCTCCGCACAAGGCAAGAGAGTTGGCGACTCATGGGTCTCGAGTGGATGCGCTTAGACACACTCGGTCATCTATGGAGTTTACTCCGAGTCGACTTCCCTAGAGCGTAGTCGGATTCGGGCCGATCATGACTGTGTCAAGCGACGACTCGATGATGTGCGGCAAGCTAGATGACATCCATGATCGATCCGCCCCCGACACCCACGCCACCCTCCCACCGGTTGACCCTCCACACCCTTCTTCTTCCGTGCATCCTCCGATCCACCTCCGGAAGTTCCTAAATTTTTATGTGTTTCTTTATTTTACATGCGATTGGGGACAATGCACGCTTTTTAAGTTTGGGGTGGTTGATAAAAATTTTGCTCAATTTGACATATTCATGATATTTGATGATATTTGATTGTTGACTTAGTTCAAAAAAAAAAAAATTATTTAATTTGCATGCTTGTGTGATATGAATAGCCTTGCCGGCTAATGATGAAATTTTTATTTAATTTTAGCTTTAAATCATGACTTGTGAACAAATTATATTGTTGTTTAAATCTGAGACTAATTAATCATATCTGATATTGTGTTGTGTCGGCCAGTAACGATGATATGTAGCTATGTTGGTGCACTTAAGTTGAAAATAATAGGATACATGTTTAAGCCTAAAAATCATCATCCGTATCTCGAACAAATAACCAATATAGTGAGTGATTGTAGTGAGTAAACTGTGATGGTGGCTATCTAGATTATGTTTGAATCCGTGTATGTCGAAAAAAAATAAAATTTTGTGGAGCACTTTAGACCGCTTAGAGGAAACTAAGTAATGACCGAATATTAGGAATCTAATCCTCAAGATGAACTTATTGCACGCAAAGAACAAGGCTTTTATTTTTATATAACTCATTTCGAAGCCTTTTTGACTCGAGTGATAAAGTCATTGACCAAAAGCTCGTTATATGGGTCATTTAGAAAGCTTAATGGAATGAGTTTCGCATACGACTTAATATCTTATAACTCTTTTCGTAGCCTATTTGACTCGAGTGAAAAGGCCCGTAGGGTTTCAAAACCCGATGCCCTAAAGTTCAAAAGACTTGGGAGTCATCGGCCTAAAGCTCGTTATATGGGTCATTTAGAAAGCTTAATGGACCGAGTTCGTACATAAGATTAAAAAAAAAAAAAAAAAAAAAAATAATAATAAAAATAATAATAATAATATATATATATAAAAAAATAAATAAATAAAATAAAATAAATTGTCTTTGCAAAGTAACCCGAGGATTAGATGACTAATGAGTTTGACTTACTTAGTAGAAAATTTCGGTCAAGAGTGCTCATAAATTGGAGAATCTTCATAAGCCTAGGTTGTCACAATCATTAGCTTTTCTCAACCAAATTTCTAGAAAGAAAAGAATGTGAACAACCTTAGACCCGTAAATCTTGGAATTATGAGAGAAAACAATTATTTTGGGAGAAGTGTATCTTACGAGAGGAAAGGAAAAATTGACCAAGTGGTTGGACTATCACCTCCATAGAATTTAAGTCGATCGATGAACCGCCTCACACACGATTCAAGTATGTTTTAATTGGAATCACGCTTACAACCAGTATAACCCAACACTCGCCATGATTTCTAAGTTTTTCTTTGTGCAAAATCAAGCAAGAACGGCAAGCTATTTATGAACTTTATTATTGCTTATTGCATCTAGTACAAGTTTGTTTTTAGTAGTTTATTCGAGGACTAATAATAGTTCAAGTTTGGGGTATTTGATAAGTACAATTTTGTACTTATCTGGCTCACAAAAATGGACAATTATAAGTTCTTTTGGTTGTTTACAGTTTAATTGCATGTGTTTTCTTATCAATTTAGGAAATAATCAAAGTCAAGTATAAATGGGATGAAAAGAGAGCAAAATGAAGACAAGGGGACCTAATTGCTAAAGAAATGAAACTTCAGGGACTTGATGTGAAAATACCTGGGTGGGCAATTCAAATTCAAAACCAGGATAAACCATGCGATCGCATGGTATTATCCTGGTGCGATCGCAAGGCGTTGAAAAAAAGAACAGAATGTAAATCAGATGAACCATGCGATCGCAACTATGTCCACCATGCGATCGCACAGCCTAATCGTGATAGAAATTGTGCAGACACCTGATTCAAATAGAATTCTACCACCAAAATAACTTCAACAACCAAACACACGCTTTGGAGGTCTTGAGAGAGGAGTATAAAAGGCGAAGATAGACTTTTCATGGAGACGAATTTTAGAGGAACAAGAAACAAGGCAAGAACGAAGATCAAGGCGCTGAATCAAGATTATCGAGCGAAGATCACGGGTTGTATTTTACTTTTGTTTTTTTTCTCCCATTCATGATGAATTCAATTCTTTTCGTTAATTGAAGAAATCATGTCCCATTAATTTACTTTATCTAGGATGAACGATGAAACCTCACGCTTTTGATTAATTAGCGCTTTTTTCCTTTTAGTAATTAATTGCCGTGATTGATTATTCTTTATTCGCTTTTTATTATTTTAATGCTTGCACACTATTAGAATATATTGTGATCTCAGTATTGAAGTCGAGAGATTCAATATAGATTTAGCACGTGGTATTGAATAACATAGGGTCCAATAATAGATAGAGATTACTATTATGCCTTATGAAATCCATTTAGGCGATCTTGAGATTTTAATGCATGTGCTTATGCTCAAGCTTAATTAGAGATAATGAAGTTCGCATAACATATAGATTTGATTGACCATCGAGAGAGGCTTTCGATTAATTTAGGAACGCCGATTTTCAAATTCAAGGTAATTAAAAGCTAAAAAGTGATTAACAGATAATTGAGTAGAATGTGTCGGTGGATTCGTGAATCCTAGTATTGTTAAATTTTAATTGCTCTCATTTTTCGTAGTTGCTTATTGCGAATTTTAATTTAATCAAAATAGTTAATTTAGTTTAGAATCTTAAGAATCAAATATTGAATTTGTGTTTATTTCCATTGTTAAAATTTGAGTTGTGAAATTAATTGGTAATTTAGTATCTAGTCCTCGGGGTTCGACACTTTATTTTATCACTATATTACTTGTCCACGATCCGTCCACTTGCGGGATATAAATCGCACAACACTCACACATTTCATAGAATCTACTGGCTATGGAAATTCGAGAATCTTAACTTTTATCCATAACTTTTATTCACGTATTTCATAGAACCCATTATTCCGACTATGAAAATTCTAGAATTTTAATTTTTATCTATTTTTTATTCACACATTTTATAGAATCCATTGCTCCAACCATAAAAAAATTTGGAACAAAATCCATCTATAATCTAAAAAAAAAAAAAAAGTTCTTTTATTTATTTTACTATTCAATCCAATTTATTAATATTACGCGTTTAGCTCTCAAAAACTGGTATTGGCTCTTATGAGATGAGAGTTGAACAACTATATTTGACCCATACTGCCTCAAGTGGGGTCTTGGGACTAGTAACGTATACTAATTGAAGCAGCATGCCAGCACACCCATGCAATGCACAAAAAAGTAAGATCTTTGCAATGAAAGGTGTTGTGTAATTGAGCGTGTCAGATTTATTTCCAAAATAGAATATAAATTTGTGAAATTATCTTCTCTTAAAACTTAAGTCTTGTAGGGTAAGATCATCTTCAACATCTGAATTATCGCGTACAGCATATGCAAGTTGAAAGAATTATTATTTACGTAATTATTCAATTTGAAAGAAAATGTTCAAAATAGAGGTGTCAATCCAAGATATGAAGTTCGGTGTCGGTACCAGTATTAGATAAAAGCCCAAGTATTATGGCGGTTGCGCGGTAAGGTCAACCCACCCCAAAAATTGAATCTGAGCTCGGTCCATCCCAAGTTGAGCTCATGTGGTCATGGTTCAACCTCGGTTCTAAGTATATGAATAAAAAATTAATTTTTTTTTGAAATTACTAAAAAAATTTAGATAACTATTGTAATTAAAAAAATATTTACATATATAGCAAAAAATGTGTTAAATTACTAAATAAATAATAAATAATAATGATAAATTCACATTTATTAATTTATTAATTCAATTTCTATTTTCTTTTATATATTTAAAGGCTAAAACAAGACAGATTTGTCACATATTTCACTTTAGGCAATTTCTATACTATTTATTTTAAAAAAATCAAAATAGGCCAGCGGTTAAAGGCCGAACCGTCCAGGTCGTGAATAGCCCTCCCGGTTCACGGGCTGGCCCATGATTGAGCCTCCTCGGCCGTGAACGGCCTCTTTCGGTTCACGGGCCGGTCCATGATTCCGGTCGAGATGGGGGCGATGCGGGTTTGGCCGGCCATCTTAATACCTCTAGTTCAAAGTATCAATCTTTTTTTTTTAATTGATAGATCGTTGTCTATTTACAAACAAAATTATAGATATAACACAGTCGACTGGTTACATATCAAGTAAATTGAGTAATTCCAAAATTGACCGACTAAAAAGAATCAACTTTCGACCACCTGAAACACGACATGCTTGATCTGTTTGAGTAAAAACACGCCAGACATCAACTAGGTACCTTTCTAGTAAGCTTTTATTATCCCTTTGCAGTTGTGACCTAATTTTCTGTTTCCAAAATAACTAACAAAATCCAAGAAATATCATGAAAGGAAAATGCTTTCCCACTGCTTTTGAAAAGGAAGATTTTTTGGTTCCCACTGCTTTAATGCAATTAGTCTAAACACAATTAACGAGTAAATAGAGCGTGTTTGGTATGAAAAATTGAATATAATTAGAAAAAAAAGACGCGTTGTAACATTTACCAATTATTATGTTTAACTTTATCCAATTTAACTAAGTAATTGTTTAGAAGCGTTTATAAACTAATCAAACATCATTTTATTACACATTTCGAATAATAAAATGTTCAAGTCAAGCTCAATATCTCATTAGAAAGAAAATGGTGTATAATCAACTAAACCAACCCCTTTTTAGAAAAAGTAGGACGGGATTATGATCTACAATTTTTATTAGTTATATTTATATGTTCTGTAAAATTCACTATTAATAATTAATTTTTTTTTTTTTTTTTACAAACAAACTGGATTTGATCTCATCCATTTAGTGGAGAGAATTATTTTGCCCACTAGGTGGAGGAGAACCACCCAGCAAACAAACTCTTATTAAACGTAAACGTGTGCTATAAAAAAAATTTGTTTCACATTAGAGCCTAATTGGGGCCTACAATAATGTATGGTAGCGAGCCATTAAAGAATTCAATGCCCTATATAAACATTTGTGGTGGAATCTCATTTTATTATCCATCCATCTTTGTGCTGTCTGCAAGAGGAAAAAAAATGGCAAGAACCATTCTTACATTGTCACTTATATTCCTTTCACTCTTTTACGTTCCGACCAAGATTGAGTCGACTAGGATGGCAGCCACCACTCCCGCCACCAATTTCATCGAAACCTCTTGCAGCGCCACCATATATCCAATTATTTGTGTCCAATCATTATCAGTCTACGCGTCATCTATTCAAAGAAACTTGAGTCAATTAGTACAAACGGCGTTAAACGTAAGCCTCGTGCAGGCTCAATCTACTAAGATGTTCGTAGCCGGACTCACTAAATTAAAAGGACTCATGCCCAGTGAGCGTGCTGCCATCAAAGACTGCCTCGAGGAGTTGAGCGATAACGTGGACCGCCTAAGCAAATCCATCAAGGAACTCAAGAGCATGGGCCAGCCCGGTGGGAAGGAGTTCATATGGCACATGAGCAACGTGGAGACTTGGGTTAGCGCTGCCCTAACTGATGACAGCACTTGCGTGGATGGGTTTTCGGGCAGGACCTTGAATGGTAGGATTAAGTCCTCAATTAAGGCTCGGATGACTAATCTAGCACAGGTCACTAGCAATGCACTAGCACTGTTGACAGCACTTGCGAGGATGGGTTTTAAGGCCGGACCTTGAATGGTAGGATTAAGTCCTCAATTAAGGCTCGGATGACTAATCTAGCACAGGTCACTAGCAATGCACTGGCACTGTGCAACCATTTTGCTGAAAATTATTAGGAACTATATATATATCCCAATATATCAGGTGTTTTGTCATGGTTAAATCATTTTTTTTAACTCGTTTATCTTTCAATTAAAAATAAAGATAAATTTGTCATTAATCTGTGTAAAAATTGAAGTAAATTTATTTTTGTGGAACAGATGAAATAATAGTATTTGGTGTTGTAGAGTTTTCGTGCCATTTATCAAAAATTAAACACTAATACCCTTGAAATCTGCAAAAACGAAAATTAATTTCATTAGATAATGTTTCATATATTACAATTTCTCCACCTAATATTGAATAAATTTCATTCACGGCAACTGAACGTTCTGTTAAATCTTAATTGCATCGCAAGTTTTAAATAATTTTAATTGGGTTATTGAACTTTCATTTAATTTCAATTTAATTTTAGATTTTACCACATTTAATTGACAATCATACTACAACGTATCTTTCCGTTTATTTACTGTTACATACCAAGGGTCTTGATGTAATGCCTGCGGTGAGCGTTGTTATAATCTTCACCGGGATCTTTGTCGTGTATTTATTGGATGAGTGTCAAAAGCGCTTTTACGTTTATCCTACAACTTGTCCCCGCGGACATTCATACTAATTTATCATTAAGTCAAGTCAAAAAAGTATTAAAATAAAAAAAAATACACATTTTAACTTTTTAATATAAATATATTGTCATAGCTCTCACTTTACTATTTTGTTTGTACCAATGTACAAACAAAATAGTAAAGTGAGAGCTATGACAATATATTTATATTAAAAGTTAAAATGTGTATATATTTTTTTATTTTAGATCATGTATTTGAGTCTTTATAAGTATTTATAAGTTTGTCAAACATCATTTTTGTGGATATCCGACATGACATGTCACGGTAGGCTAAATAACTCGCCTTCCAGATGTGGAGATTCTACCGAATCACACGAAGGAGGTCCTACCAAACCTATATGCGAAGGGTTCCCTCGTCGGTGGGTCCTACCACGTTAGGCCTTACCCCGTCGGTCCTACTCCGTGTCGGAGATCATTCACATCCAAGTCTTATGGTTAGACTCGCGTCGCTAGTATGACACATCTTCTCAAGTGTTGGGCGTCAAATCGATTCTTTTATCACGGAGATGTCGGCTTCACATTAAATGTCCAAAAAGAAAATATCTTGTAAGCATTTAATGCTCAGCTTGACATGTGCCACCTTATAAACAAAATAGTAAAGTGAGAGCTATGACAATATATTTATATTAAAAAGTTAAAATGTGTATTTTTTTTTATTTTAGAGCATGTTTGAGAGTGCTTATAAGTATTTATAAGTTGGTTAAACATCATTTTTGTTGATATCTGACATGACATGTCACGGCAGGCTAAATAACTCTCCTTCCAAATGTGGAGATTCTCTTTGAATCACACGAAAGAGGTCCTACCAAGTCAAGTCCTACCAAACTATATATGCGAAAGGGTTCCCTCGTCGGTAGGTCCCTCGACGTTAGGCCTTACCCCGTCAAGTCCTACTCCGGTCCGAGATCATTCCCATCCAGTCTCTTACGGTTGGGCTCGCGTCACCGCATGATGACACGCCTTCTCACGTGTCAAACGTCGAATCGATCGCCCATCACGTAGATGTCATCTTCACATTAAATGTCCAAAAGAAAATGTATTGTAAGTATTTAATGCTCAACGACATTAAATGTATATCATCATCACATGTATTCCTTTAATTATAAGACTTAAATGTCCCAAAAGAAGAACATTCAATGGGCGATAATAAACGAAGATACTCGAAAAGAGCTTACAAACACGTCTTACATTTGAAATTCTCATATCTAGTTCGGTTTGGCCACGTCCGACCTAAATTCTTAACATTAAGTTGGCTTGAGAAGTGTAGCGTCATTTTCCAACGTCAACAGTTTGACGCTAGAAGGAGGGCGTCCCCTAAAAAGGCTCTCCATATTCCAAAAACTCACCAAAAGATCAACATATGATTTCCACTGAGTAAATCTCTCCCACCACACCTAAACACTTCATCTCTAAAACACATTCAACATGAGTTATAGCTATGACTCAAGAACTTACATCCACGGAAGAAAAGGAAGTCAACATATTGATCTCCTACCAGACTTCCACCGAAGACATCTCAGAGAAACCTCAGTTCCAGCCTGTGCCTCCATAAGGAAAGCAGTCCTACAAAAGCTGGAGTACCTAACTCAAGTTATTGAATGGCTTGAAAAGAATCGAGCCACCTCTAGATGCATCTCAAACTCACAAGCGATCGCCCCCCAGGCACCGACACGAAGATCACCAAAGCTAAACAATGCTTGGTCGAGTTGGAGGCTAAGCAAAAGAAAACCTCAAGGACACAAAATAGCATCGTTGACGCCATGTAGCTTGACTCGCTACCAGTGAAGGAATAGATGAACTAGAGAGCATCCCGATCAAAAGAATCAGAAATCCAACGATCACCCAACTTGAGCCCATGCTCTCCACCGCAGAATTCATCCCCCAGTCGGATGGACGAAATCGTCTAATTTTTTAAGGATTGTAGCGGAGGCCAAGAAATCATCGACAACATCCTATTCAAAAGAAGCTTTTCACTTCTACTATTCAAGTGTTTAAAGAAAGACGAAGTGCAAATACGCCCTCAACAAAGTTCATGAAGGAGTGTGTGGCAATCACGCTGGGGAACAATCACTAGCACACAAAACTTAGAGATAGGGATACTTGGCCATCACTAAATAAGGACTATCGAGTTTTTCCGAAAATACGACAAGTGCGGTGGTTTGCCCCATCATCGGATCTCTCATATAAAAGTGACCTCGATCCCTCGACCCATAGAGTTTATCAAAATGGAGGATTGATCTAATGCCCATAGAAAAAGACAGGACCAAATTTGCCATAGTTGATGTTGACTACTTCACTAAAAGAACAATAGTAGAACTTTTGGCCAAAGATAACAAAACAAAAGACCACTGACTTCATTTGGAAATTGATCTTATGCAAATTCAAAATCCTTTACTCAATTATTATAGTTAATAACAAGCAATTTGCCAATGCTTGGGAATGAGGTCGTTCTATGAAGAACTCGAAAATTGTCAAACACACATTGAAGACGTAATTGGATGAACTCGAGGGTGCTCGACGGAAGAACTTCTTAATATACTTTGGTCTTATTGCACAATTTGCCACTCTAGCACAGGAGAGATACCTTTCTCACTAGCCATCGGGAGTAAAGCCCACAATTGAGAAGTCTTTAAAAAATTACCACAGTCGTGAAGAATGAGGCTTACTAGCTGATAAGTATATTTTATACGCTTATTTATACTTGTAAACTTATTATATATTCACTATATGAGCATATTTCTATTTAAATGAGTTCAATTATTATATATGTAGGTACAAAATCCAATTTGAATGAGTTTGAAACGAAAAAGAAGAGTTTGAAACTTAATTGACGCTTACTGTGGCGAATTCAAAAGTTTCGAGAGCAAAAATCAGATTCCTGAAAGTTCGAGAGACTAATTTGCACAATTTCAAATAGTTGGAAGGCCACTTTGGAAGACTTTAGAAGGGTGAGGACCAATTAGAATGCATTTGGAAGCTTTTGAATTGAATTGAGAAGATTTAAAGAAGAAAATACCAAAAATCGTACATCAGAAGCCAAATCAGGGACCAAATTGTAAGTTTTCAAAATAAATGTCACACCTGAGTAGTGCGACCTAGGTGCTGTGGTGAAAACTTACTGGAGGTCACATCTAGGTAGCAGAATGCATTGTGCGACCTAGGCGCGACCTAGGTGCGACCTCTGTTGAAGGAAAGTCATAAATGCGATTTTCTAAAGTTAAAAGGGATTATGACTCTTTTAAGACACAATTTTGAAGACTTTCCAAGGATTATAAATAGATCTCTTCTAAGTCTTTTGAAAGGGTTACACAATTGAAGAGGGAAAAAGATCAAGAGCAAGGAAATGAAGAATTCTTGGGCAACATTCATCACGGTGCAATCGGTGATTTTAGATTAATTCAAGATTAAGGGTTGTATTTATTATTCTTCTTTTTCTTCAGGTTCATGATTTTTTTTTTATTAATATCGCTATATTCATAGGAATCATGTCCGACTGAATCTTTTATATCTAGGATAAATGATGAAACTTCATATTTTTGATTAATTAGAAGTTATTTGTTTTTTTAAATTTTTTGATTTCGAGTTGATTCTTTATTATTCATTATTTTTGTTTTGATGTTTGATCGCTATTAAAATATTTTTGTTGTCTAGATTACTTTTGAGAGATTCAATTTAGATGAGCACGTGGTAATAAATAACATAGAGTCCAATAATAAATAGAGATTACTATTATACTTTATGAAATCTTTCTAGATGATTGTTGTGATTAAATGCATACTTTTGTGTTCAAAATTTAACTAGAGATGGTTAGGTTCATATAGAAGAATAGAATTGATTGACCGTCATGAGAGGCTTTTAATTATATTAGGATTATCAATTTTCGACCTAGGATAATAATTTGCGAAGACGAGTAATTGATAATTAATTATTAAAACATGGTGGTGGATTCGTAAATCCTAGTACTAGGAAAACTTGAATTTGTTAATTATTCTATTTTTGTTTACGTGATAATTTAGACTTAGTTGAATTAAAATAGGATAATCGTAGAAATTGATATCATAAAGAATATGTGTTTTAATATTGTTAAAACTCGAACTATAAATTAATAGGTTAATTGGTAGCTAGTCCTCGTGGGTTCAATACTTTACACATCACTTTATTATTTGTTAACGATCTGTCCAATTGCGAGATTAAAATCTACAACAAGTTTTTGACGATGTTGCCGGGGACTAGTTTTATTAATTACTACGTTAATTGATACTTTAATTTTTAACAATTCTTTTATTATTATTTATTTAATTTTTAGTTTTATTTTTATTCTCAGTTCTTCATATTCTTCGCTGAATTTCAAATATTTTCTAAAAGTTTCAAGTGTCAAATGTGTATGCGCCGAACAAAAGATCTTGATCTATATGATTTAGACCCAGAAATCGAACGGAGCTTTCGCCAACGACAACGTGAGCGAAGAGAAAAGAAACAACAGCAAAAAGACACAATGGAAGACAACCAAATCCACGATCCATTACCTGCATATGTGAGAAATAATCTTGCACCAATGGCTTGACTAGTTGAAGTTAATGATTTTTATGGGTGAGTATATGATGCCATCAATTGTTGAGAATCAGTCCACTATAATCTATCTGCCTTATGGACACGATAACTTCCAGTTGAGGCTAGATGTGATTAATTTGTTCTCGAACAATCTACCGTTCTATGGGAGAAGAGATGAAAACCCTCATTACCATATTTTCCGCTTCGATGAATAATGTGAAAATTTTAAATACCATGATGTTAATGAAGAGGCACTTAAGATGAGGCTCTTTCCACACACACTTGAAGGATAAAGCTAGAGAATGGTTAGATTCTCTACCGTCTGGAAACATCACTACTTGGATAGATTTGATCCAAAAATTCACATTGAAATACTTTCCTCCCGCTGAGTGAAGCAGTTGAAGCATGAAATATCCAACTTCCAACAACTGAAAGTTGAAAAATTTTCATAAGGCATAAGAAAGATTCAAGCAACCGCTCTCGAAAGTGATCAATTCATGGCTTTCCTTTAGCGGCTCAGAATCATTATTTCTACTTTGGTTTAGCTTCAAACAGTCGTTCTTCAGTAAATTCTGCAGCAGGTGGCTCTATCTAAAATAGATCTGCAGGCGACCTTTACGACCTATATGAAACGATGGGTGAACAGTTCGTTATATAGCCAGACCGATGGTTGCAAAAGAAAGCAACAGGAATACACGAAGTGGAAATCAATTCGCTTGTACTAGCGAAAATCAATGCATTGGCAAAACAGATGGAAACAATGAAATATTCCCACTCAGCCAATATGGTTTAAATGTCCCTACCAATATGTGTAACATGCAGGGCAAACCATCAATCATCAGAGTACCCTTTTACCACCGTTGATATGTCATCACCTGAACAAGTTGCATATGCTCAGAACTTCCAGCGACAGCAGAATAATCCATACTCACAAACTTACAATCCCGGATGGAGAAATCATTCAAATTTCTCCTATGGCAATACTCAAAATATTTAAAATCCGCCAAATCAAGGGAGACCACAAGAAAGAAATGAAGGATTGGAAGAAACTGTCACACGCATGGAATCTGAACTCAAGGAAGTTTAGAAAAGACATGATATCACGATAAAAAATATAGAAAATCATATTGACAGATTAGCTAAACTATTGACCGAGTGACAACCGGTACATGACTAAGCAATACCGAGGTCAATCCAAAAGAGCAAGTAAATACAATTACCACTAGAAGCGGAGTTGAATTGCCGAAATTCATGTAAAGAGACCAGTGTGTAGAAAAAGAAACTTGTCCAAAGAAAGAGAGAGAGAGAACAAATCGATGCGTGAAGTTGAACAAGAAAAAAAACTCTCTACAAGATTATATTCCACCACCGGCTTACGTTCTCCCAATTCCATTTCCTCAAAGGCTGTAAAAATATAAGCTAGACAAGCAATTCGCCAAATTCTTCGATGTATACAAGAAACTCCAAATCAACATACATTTTGCCGACGCTTTAGCTCAAATGTCGAGCTATGCAAAATTTATGAAGGAAATTCTTTCAAACAAAAGGAAGTTGGAGGAGAACGAAACAGTCATGCTTAGAAGAATGCAGTGCTATTTTGCAAAACAAGCTACCTTCAAAATTAAAAGATCCAAGGAGTTTAACTATTCATTACACTATTGGTAGTTTATTTTTTGACAAAGTTTTATGTGATTTGGGTGCTAGTGTGAATTTAATGTCTTATTCTATTTTTAAGCAGCTCGGTTTTGAAGAAGCAAAGCCAACAACAGTATCGTTGTAGCTTGCAGATAGGACTGTCAAATGTCCAAGAGGGATCGTTGAAGACATATTAGTGAAAGTGGACAAGTTCATATTCCTGCTGATTTTATTATTTTGGATATGTGCGAAGATAGGGATGTACCACTTATTTTAGGTTGACCTTTCTTGGCTACTGATCAGGCATTGATTGATGTGCAAAAAATACAATTAAAGCTGAGGTTAAATGATGAACATATCACATTCGATGTGATTAAAGCAACTAAATTTATGAGCTCTTCAGATTTCTATACCCAGATTGATGCCATTGACCAATAGAGAACCAACACTTTCACATTAGAAAATCAGTCGGACCCAAAATAACACAAATTTCTCGGTCATTTGGATGGAAATTGATGAAAATGACCATTACTGCCAAAAACATTTGACATAGTGGCTAAACTGTCAAAAATGAAAAGATAGGTCCTCAACCCGCAGTAAGTACAAAAGTCAGGGACCATTTGTGCAAATAAGCCATTTAATTTATATATGGTTTTTTTTTTTCCAAATTTTTGTTTAAAATATTCGAAATAAAAATATGAGTGGTTGATATTTTGTGGGCAGTGGAAATGAGGGTATGGGTGATCACATGGGTTTTGTGGACAAAAGTCACAAGAATTGGGCAGAAAAAATGAAGTGATTTGACAAATACTAATCACATTCTTTGAATAAAATGGCTTTTCAAAATACATTGGGGGCATTGGCCTACAGAACCAGAGACAGATATAACGGTTCAGGTTGGTTTGGTTAAATTTGAGTCGGCTTTGGCTATTAAAATCGAGATCTCGACGAGTCTTGTCTAGTTTTCACTTTTAAGCCTAAAACCAAAAAAAATTCAAAATATTTTAGATTAACGTTTTCAACACTTTGCAAAGGTTAATCAAATTTTATAATTTTACGTCTTTAATCCTTTTTTGTTATTGTACAATGTAAACAGACTGAACTAATAAATTGTTGACGTTGGAAAATGGTAAGTATTGATTCCAAGTCAACTTAGTGTTAAGTATTTAGGTCGGTTATGACCGTAGTAAGCAATAGATACTTGAATATGTAATGAAGACTTGTTTGTATAATTTTTTAAGTGTGCTACTTATATCAACAATTCATATCCGACCTCTGAGACATTTATGTCTCATATTTATAGGAAAATATGTGAAGATTACATACATTTAATGTCAAGTTGAGTATTAAATGCTTATAAGACATCCTTTTTTGAGTATTTGATGTGAAGTGATGTTTGCATTAATTACGGCGGCTGATCTGACGTCTGACATTTGGAAAAATGTGCCATTGATGACCACATCATAGTACTAGTTGACTGCTGCTTGACGTTTGACCTAAAATAGACCGGGTAAAAACTGATGAGATAAGACCTCATATGGTAAGACTTCCATAGGTAGGGAGATCCCTCACCATATTGGAAAGGTAGGACCTTCCTGGTGGGACCTCCTTCAATAATGCGGTAGGACCTCTACAACGAGCGTGAAGAATCATTGGTTGTCATGACAGGTCAGGTTGGCTATTAACATAAATCATAACTTGTTGATTGTGATAATATATATTTTTTATTTTAATATTGCACATAAAAATTTCTATTTATAATTTAAAATTTTAATTTTCGTTACCGACATAAATGTTGGACAAATTATTTCCTCATTATTACTATAGATTAAAGAGGAAAAATTGTTGAATGAAAATCATTATGGTCGAATTATTGAAAAATATTAACAAAGAACAAAAACAAGAAGCTGTCTTATAAAATCGAAACAAGATTATTGCTAACCAAAATTACATTTTAAAGGGTAAAAAATTAATAAAGACGGTTGATTAGTGACAGGGCAATGCTAATAAATTTTTGCACTTCTGTAATGCTGCTTCCGATCTTCTTCTTCACAACCGGATTCACTTTCCGGCCCGAAAACCCGTCTATGCATGAATCCACATCCGTTATAGCCGCACTAGCCCATGTCTTGGCATTAGCCCATTGGAAATTCTTGTCAGGTTCATTGAGATGTCCCATGGCATTGAGTGTCTGCTTAAATTCATAGACTGTCTTTCATGTCACCAATGCAATCCTCAATGGCTTTCCCCTCGTAACGCGCTATCCCGTTTCGCGTCACTACCTTGGATCACGGTGGCCGAGGCATGGCATGCCGCCAATATCATGGCCTTGAGGGCAGGGCCGGATAGGAGGCTCAAAAGGCGATTGCCTCAGGCCCAAAAATTTTAGGGGCCCGTAAATAAGAAATTATGTTATAGTTTTTTTTTTTGGTATATTCAAGGTCGGTCATTGTTTTGGCACTTATGGGTTCTAAAGTCATATGTTCAAAACTTAATTTAATTAAAGTCACATTTTAGAGCTAAAAGACCAACATACCCTTAATTATAAAAAAACGCTAATTGTGATACTGTTTTGTTGTGATAATGTTTTAGAGGATTTGCAGGTGAATTTCAATATACTGCATGATTTGAGGTGGATTAACAAGATTTGTGTGCTTTTACAAGTTTATGTACCTTCAGATAATTTAAAAGAGAATTGCTCTGACAATTACAAATGTCTTGTTTATCAATTGAAAAAGTACAAAACTGAGAGGTACCTTCAAAAGGTTCGATTGCTGGTTAACACATTAATTGAGAAGGGTACTTCACAAATTTTTTGCCTAGGGTAGAGGATGCACAATAGCCTTGTAGTTTCTTCGTGTAAACTTAGTGGTAAAGGGAAAATGGAAGTTAGAAAATGAGAGCCAATATAATTGATTGTCCTAGTGATGCAGAATGTAACATAGAGAAAGAAAAAGGGAAGAAGAAGAGAAGGAAGAGGGAAGGATAAGAAGAAGAATTTGGGGAAGAAGATATCAATATTCAATATCAATAATAGTGTGTGCACATTACCTAGGACAATCAATAATATAGTTGCAACTATATTATTGAAAGATACATTTATCCGTGATACTGTTTTAAAGGATTTGTGATATTGTTTTGACAAGAAAAATTAAAGATTGTCATTTTAAGCTAAAGAGACGACTTTCAAACGAGTAAAATCCATCATATCAAATGACTTGGTCTTGACCGCTCGTCGAGACCAATCCGAAAATATATTATAATAAAAATTCTGAGCACGTATGCGAATTCTATTTTCATTTCTATTGTGATCTTGTTTTGCGTGATCTTGCTTTTACATAATACAAATGTCAAACAACACACATGACTATGATACCATGTTTTTATCTTTGATACTGTTTAATTAGTCATGTGTGTTGTTTGATACTGTATTATGCAAAACAGTATCATGGATTAAAACATAGATTAAAACAGTATTAAAATAACTAATGCACATTACCTAAATAAAACAGTATCGTGGATTAAAACAGTATCATAGACAAAACTAAGACATTCAAACAGTATCACAGGTTCAAACATTGCCATAATTAAACAGTATTAAAGATAAAAATACGGTATCATAAATAAAATATATTTCACATAGATTCAAATAGTATCAAAGGATTAAAACAGTATCATGGATTAAAACAGTATCAAAATATACTAATGCACATTACCTAAATAAAACAGTATCATGGATTAAAACTAAGACATTCAAACAGTATCATAGGATTAAAATAGTATCATGGATTAAAACAGTATCAAAATTGACTAATGCACATTACCTAAACAAAACAGTATCATGGATTAAAATTAAGACATTCAAATAGTATCGCAGGTTCAAACCTTGCCATAATTAAACAGTATCAAAGATAAAATTACGGTATCATAAATAAAACATTGCCATTATAACACTCGGTTTTTTTATGATCTTCGTTTTCTATATCTGATGATCAAACAATACACATAACTAACAATGTTTTCTGTGATATTGTTTTTCTATAATATTGTATCAAACATCATGCTCTCTTTTAACAATGTTTGTGGTTGTGGCATTCAAGAGGTAGTTGAGTCAGTGCATTTCCATTTTATTGGGTCTTTCCATAACATAATAATGGGAAAGAATATTCTTCCCTGATTCGAGACACCGTTGGATTTGAGTAGAATGGTCTTTCCAGTATAGGTGATTCCATGAACTAACATGCCTTAGAGTATTGTCATGAGTCTCATGACCTTGTGTATTTATCAAAAAATAAGTACGATTGCAATACCTTCCATTTCTTCCCTATAACACTGAGTTGTTATAACCAATACCACCTATTTTCCATTTGACATTTGATAGCATTTTCTGGGTAATAAAAATGTCAATTGTACAGATACACTGTTGGTATGAAGGGAATCAATTATGTCATCACCTTCTTGGCGTCAATAATTTTTTCAGCCATTAAAAATGGGTTTGATTTTAACAAGAACATTTCTTTTAATTTTTATGATAAACTAAAAGTGTCTTTAGATCTCGAATCAAATCCTCGCACTAAGAAACTCTTTCTTTCAATCTAAATTCATTGTGTTCCGTTTCCTTGTTGAGAGAAGCAGTGCGATCATGTTTTGCACAAAGAAACCGAAACTCTTATGCATGTTTGGTATCTTGAATGGCGGCAGCACGCGACGGTGTGAGTAGCGATCTTTGGAGGTTCTTTGGAGGTAGGTGGAGGCGGTCACGGAGGTCGTTGAGCTCATGCAAGGGGTGATTTTGGAATTAATTTAAAATATTGATAAAAGTTTGACTTAATCACAATTTAGAAAAATATTTGACCTAATTTGAAACAAGTCATGTACAAGTGACTTATAGGCAATTTTTTTTTTTTTTTGTTATTTAAAAACATAGGCTTAAACAGTCCAAGCATACATCCAATTTTAAAAACTACCCAATTAAAAAAATCACTCAATTACCCAATTAAAAAACTCCATTAAAATCCAACCACAAAACCTCCTGCAACCAGCAAACTTTGAGGAGACAATCGACAGCAAGAAGGAAACCCATAGAATGATAAAAAATATACAATAAAAAATTCTATCTTGAAGCAAGGGCAATCCATGGAACCACGATAAATTGGTAATGCATTGCTTAACCCTTTATATTGATTCATTCACTTTGTTATAATCCTTTATTGCTTTCTTTATTTTCAAAATTTTAAACTTAATTGATATAGGCACTTGTTCTTGGCATTTTTAACTTTTGATTTCTCCAAGTTGAAGTTGATCAAGAATTATCTCCGATAAACTATGTCAAAAGAAAGATTGAACGGATTGGCTATATTATCAATTGAGAAAAAAATAGTTAAACAACTTGATTATACAAACTTAATTAATACTTTCGCCTCCAAAACTGTAAGGCGGGTAGCAAAATATTTTGTGTATTAAAATTTTTTTGTCGTTTTATTATTGTGTTTTGAGTATATGATTTAATTTTGAAAAACTCTTATAAAGAAATTTTTTTGAATACATACTACAAATTTGAGGGTCCAATTTTTAAAGTTCGACTCAGGTCTAACAAACTTAAAGTCCGGCTCTGCTTGAGGGCTGCGTTGCATAACTTCAAGGGTTTGGTACCAACCGAGGGGGCGATGGGTGAGGGTCTTGATGCAAAGTGTGGGATACATGGTGTTATTGCATGATTTGGTGATGAAATTTGTGCATGTTTCTTGCACATTTGAAGGTGAAGGCACATTGTGTCAAGGAGATTAAAAGAAAAATTGAGAGGACATTGAAAACTTGGTTAGAAAACAACTTTGTGCATGTAAAGACTTCCATCTCTATCTATAGAGAAAACTTGCAAATTGTATTGATGATGAAATATGGGATGAAAGAATTTGAAAGGCTAATGATTATACAGAATAATTAGAGTAGATTAAAGTATATAGGGAGTATTCGAAGGCACATGCTATATATTCATTTTATATACAAATCCAAAGAAAGGTCTATTTGGTCTTCTATTCCTTCACAACTTATAATCAAAGCAAAACCTTTGTATCATGTTTCTAATTGAAGCATGCGCAAGTGTAATCAAACGTTGATATCTCAATTTCTCGTTGTTTGATCGTTGTGAAATTTGGACAAAAAGTTTCAAAGTCATTGTTCTTCAAATTTAATGGTTAAGATAAAGATCAACGGTTCATTTATGAGAAATTGCTATGCGAACAGTAGTGAATTTTGAATTCATTGGAAGGTAGTAATCGAATTTTTTTTTTTTTGGTATATACGTAATGGTTGCATGTGTACCTAATCAATATGATGTTCTTGTATAAACCATATATTTATTATGTCGTTGCTTCTTAAAAAGCACAATTTTACAAATATTAATATTTATTTTTTTAAATGTGATTTTCCAAATAACTTTTTAGACTTACGAAACTTACCTTTCTAAAAACTAAGTCCTACCATAAGTAACTTTTAAAAACAAGGGATAATATCATATTTGTATACCATCTTATTTAAAAACGTAGGTGCATCTCCTATGCACTCCGTTTATTGTAGTTTATGTGGTAGGTAAAATAGATGGACTTCTAGTCCATGTGGTACTACGTCTATTGTATAGACGGTTAAATTATAAATTCATCTCTAATGGGTTCTGTCTAAAATTAATATTTTTGCTTATGTGGCATTAAATTTTTTTAAAATTGGCAGGTCTTCAATTTATATTTTTCTTGTCTGGCTTTTTTTTTTAAATAAAATTTTAGATTGATTTAAATTTGTTGAGTCACTCCGTCTAGAAATCCGTCTAAGTTTAGACGAACTTCTAAACAGAGTCTATTTTTGGTGTGCCAAATCAGATAGACATAGTCTTTGTCAGCATGCATTGGAGAGAGTTTTTTATAACTCCGTCTATAAATGCTTAAGTGGCACGTCTAAAAAACAATAGATGGAGTACATTGGAGATGCTCTAATAGATGTACCCATAACCTTTAAAAATAGCACCAGATATCTCTAATGTTTGAAGAAAATAGGCATGGTAGGTTAATCATAACATATTTTATCCATTTTTAAATTAAAAAGATAAAAGTGTCATCTTCTTTAAATAAAGATAAAATAAAAGACGAGAAAAAAAAAGAATAAAAATATAACCAAATGTATTTCTTAAAAATAAAGAATAACAAAGATGTTATTCCTTCACCTCAACCACCACATGCCCCACCAGTCATCTTTTTCAACCCCAACCCTCTACGTTTCTAAATCCATTGCCGCCGCCACTTCACTCAAATTGACCATAGGAGAGCCCTCCACATGGACTGCCACTGCTACCACCCCAACCTTACTTGTGCACATCCTAGCATAATATCTTGAAAATTGGTGCAGTATTTTTCAAAACAGGAATCATATGCTCTCATCCTAGCATAATATCTTGAAAATTGGTGCAGTATTTTCAAAAACAGGAATCATATGCTCTCTCTCTCTCTCTCTCTCTCTCTCTCTCTCTCTCTCTCTCTCTATATATATATATATATATATATATATATATATATATATATATATATATATATAATATATATAAATCTACTATACTACTATTGCTTTCATTAAAACTTTCTAAAATTTCTAAATTGTCTAACTCGTCATCTGTGTATATACTATATACTGAACTACAAGATTCACTATCTAATAACTCTGATATGACACTTTATTTCTTCAATTATTATAGATTTATTTAATGTATTCCTATTTTTATTTTTATTTTTATTTGGGCATTTATTAGCAAAATGTCTAGGATCTCTACAAATGTAGCATTTACAATCTTTTCTATTTTTGGTATTTTAATATATCTATTATAATTAGGCTTCCTATTTTTATAGTAAGTCCTACTTGGTCTAATATTATATATTTTTCTATTTTGGTAATGTCTTCTATATTTATGTCATTAATCCTTTTTATACATTCTTTTCTTTTTCTTTCTATAGTCATAGGTTTGAGGTGTGTATAAATCTGAACAAAAAGAATAATTTAATTTCTTTAATTGCTTTCTAGCTACTTCTTCTATACAATATTCTTTTAATTTAAGACACTATAGCTTAACAACCACTTTAATAAGTCAATTAATCAAAGATGAATTTGTTATAGGAATAAAATTCTTATTAAGTAGAAATGGAAGTTTAACAATTACAAATGATGCAATAATTCTTGGGAAAGATACATCTATTATATATACTATAGAAACAACAGAGTTATGAGCTAAGCATGGTGGACCTTTACCATCAAAAACACAAAATGATGAAGAAAATTTAGAAAGTTTAGAATTTTTAGATTATTTATCTTTAGAAACCTTAAAAATAGATTTTGTACCAAGAGCAAAAGACTTAATTATTTTTAATAAAAAGATAGATCGTGTAGAAAGTATAGATAAGATTTTATAATTAGTTGAACAAACTCAAATAATAGGAGAAGACCCTTTAAAATAGTGGGATATAAATAAAATAGAAGCTAAAATAGAAATTATAAATGAAAATATAAAAATTAGAACCTCAGAAATAAAATATACTAATCAAGATATAGAAGAGTTTAAAATTCAGATTAAAGAATTGTTAGAGTTAAAATTAATAAGACATTCTACTAGTCAACATAGATCATCAACTTTTATGGTTAGGAATTATAGTGAAATCAAATGAGGAAAAGCTAGAATGTTTATAAATTATAAAAAGACTAAATGATAATACAGTAGAAGACGAATATAAAATATCAGATAAAGACATGATTTTAAAAAAATACAAAATAGCAAGATCTTTTCAAAATTGACTGTAAATCAGAATTTTGGCAAATTAAAATGCATAAAGACTATATTCCATGGACAACTTTTACAGCACCACAAGGACATTTTGAGTGAATTGTCATGTCATTTGGTTTAAAGAATGCTCCATCTATATTTCAAAGAAAAATGGATTCTATTTTTAATTCTTTACCATTTATTTGTGTATATATTGATGATATTTTGGTACATAGTAAAAATCATAGAGAGCTTTTAAAGCAATTAGAAATTGTTTCAAATAAATTTATAGAAAATGGGTTAATTATTAGTAAACACAAAATAGAAGTAAACAAGCAAAAAATAGAATTTATAGGAATAATCATATGAAAAGGAAAAATTCAACTTCAACCCCATATAATAAAGACTATTTTATAATTTTCAGATAAAATAGAAGAAACTAAAAAATTGCAAGCCTTTTTAAGAATATTAAATTATGCTAGAAGTTTTATTAAAGATTTAGGTAAAAAGATTGGACTTTTATACAACAAATTATCAAGCAAGTGTCAAAAGTATTTTAATCAAACAGACATAGAATTAGTAAGACAAATAAAAAATGAAGTCCAACAACTACCACTTTTAGAATTACTTTTAGATAGTGAATATAAAGTAATTGAAACAAACGGATATGAATTAGGATGGAGATGAATTTTATATTCCAAACCAAATAAATATAGTGATAAAAAAGAAGAAAAAATGTGTAGATATGCTAGCGGTAAATATAAAATAAAAGGAAAATACTTAACCAGCTTAGATTATAAAATAATGGCTATAATTCATAGTATAGAAAGTTTTAAATTATTTTAAATACTGAATTTACTATTAGAACAGATTGTGAAGCAATTGTTAAATTTATTAAAAAGACTAATTTTGATAAAATTAGACATAAAATGTAGTTAAAATTGTATGAAATCTTAAATAGTTATAAGGTAAGTATTGAAGACATAGATGGAAAAAATAATGTTTTAGCCAATAATTTAAGTAGACAAGTTATTAACTTTTTGACCAATTTTGTTCATATTGCGAGATGGATCAAAGGATGATGAACTTTGAGAACATCACTTTAAGAATGGTCCCTCAAGGATCTAATCTTCGAATCAGAGGAAATAATTTAGAAAGACTTTCAGAAAAAGAAAGGTGCCTACTAGATAATCTCTGGATGACAAGAGACTCTAAACAGAAATTAGACAGCATTAATGCTTTAGTAAACTATTTTAGATAGACTCATAATCAGGTAGAAAGCAAAAATTTTAGTTTTTTGTAGTAATCAAATGAAGATAACCAGGAGTTTATAATTATTGGTCAGAAGTAATTGAACACATAGATAGATTTCCAACCTTTTTTAAAAGAATTTTACTCTCTTGAAAAAGTCTTAAATCATTGTAGACAGACTATCGGATTTAATTTTTACATATCTAAAAAAATTAGACAGACAATGCATGCACCTACTTTTCAACCATCTTCTTCTTCCTCTTAATCATCATCTTCATCTTTGCAACTTTGTAACAGTTGTGAAACTAGGACTAGAGTAGTTAGAAATCTTAATTATAAAAAGCATACTTTAGAAGTAAAACTAGAAATTTTAGAAGACCAAGAATCTTTTCATCAACAAAAAATATAAGTACCAAGATGAGATTATTAAATTGCATGAAACCTTAGAAAGATTTAATTCTAAAGATATTGATAAAGAAAATTGTTCCAAAAACATTATTACTTTTTATAGTAGGAAATATCCTTCTAAAATAGAAAGACTTATTGAACTAACAAATTCTATAGCTACAAGGTAAGAAAAAACTCTTTATGATTTAGAACAAAATATTGGAGATTGTGCCAACATTGTCCGAAATTCCATAAAAATTCACTTATTCAAGAAATTATTGTTTTATCCCAAAATTTACAGTATTATCATAATGAAAATCAATATTTCTTCCAATATGGCCCTCTCTATAAAACAACTATCCACGACTCTTCCTTTCTTAGACACAATTACCGTACAATTTGATTTGATTATACAATTTCTCAAGAAGAAGACGATATATTTTATTCAGCATTACAATATGGTATGATTGACACAGTATATATCTTAAACAGACCTTTTAAATTTTTTAAACCTATCCTTAAAAGATTTTAGATCAGCTTAAACAACACCTCTTAATGATTCAATTTATTCTCCTTTAATGATTTAATTTATTTTCAGACCACCAATTGTAAATAATGGTATTATTATCCTAGCATACCATTTTATAAAAATTTTGAAGGCCTTCATCAAAGACTGACATCAAAATTAAAGTTAGACAGATTGATTATGAAAGAAGAATTTTAGAACCAGCTACTCTCATAGAAATGCAAAGGACCAACTACAAACTTGTGGCGCAATGGAATAATGGAATAATATTTTGTGAAGAATTTCTAACAAGAAAAATCAAGATAGAAAGATTATATGTTCCGAATATTCATAAAAAAGATTTATATCTGATGACTTTTCAAGAAAATTATTGTATTGAAAGCTATTGTAAAGCATCATAGAACCATTCAGACACAAAATATCTCAGACGATGCAAACAATGAAATGGATACTGATCTGGAAGAAGTCTATATTGAAATGATGGACAAATAATAAAGAGATTAGACAGCACATGGACAATAATTTAGCACAAAGACAATAATTCAGTACAAGGGCAATAATTCTAAAAGAAAAGCTACATGAAAGACAAAGGAAATTATGCGTAATCAAAAGGGTGTAAAAAGTAAAGAGGAAAACATTGATGATGAACAGGAAAGCATTTATGGTGAAAAGACAAATCGTTTAAATTGTGCAGAAAAAGATTTGTATTTTTCTTCTTTCGTTCTCAACCTTACACTTGTAAAGATTGTACGATTATTTTATTATTTTCTTTATATGTAAGAACCTTTGCTTATAGCATAAGGAACACACGCAAAAACACTCATAAAAATATAACACACACATATTTACATACTTTCTCTTGTATCGCTCTCAATTGTAAAGATCTTCTTAGAAATTTCTTAATAAAAGTAAGTTGTTCATATCAGCTTGTTATTATCTTTTACTTTATTATATTTTCGGGAAAGGCCTAAAAGAAGAAAAAACCTAGTAAGCAATTAATTCTTTCAAAAATATTTTTTCTAGTTTTCAAGTAATTTATTTTTAAACTTATCATGTTTTTCTGGATTCCATGTCCAAAATGAAAGAGTAAACCTTTGAGTTAAGAAATGTTATATTTTCTCCAAGAATGAGAATTTGTTCAAAACCTATTGAAATATGATGAAATTTCATTTTTAGCTACAGTCTTAAGCCTTTTAGGAAAATCAAAAAAAAGATAAAAAAAATTAAAGAAAAAAAAACAAATTTTGAAGGAAATTAATTTGCTGAACGATAAAATACTCGAATTAAGGCCATTACATCAATATTGTTTTAAGTTTTCTTATTTATGCAATTAGACTTCATATATCTACTTAATTGTTTAATTTATCAATATCTGTTTATTATCCTTGTTAGATAGAAATAGATGTAACTCTCCTTAACAGATCAAGTTGCGAATTGTTGAGAACTCTTTCTCTCAACGTCTGAGCTTCTTGATTACAGATCCTGTAGAATAACATAAAAAGAGAAAAATTCAAAGACTAAATTAGAATATGTAAAAAGATAAAGACTAAAAGTTATCATAAATTGGTACCATAAATAGACAAAGACTTATCAATATCTTGGTATCATAAATAGACTTATCATAAATTCATTACTACATTTATTACTCATATTTATGATATGTTATGAGATTTCCAATTTCTTATAAGTATTCTAAATTTATAAAGCTACGTAGACTAAGATCAACTTTAGAGTTTTGTTTTAGATTACATAGAAAGAAATTTGTAGTATTTAAAAGTAATTTACATTTATACTATTTATTTTCATTATATATTAATATTTTACCAGTAATTTATTATTTGTTCTTAATTGTTCAGGAAATCTTAATTGTTCAGGAAATTGTCTTAAATTGGTATTAGAGCCTGTTTTAAGTCAAGTTTATTTATTGTATGAATAAAATAGATTATTTAAATTTAGAGATTTTAGAAAATTTAAAGAGAAAAGATAATTTAGACAAAGCATCTTTAGTTTGTAATTTTGATTAAAAAAACTTTAAACATCTTTTACATTCGGAAGATAAGCAGTTAAATAGTATAGTAGATTTAATAGTAAATTTAAGCGAAAATCTAGAAAGAAATATTTCTGCAAATAATAGAAAGATAGAAGTAGTTTTAGAAAATTTTAATAAAAGCATAAAAATTTTAGAAAATAATTTAGAATATATTAAAAATCAAAATAGTGAAATATTAAAGAAGTTTTCTTATAATAAAGACATAGAAAATATTAACTTAGAAAGTAAAATAACAGCTTTAGAAAAAGCTAAATCCGTAGAGATTCCTAAACAAGATTTAGATCAATTAATTGGCAAGTTAGAAAAGTTAGATCTAGGAAATACAAAAGAAGTAAGTAAATTTAAAAAGACTAAGTGGGTATATACATAATGAATAAAGATAAACAAGTTGTAGCAAGTAGTAGTAGAATATTAAGAAATCTTTTTAATGAGATCTTCAACTAGAAGAATGGAATAAGAAACTAAATTAGAATATTTAATAGTTATAGAAAAACAAATAGAAACATTTAGATAGAATAACTTAAAATTAATAAAAGCTTTAGACATATATAAAAAAGGAAATCTTTTTAGTAAATCTTTGATATACCAACATTATGGAGAAAGATATATTTCATATACACACGAAGATCAATTCATATCTTTAGATTTAGTAGAAATAGATTTTTATAAAGAAATAACAAATAAAAACCTTCAACAGACACATCTGGATCTAATAATGGTAGGAGTAAAAGGATTACATAGAGAAAGTTCAGGAGCCAAGACATTAATATGTTTATATGATAATAAATTTACAGACGTAGAACATGGATTATTAGAAAGCATAGAATTAGACATGAATAACAAAGGAGGTATAGTTTATTTTACACCCGATTATTTAGTTAGAACAAAGAATTTTTATAAAGATATTAAAATATGAATAAATACTAGGGGATACCAAATGAAAAGAAATGAAGAAAATCTATTAATATGCACAGGATTTGTAGGAAGACTTAGTGAAAATAGTACCATTAAATATAAATTAGAAAATGATCAAATAATCACTTTATTAGGACAGAAAGGTATAAAAGCAATCCCATCAAAGAAATTTTCTTCAGAAACAAATGCAGGATTAGACTGAAATTTAGCAAACTCTTTAGAAAAGTCAATTTTAGCACCAGAAGATAATATTATGTATAAAATAGTAATGGAACTTTGAGTATTAGATTTGAAAATTACAATTATCAAGCAGAAGAAACAAAGCAAGACGAACGAAATACAAGATTATGAAAGTGAAGAAGAAATTAATGCTTTAGATGAAGAAAGTGAAGATGAAAGTGAAGACGATGATAAAGAATTTAAGTATATTGACATGGAATATTATAGAAACCTTAGGAGAACCAGAGAAGCAGAAATAAATACTCTGTTAGAAGAAAAAGATCAACCAAATATAGAAATAAAAATAGAAGAAAGCAATAGTAAAAAGCCTAAATCAGAAACAGACCAAGAGTTTGGAAAAAGAAAAGAACCCATGAATAAAAATGCGATATTGAAGGTAAATACCATTTTCCCCTGCTCTTATGTATGATTGGGAAGACAAAAAATACAGAAGTTTAGGAAAAAGACAAACAAAAAAGGATGTAATCTACCAGTAGCAAGTGGTAGAGGATTAATATTAAAATTAAATAATTGCAAACCCCAAGACAGATTTAGTACTTTAACTAAATGGAAAAATTCTGTAATTAGAGCATGTAATAGTTTACCTATACAAATGATCAGAGAAGAAATGTGGTCTTATTTAGAGACTTATTTAGGAAAGATAACTTTAGATATATATGTTATAGCCAAAAGACTAAAACCGGATGAAATAAGATTAAGAATGGTTGGAGAAGAAAATTCTAGAAATTTTACTAGTTTTATTCGAGAAATAATTATAGGAACAGACTCCAAGTAGAGACAATGTTTATGAACAAGATAAAACCTTTTTAAGAATTAGAAAACTTATAAGAAATGAAATTACAACCTTTTTATTAGACTTTGAAAGATTAGTTAGTGCAAAGGATTAGCTTTAGAGGTAAACGTATTAGATATTATTATTATATTATATAGAAAGATTCCACCACCATTGAATAATAAAATTAAAAATGAGGTAAAAAAAAATGAGATTCAAAAGGAACAACTATTAGTGCTACCATAAAATTTATAATAAATAAATTAAAAGAATATTGTATAGAAGAAGTAGCTAGAAAGCAATTAAAGCAATTAAATTATTCTTTTTGTTCAGATTTATACACACATCAAACCTATGACTATAGAAAGAAAAAGAAAAGAATATATAAAAAATATAAAGGACATAAATATAGAAGACAATACCAAAATAGTAAAAGATAGGAAGCTTAATTATAATAGATATGTTAAAAGACCAAAAAATAGAAAAGATTGTAAATACTACATTTGTGGAGATCCTACACATTTTGCTAATAAAAGCCCACATAAAAATAAAAATAGGGAGATGTTAAATAAATCTATAATAATCGAAGAAATACAGTGTCATATCACAGAGTTATCAGATAATGAATCTTGTAGTTCAGTATATCAGTATATAGTATATACATAGATGACGAGTTAGACAATTTAAAAATTTTAGAAAGTTCTGATGAAAGCAATAGTAGTACAGAAGATTTAGATCTCTCAATTCTTGATATAAAAATGATGAACATAGAGCAATAATATATTCATGAATGGATTAGAGGACAATGATCTATGATAGACAGATGTACAATATGTAGAGTATATCCAAGACATATAAATAGAAATCAGTGTAAAAATTGTTTAGAAATTCAATGTAATAATTGTTTAGGAATCCAAGATGAGCCTTATAATAAAGCCAAAGACTATAGTGAAACCATAGAAAAATTAGAAGATAGAGTAACTAACACTAATAATAGAATTGATAAAATACATGAAGCATTAGAAGAAATACAATATAAACTTCTTCTTATTTCAACACTAATAATAGAATTTACGTGTTCTAACTTAGTCTTTGAATTTTTTTCTTTTTATTTTATTCTACAGGATCTTTAATCAAGAAGTTCAGACGTTGAGAGATAGAGTTCTCAACAATTAGCAATTTGATATGTTAAGATGAGTCACCTCTATTTCTATTTAACAAGGATAATAAATAGATATTGATAAATTAAACAATTAAGTAGATATATGAAGTCTAATTGCATAAATAAGAAAACTTAAAACAATATTGATGTAATGGCCTTAATTCGAGTACTTTACTTTTCAGCAAATTAATTTCCTTCAGAATTTGTTTTTTTTAAATATTCCTAAAAGGCTTAAGACTGTAGCTAAAAATAAAGTTTCATTATGTTTAAATAGGCTTTGAACAAATTCTCATTCTTGAGAGAAAACATAACCTTTTTTAACTCAGAAAATTACTTTTTTATTTTAGCCATGGAATCCAGAAAAAGATAATAAGTTTAAAAAATAAATTACTTGAAAACCAAAACATATTTTTGAAGGAATTAATTGCTTACTAGGTTTTTTCCTTTTTAAGGCCTTTTCCGAAAATATAATAAAGTAAAAGATAATAACAAGATAATATGAAGAACTTATTTTTATTGAAAAATTTCTAAAAGATGTTTACAATTGAGAGCGATATAAGAGAAAGTATGTAAATCTATGTGTGTTCTATTTTTCTGAGTGTTTCTACATGTGTTCCTTATTCTATAAGCAAAGGTTCTTACAGATAAGGAAAATAATAAAATAATTGTACAATCTTTACGAGTTTAAGGTTGGAAACGAAAGAAGAAAAATACAAATATTTTTCTGCACTTTAAACGATTTGTCTTTTCACCATAAATGCTTTTCCTGTTTACTTTTTACACATTTTTGACTACGCATCATTTCATTTGTCTTTCATGTGGCCTTTCTTTTAGAATTATTGTCCATGTGCTGAATTATTGTCTTTGTGCTGAATTATTGTCCATATGATATCTAATCTTTTAATTATCTGTCCATTATTTCAATATAGGTTTCTTCCAGATCAATATCCATTTCATTGTTTGCTCCGTCTAAGATATTTTCTATATCTGAATGGTTCTCTGATGCTTCACAATAGCTTTCAATACAATAATTTTCTTGAAAAGTCATGAGATATAAATCTTTTTGATGAGTATTAGGAACATATAATTTTTCTATCTTGATTTTTCTTGCTAGAAATTCTTTACAAAATATTATTCCATTATTCCATTGCGCCACAAGTCTGTAGTTGGTCCTTTGCATTTCTAAGAGAGCATCTGTTTCTGAAATTCTTCTTTCATAATCAATATGTCTAACTTTAATCTTGATGTCAGTCTTTGATGAAGGTCTGAATTTTTTGGAACCTTCAAAAATTTTATAAAATGGTATGCTGAGATAATACTACAATTATTTACAATTGGTGGTCTGGAAATAAATTGAATCATTAAAGGGCGTTGTTTAAGCCGATCTAAAATCTTTTTAAGGGTAGGTGGAAAAAAGTTAAAAGGTCTGTTTAATATATATACTGTGTCAATCATACCATATTGTAATGCTGAATAAAATATATCATCTTCTTCTTGAGAAGCTGTATAGTCAAATGAAATTATAAGGTAATTGTGTCTAAGAAAGGAAGAGTCGTGGATATCTGTTTTATAGAGAGGACCATATTGGAGGAAATATTGATTTTCATTATGATAATACTGTAAAATTTGGGAGAAATCAATAATTTCTTGAATAAGTGAATTTTTGATGGAATTTCAGACAATGTTGGCACAATCTCCAAAATTTTGTTCTAAATCATAAAGAGTGTTTTCTTGCCTTGCAGCTGTAGAATTTGTTAGTTCAATAGGTCTTTCTATTTTAGGAGGATATTTTCTACTGTAAAAAGTAATAATGTTTTTTGAACAATTTTCTTTATCAATATCTTCAGAATTAAATATTTCTAAGGTTTCATGCAATTTAATAATCTCATCTTGGTACTTAGTTATTTCTTGTTGATGAGAAGATACTTGGTCTTCTAAAATTTCTAATTTTACTTCTAAAGTATACTTTTTATAATTAAGATTTCTAACTACTCTAGTTATAGTTTCACAACCGTTACAAAGTTGCAAAGATGAAGATGATGTTTGAGAGGAAGAGGAAGATGGTTGAAAAGTAGGTGCATGTATTGTCTGTCTAATTTTTTCAAATATGTAAAAATTAAATTCGATAATCTATCTACAATGATTTAAGGCTTTTTCAAGAGAGTAAAATCCTTTAAAAAGAAGTTGTGGAAAACTGTCTATCTATTCAATTACTTCTGGCTAGTAATTATAAACTCCTAGTTGTCTTCCTTTGATTACTACAAAGAAACTAAAATTTTTGCTTTCTACCTGATTATGAGTCTGTCTAAAATAGTTTTCTAAATCATTAATGCTGTCTAATTTCTGTTTAGAGTCTCTTGTCATCTAGAGATTATCTAGTAGGCACCTTTCTTATTCTAGAAGTCTTTCTAAATTATTTTCTCAGAATCGAAGATTAGATCATTGAGGGACCACTCTTAAAGTGATGTTCTCAAAGTTCATCATCATTTGATCCATCTGCAATATAAACAAATTTGGTCAAAAAGTCAATAACTTGTCTACTTAAATTATCGGCTAAAACGTTATTTTTTCCATCTATGTGTTCAATACTTACCTTATAACTATTTAAGATTTCATACAATTTTAACCACCTTTTATCTATAATTTTATCAAAATTAGTGTTTTTAATAAATTTAACAATTGCATCACAATCTGTTTTAATAGTAAATTCAGTATTTAAAAATAATTTAAAACTTTCTATACTATGAATTATAGCCATTATTTCATAATCTAAGCTGGTTAAATATTTTTCTTTTATTTTATATTTACCACTAGCATATCTACAAATTTTTTCTTCTTTTTTATCACTATATTTATTTAGTTTGGAATATAAATTTCCTCCCCATCTTAATTCACATCCGTCTGTTTCAATTACTTTATATTTATTATCTAAAGGTAATTCTAAAAGTGGTAGTTGTTGGACTTCATTTTTTATTTGTCTTACTAATTCTATGTCTGTTTGGTTAAAATAATTTTGACTCTTGATTGATAATTTTTGTATAAAAGTCCAATCTTTTTACCTAAATCTTTAATAAAACTTCTAGCATAATTTAATATTCCTAAAAAGGCTTGCAATTTTTTAGTTTTTTCTATTTTATCTGGGAATTGTAAAATAGTCATTACTATATGGGGTTGAAGTTGAATTCTTCCTTCTCCTATGATTATTCTTAGAAATTCTATTTTTTGCTTATTTATTTCTATTTTCTTTTTACTAATAATTAACCAATTTTCTATAAATTTATTTAAAACAATTTCTAAATGCTTTAAATGCTCTCTATGATTTTTGCTATGTACCAAAATACCGTCAATATATACACAAACAAATGGTAAAGAATTAAAATTAGAATCTATTTTTCTTTGAAATATTGACGGAGCATTCTTTAAACCAAATGGCATGACAATCCACTCAAAATGTCCTTGCGGTATTGTGAAAGTTGTCCATGGAATAGAATCTTTATGCATTTTAATTTACCAAAATCCTGATTTAGAGTCAAATTTTGAAAAGATATTGCTATTTTGTATTTTGTTTAAAATCATGTCTTTATCTGGTATTTTATATCTGTCTTCTACTATATTATCATTTAGTCTTTTATAATTTATAACCATTCTAACTTTTCCTCGTTTGATTTTACTATGATTTAAGCTGCCGATCTATGCTGATTAGTAGAAGGTCTTATTACTTTTAACTCTAACAATTCTTTAATCTAAATTTTAAAGTCTTTTATATCTTAATTAGTATGTTTTATTTTTGAGGTTCTAATTTTTATATTTGCATTTATAATTTTTGTTTTAGCTTCTATTTTATTTCTATCCAAATGTTTTAAAGGGTTTTCTCCTATTATTTGGGTTTGTTCAGCTAATTGTAAAATCTTATCTATACTTTTTACATGATCTATCTTTTTATTAAAAATAATTAAGTCTTTTGCTCTTGGTACAAATCTGTTTTTAAGGTTTCTAAAGATAAATAATCCAAAAATTCTAAACTTTCTAGATCTTCTTCATCATTTTGTGTTTTTGATGGTAAATGTCCACCATGCTTAGCTCGTAACTCTGATGTTTCTACAGTATGTATAATAGATGTATCTTTTCCAAGAATTATTGCATTATTTGTAATTGTTAAACTTCCATTTATACTTAATAAGAATTTTATTCCTATAACAAATTCATCTTTGATTAATTGACTTATTAAAGTGGTCGTTAAGCTATATTTTGTTTCTTGAAATCTAATTTTACAATTGTCAAAAAGTCTTTCTTCAAACTCTATTTTATTGTCATTCATTTGACTTCCTCTTATTTCATATTCTAGTTTTTGTCTACAATCTTCAAGGACTAAGTCTTTTCTAATTATGTTAAATGTGCATCATGTGTCGACTAAAGCCATTAAATTAAATTTAATCATCTTATTTATTTGTACTTCTATAAGTATTCTAATACTTTTGGTTGGCTTTATTCTAGATATTTGACATATTATCTCTTCTTGATTTTCTGTTTCTAAATAATTATTTTCAGTATAGCTTTCTATGGATTGTTTTCATTTTTCTAGATTTCTAAGTCTATATTGTATTTCTCCTAATGCTTCATGTATTTTATCAATTCTATTAGAGAAATTGGCGCAAATGGTTCCTAACGTATGACATTAGTGCACAAATCATCTCTAACCTTTCATTTTTGGCGGAATTGTCCCTAACCTTCTACTGTTGGGTGCTCAATTGGTCATTTTCGACGATTCCGTTAAAAATCCGTTAAAAATCTTTCATTTATGTGCGCAAATGGTCCCTAAAAATTTTTTTGTCTTTATTAGCAGGGGTAAAATTATCAAGTTACATTTTTTTTCAATCTTTCAATTGCGCAAATGGTCCATAACATTAGTTTTAATTTAGAAATTTGCAATTGGATTCCTAATCTTTACAAAAAGTAAAAATAGGTCCGATACTTTAATTTTTTTATTAATTTATTTTTTATTATTAAGTAATCATATTATTTAAAATTCAAATTTTAATTTTATCATTTCAACATAAATAAATAAATAAATTTGTCACAAATAGAAATTTTAATTATGCTCAACTCAACCCAATTTTATACGGTCTCATATTTACTGGATCAACTCAGCCCGCTTTTGAGCCACAGGGTTACTGGGCAGCCCAATTTTAAATTTTAATTTATTTTTTTATTTAAAAAAAAAAGAAAAAAATAAAGCAAACACTGAAGATGCCAATTTTAAATTTTAATTTATTTTTCTATTTAAAAAAAAAGAGCAAACATTTCACCATCCACCCCACCTCCACCATAAGTCAACCATAAGTCAACCGAGGGTCGAAACTAGGGGAGGGTCTTCTCCCTGAAAAAACTAGAGCGAGTTCGCAACGAGAGTTCGTTTCACGCGAGCTCGGTTTCGTGAAAACCGATGAGATTCCTCCCGGTTTGGTCGCAAAAAAAGGGAAAAATTTTCCCTCCTTTTCGGCACCGCAGTGGCAGAAACAAGGGGGGAAATTCCCCCTGTTTTTGTCGACCTCCCATCTTTTTTGGTTGACTTACGGTGCGGTGGGGTGTTTGTTGTTTTTTTTAAATAGAAAAATAAATTAAAATTTAAAATTGGCATATTCAGTGTTTGCTTTTTTTTTTCTTTTTTTTTTTAAAAAAAATAAATTAAAATTTAAAATTGGCATCTTCGATGTTTGCTTTCTTTTTTTTTTTTTTTTAAAATAAAAAATAAATTAAAATTTAAAATTGGGCTGCCCAGTGACTCGTGGCTCAAAAGCAGGCTGAGTTGAGCATAATTAAAATTCTATTTGGGACAAATTTTTGTTGTAATGATAAAATTAAAATTTGAATTTTAAAGAGGGTGTCCTCAACTCAAATTTTAAAAGATTTGTTAATATTTATGAATTTAAATGGATTTCATGAATTTGAATAGAATTCCACAGAATTTATAAGATTTCAACAGAATTCTATATTTTAAATTTCAATATATTCTTATGGATTTCAAATAATTTTCATGGATTTGTGGTCTTTTTATTAAAAATAGTAATTTTACATTGTTTTTATTCTAAATAGTTCGAGTGACTGCCCTACATAAACAAATATTTTGAGTAGAATTTTGGAAAAAGATTTTTTTGAAATATAAAGAACTAAAAACTCTTTTCGATCAAATGGGTGAATGATTCGATGGATTGGGAGGTATACCAATTCGACATCTGTGTCAGCTAAGCTCCTAGGGAATAAACTAATAAATAGGTCATCCGTCGTCTCTAAACTCGAAACGTAATTAGATCTATTGTTTGGGGGGATTCACATTATTTCTTCAGTTTTGAATTAAAAAAAAAAAAATTGATTAAAGAACAAAGCTTCTTAAAATTTTTTTTTTAATAAAGTTTAATTTTTACTTTCTTTCTACATGTCCTTTTTTATATAATCATCTCTTTCATATCCGAGACTAAATGATGGATATTTAAGATTCATTCTCTTCCAAAATCAGTTGTTTAACCATCTTGTATAAAAATTTATTTTATGGCTTAAAAAGAGAATTTACATGTGTCGCATTTGACGAATAAATCTTTCCAAATTCAAAAAAGAATTTTTAGTGCTATACTAATTTTATAGTCCAATATCTAATTGTCATAAATGGTAATTATCTAATTAATATTTACCAATATATTATTTATATATTTCAACCAAATTGTTTGGTTTAATGAATGGTCATGGAACATCAAGAATAAAAATTTCAAAGACGATATTTGACAATTGTACAAAAAGAAATATTAATAAAATAAAAAATAAAAAATTCAATAAACTTCCATGCTAATATAAAAATCAAGAACAATAGTTTACTACAAAAACTTGTGGTACAAATTGAGGAAAGAGGAGAGAGGCGAGAGGCGAGAGGAAGAGATGCATAAGAGAAGAGTTGAATTGAAATTTTGAGGGGTGTGGATAAAATTTCTAAAGAATTTGTTATTCATATTTATGAGCTCGAAATCTATACAAATCTGTTTTAAATCTTCTAATTAATGAAATCTTCGAAATTCACTAATAATTGAGGACACCTAAATTTTTAAAGAATCTATTAAAATATGAGTTGATGACACCTAAATTTCAATTGAATCTATTAAAATCTGAGTTGGGGACACTAAAATTTACATGTATTTTTAAAATCTATTCAAATCTAAGTTGAGGACACTCTCCTAAATAATATGATTACTGAATAATAAAAAATAATTTAATAAAAAATTTAAAGTATCGGACTTATTTTCACTATTTGTAAATATTAGGAATTCAATTGTAAATTTCTAAATTAAAAATAAGGTTGGGGACCGTTTGGGCCAATTGAAAGGTTGAAAAAAAATATAACTTGATAATTTTACCCTACTAATAAAGATAAAAAAAAATTTTAGAGACCATTTGCGTACCTAAATGAAAGGTTTTTAACGGATTTTTAACGGAATCTGTAAAAAATGACCAATTGTGCACCCAATAATAGCAGGTTAGGGACCATTCCGTAAAAAATGAAAGGTTAGGGACCATTTGCGCACTAATGTCATACGTTAGGGACCATTTGCACCAATTTCCCATTCTATTATTAGTGTTAGTTACTCTATCTTCTAATTTTTTATGGTTTCACTATAGTCTTTAGGTTTATTGTAAGGCTCATCTTGGATTCCTAAGCAATTATTACATTAAATTTCTAAACAATTTTTACACTGATTTCTATTTCTATGTCCTGGATATACTCTTTATATTGTGCATCTGTCTATCATAGATCCTTGTCATCTAATTCATTCATGACTACATTCTTGCTCTATGTTCATCATTTTTATATCAAGAATTGAGAATTCTAAATCTTTTGTACTACTATTACTTTCATCAGAACTTTCTAAAATTTCTAAATTGTCTAACTCATCATTTGTGTTTATACTATATACTGAACTACAAGATTCATTATCTGATAACTCTGTGATATGACACTGTATTTCTTCAATTTTTATAGATTTATTTAACGTCTCCCTATTTTTATTTTTATTTGGATATTTATTAGCAAAATGTCTTAGATCTCCACTAATGTAGCATTTACAATCTTTTCTATTTTTTGGTCTTTTAACATATCTATTATAATTAGGCTTCCTATTGTTGTGTGATTATAATCTGCAAGTGGATGGATCGTTAACAAATAATAAAGTGATGTGTAGAGTGTCAAACCCATGAGAACTAGATATCAATTTAACCTATTAATTTATAATTCAAATTCTAACAATATGAAAAACACAGATTTGTTTTGATTTGTGATTCTAAAACTATTTTAATTAAATCTAAATTATCAAACAATTAAAGTAACATTATGAGAATGAATTCGAATTTTACCAACACATTCCTTAATCAATTATCCGTTTAACCGTTTTAGCTTATAATTACCTTGGATTGAAAATCGCCGTTCCTAAAATAATCAAAAGCCCTCTCGATGGTCAATCAATTCTATACGATATGCAAATCTAATCATCTCTAATTAAGCTTCGAATATAAACATATGCATTAAAATCTCAAAAACACCAAAATAAATTTCATAAAGCATAATAGTAATTCTCTATCTATTATTGGACCCTATGTTATTCAATACTACGTGCTTAATCTATATTGAATCTCTCAACTTCAATACAGATCAAAATATATTCTAATGGTGATCAAGCATTAAAATAATAAAAATATGGAATAAGGAATAATCAACCCAAAAGCAATTAATTACTAAAACGGAAAAACTTCTAATTAATTAAAAAAAAGAGTTTTCATCATTCATCCTAGCAATAAGTAAATTAGCCAGACATAATTATGTAAAATAATACAAGTATTGTATTAATCATGTTTCGACGAAAGAAAAACAAAAAGTAAATAAAATCCGTGATCCCGGCTGAAGAATTTTCAATCCCGTGCCTTGATCTTCGATTATCTTCTTGTATCTTGTTCCCAAAATTTGTCTCCCCTATTTCTGGCTATTCTCTGCCTTTTTATATACCTCTCAAAACCCTCCAAGACGTGTGTTTAAGTTGTTGTTTTATTTTAGAGTTGTAGAATTCTGTTTCAATCAGACTCGCTTAATCTGGCATCAGCAGATAGCCTTGCGATTGCATGGTTACTACAAATAAGATTTTGCCAAAAACTTGGATGTCTTGCGTTCGCATCAAATGTTAACCATGCGATCGCATGGTTAACTTGGATGCCAAACTTGAATTTCTCTCTTTGATATTTGCATGTCAAGTCCTTCGAGTATCTTTATCTTTGCAATTACATCTCATTTTCTTCTATTTGCTCTCTTTTCGTCAGATTGACACTTGAATTTGAATATTTTCTAAAATAATAAGAAAACAACACGCCATTAAAATCGAAAATAACTTAAAATACTCATAATCGTTCCTTTTTGTGAGCTCGGATAAGTACAAAATTGTACTTATCAAATACCTTCAAACTTGAACTTTTATTCGTCATCGAATAAACTAGCTAAAAATAATCATGCACATACTAATAAAAATAGTCACAATATAAATAGTTTGTCGTTCTTGCTTCAGCTTTTGCAGAATAAACTAGCTAAAAATAATCATGCACATACTAATAAAAATAGTCATAATATAAATAGTTTGTCGTTCTTGCTTCAGCTTTTGCAATAACTTATAATTCATGACGAGTGTTCAAGTATTATTATTGCAAATGTGATTATACTCAAACCATACTTGATATGTATGTGAGAATAGTTAATCTGATCAACTTAAATTCTATGGTGGTGATAGCCCAACCACTTGGTCAACTTTTTCTTTCCCTTGTAAGGTACACTTTCTCTCAAAATGATTTTCTCTTTCAATTCCCAAGATTATGGTTCAAAGGTTAAACTTCGCTCATTATTTTTTTGCTCGAGGCTGGTTGAGAAAACTAATAATCGTGACAACCTAAGTATATGAAGATTCTCCAATTTATGAGCACTCTCGACCAGGATGTTTCTATTGAGTAAGTCAAACTCATTAGTTGTCTAATCCCCAAATTTACTTTGCAAAGGATTTTCAACGGGCTTTAACAATTATAAAAAAAATTAAATTATATATATATATATATATATATATATATATATATATATATCTTGTGTGCAAAACTCAATTTATTAAGCTTTCTAGATGACTCATGTAACAAGCTTTAGGTCAATGACTCCCAGGTTTTTCGAACCTTAGGGCACCGGGTTTTGAGAAACCCCTACGGGCCTTTCAATCAAGTCAAATATGCTACGAAAAGAGTTATAAGATATTAATATGGTGTAAAACTCAGCCCATTAAGCTTTCTAAATGACTTATGTAATGAGCTTGAGGTCGATGACTCCCAAGTCTTTTGAACCTTAGGGCATCGAATTTTGAGAAATCACTACGGACCTTTTCACTCAAGTCAAATAAGCTACGAAAAGAGTTAAACAATAATAATAATAATTTTGCTCCTTGCGTGCAATAAGTTCATGCGTGAGGATTAGATTCCTAACATTTGGTCATTACTTAGTTTCCTCTAACTAGTCTAAAGTTATCCACACAATTTTTTAGCATACATCAAATTCATCACAACTTAGATAGCCACCATCACTGCTGGTCTACCACTTTTCTCACTATATTGGTTACTGGTTTGAGATACACATGATTCTAAGTTCTAAAAAGTATCCTATTGTTTTCAATATAGGTGTACCAACATAGCTGAAAATTATCATAACCGACCAACACATCACTATATCAAACATGGTTAAAGAGCCTCACATTTAAACAAAGTAATTATCTGTCTACAAGTCATGATTAAAGCAAAACGTAAATAATAAAAAATTGCACCATTCGCCGACAAGGCTATTCACATAACATAAACGTGCTCTTTTTTTTTTTTTTTAAACAGAATAAATTAATAATCACACTAATTTAAAAATCAAATATCATTTATCAAGTCAAGCACGTTTTTCAAGTCAAGCAAATTTTTCATACATCTCCCCCAAACTTGAAATATACATTGTCCCCAATGTAAGAATTCAAAAGAAATATAACACATAAAAAATTTAGAGACTTCCCAGATGTGGATCGGATGGTGCTGGAAGAAGTAGTGTGAATCAACTGGAGGAGAAATCTGTACAGGTTGGTCGATAAATCTTTGCTTGAATGTCATCCAGATAGCCTGCAGGTTGTAACTCTAAAAAAATTAATAATAATAATAACAAATTAAATTTTTTTTTTCTGGTTGTCTTTGCGATCGCAAGGAAGGAAATTCATGCGATCGCAGGACATGTAAATTCTAGGCAGATTGTATTCTGCCCAGTCTATGCGATCGCAGATGGTGTAACCATGCGATCGCATGGTATAAAATTTCTGAAATCGATACTTTATATATAAAAATTTTTTTTTTGTTGTTGTTTTTTTTTTTAAAATTAGAATGACGATGATCATAGCCTCATTGCCTAAGAATTGAAAGCCTACTTAAAATCCTAAAAACCTAAAACATGCAAAATGTCAATTGAAATCCTAGAACAAAAAAAAATATGAAAATTTAAATAAAATGGTAGAAAAATGGGCTACCTCCCATTAAGTGCTTCTTTAAAGTTATAAATTGACTTTGTCGTAGTGATCGCTCAAGACACTTTGAATAGATTTTTGGAAGACTTGCTTTTCTTACTTTGATCGACTTTGCACCAATTTTTGTTTACTTTTCAGAGCTTGAATTTTCCTTTATTATATTGATATGATTTTGTTTTGCCGCCTTGCTCGAATTCAACTATGAAGATTTCAGCCTCCTCATCTACTTTGATCATAGAAGACTGATGGAACTCCTCTTTCTCCACATACTCTTCTTCTCTAGGCGGTGCATCTTGATGTTGGGTGACAGCTTTGTCATCTAAACTCCCAGCCTTCTGGTTAATGACATCAATCTCGAAACAGGAATCTGGAGAGCTTGGAAATTTAATTGCTTTGAACACATTGAATGTAAAGTGTTCATCATTCACTTTCAGCATAAGTTCTCATTTTTGAACATCGATTACTGCCAGACCAGTAGCCAAGAAAGGTCAACCCATAATAAGTGGTACATTCCTGTCTTCGCACATATCCAATATAATGAAATCTACAGAGAATATGAATTTGTCTACTTTCACTAACACGTCTTCAATGATTCCTCTTGGACGTTTGATTGTTCTATCTACAAGCTGCAACGATACTATTGTTGGTTTTTCTTCTCCTAAACCAAGCTACTTAAAAATAGAATAATGCATTAAATTCACACTAACACCCAAATCACATAAAGCTTTATCAAAAAATAAACTACCAATAGTGCAATGAATATCAAAACTCCTGGATCCTTTAATTTTGAGGTAACTTATTTTGCAATATGGTATCGCATTCTTCGATTAGCATCACGCTTCATGCTCCTCCAACTTTCGCTTATTTGAAAGGATTTTCTTCATGAATTTGGCATAGCTAGGCATTTGAGCTAAGGTATTGACGAAATGTATGTTGATGTGAAGCTTTTTGAATACATCCAAAAATTTCTTGAATTACTAATCTAGCTTATGTTTTCGCAGCCTTTGAAGAAATGGAATTGGATGGACGTAAGCCGATGGTGGAATATAATATGGTGGAGAGTTCCATTTTTCTTGTTCAATTTCTGTATCTGATTTATTTTCTCTCTTTCTTTGACACAGTTTCCTTTTCTACACCTAGCCTTTTTAGATGAATTTTTGGTAATTCAGCTCTTCTTCGTAGTAATTGTATTTACTTGCTCTTTTGGATTGACATTGGTATTGCTTGGCCATGTGCCTAGTTGTCGCTCGATCAATAGTTTAGCTAACTACCCAATCTGATTCTCTATATTCTTTATCGCGCCATCATGTCTTTTCTGCACTTTCTTGAATCCCATCTCCATCCGTTCTAACAATTTAGCAACAGTTTCTTCTAATCCTCCTTCTCTTTCCTGGGCTCTTCCTTGATTTGGCGGATTTTGAATGTTTTGGATATTGCCATAGGAGGAGTTTGGATGATTTCTCCATCCTCGATTGTAGGTCTGTGAGTATAGATTATTCTGCTGTCGCTGAAAGTTCTGAGCATATGCAGCTTGTTCAGGTGATGACATATCAACTTTGGTTAAAGGGCATTCTGATGACTGATAGTTTTCTCTGCAAGTTACACAAATTGGTGAGGACATCTGAACTATATTGGCTGAGTTAGAATATTTCATTGCTTCCATCTGTTTTGCCAATGCATCGATTTTTGCCATTAAAAGCGAATTGGGGTCCACTTCGTATATTCCTGTTGCTTTCTTCTACAATCCTCTTTCTGGCCACATAATAAACTGTTCACTCATGGTTTCATATAGATCTTAAAGGTCACCGGCGGATCTATTTTGGATGGAGCCACCTGCTGCAAAATCTAATGAAGAATGACTGGTTGTAGCTAGTCCAGAGTAGAAATAATGATTCTGAGATGCTAAATGGAAACCATGACTTGGACACTTTCGGAGCAGTTGTTTGAATTTTTCCCATGTCTCGTGAAATTTTTCGAACTTAGATTGTTGGAAATTAAAATTTTCATACTTCAGTCTGTTTACTCTGGTCGGAGGAAAATATTTCAGTGTGAATTTTTAGATCACATTTGCCCAAGTAGTGATGCTCCCAGGCGATAGAGAATCTAACCATTCTCGAACAATCTACCGTTTTATGGGATGATAGATAAAAATCATCACTACCATGTTTCTCGCTTCCTATCTTTTTCTATTTTGGTATTGTCTTCTATATGATGTCATTTATCTTTTTTATATATTTTTTCTGTTTCTTTCTATAGTCATAGGTTTGAGGTGTGTATAAATCTCAACAAAAAGAATAATTTAATTTCTTTAATTGTTTTCTAGCTACTTCTTCTATACAATATTCTTGTAATTTACCTGTTATAAAATTTACGATAGCGCTAATAGTTGTTCCTTTTGAATCCCATTTTTCTTCCTCGTTTTTAATTTTATCATTTCATGGTGGTGGAATTTTTCTAGATAGTCTATCTAATATGTTTACATCTAAAGCTAATCCTGCTGCACTAACTAATCTTTCAAAGTCTAATAAAAAAGGTTGTATGTATTTCATGTTACTTATACTTAGTTTTTCTAATTCTTCTAAGGCTTTATCTTGTTCATAAACATTGTCTCTACATGGGTATGTTCCTATAATTATTTCTCGAATAAAACTAGTAAAGTTTCTAGGATTTCTTCTCCAGCCATTCTTAATCTTATTTCATCTGGTTTTAGTCTTTTGGCTGTAACATATATATCTAAAGATGTCTTTCCTAAATAAGTCTCTAAATAAGCCCACATTTATTCTACAATCATTTGTATAGGTAAACTATTACATGCTCTAATTACATAATATTCCCATTTAGTTAAAGTGTTAGATCTGTCTTGGGGTTTGCAATTATTTAATTCTAATATTAATCATCTATCACTTGCTACAGGTAGACTACATCTTTCTTCTGTTTGTCTTTTTCCTAAACTTCTTTATATTTTGTCTTTCTAATCATACATATGAGCAGGGGGAAAAGTTTATATATCCTAACAATATATAAGAGTGGATTTGCTGATACTATTCATCCAACACCCAAAACGGCGTCGTTTTCGTCATTTACAAAACAACGCCGTTTTGTTTTTTTTTTTAATTTCCTCCCGCAAAACGGCGTCGTCCCGTGACCCACACAAATACCCTATTTTCCAATTTCCGTCTAAATACCCGTCCCAAGAAATTTCCAAACCATAAGCTAGCTCCTGCGCGCACATCCGTCAATGCACACATCCGGTGGAGATTCGGAATTAAAGATCCATCGTCGACCTCAGTTCGTCTTCATCTGTAAGCCTACCGTCGTCCCTTTATTTTCCTTTCGTTTTCCTACTTTGTGGTATTCAATAAGAGTGAACTCGGCCAGCTCTTCTAACTTTAATATGTTATTCCACCCGGATCCTTCTAGAATCGAATGGTTATAGATTTATATTGTTTGTAATCATTTTTTTCTTCATCGGTTGTTTTTTTGTTTAGTGTCTGATTTTTTTTTTTTTTTAACCATATGTGCTACTCTGGAACTTTCTTTTTGTCCGTTCATTTTGTATGAACAAATCTCTCAGTGTATTCTCCCGACCCAGATCCGGCCGGAACCAAAGGGTTATAGATTTGGGTTTTTTTTCTTTTTAAAATAGATTTGTTGTTCACTGTCTGGTTTATTTATTATTTATTTCTTTAAAATATGTGCTGCTCTAGAAATATGTTTTTTTGCCAGCAGTAGAATATTTTCAACCTTCTTCATTCTTTATTTGGAAACTAAACTTTCAGAATTCCTCACCCTTGATCAATTCACCAGGTTGGTAATCAAGCTCGATTATTCCACACTTAGTGTCCATGATTCAGGCAATTACTTTGTTGTCTCGAGTGATCATTTTGACGTTGATTCCAGCTCTATGGCAATCTTCCAATGTTCCTCTTGTCCCACTTTGATGTGAATTTGTTAGTCCCACAAGGCCTAATAGAATCAGCTGTTGGCGAGCGAAAGTGAAATAAAGCTGTTTTTTAGAATCAGACAGGTAAGAAAGTAAAATATTTGTCAGTCCCACCCTGCCTAATCAAGCATAAATTGGGACGAATTATTAATAAATTCTCTTCTCGTTCTATTTATGTTGCTTACATTTATTAATTTATGCTGGTGAATTATAATTCTCAATTTTGAATTACAATTTACATTAAAAGAAGAATTACAACAAGTAACATATACAAAATCTGTCTAGTCACTTAAGCACTTGAATTCAATAGAACTACATTCCAAATTCAAAATTGCTACTGTGCACTCGTCAAACCATCACCATCTCGTCGAAAGAAAATGCAACTTATCGGACCACCACCAACCACCGGACAACGCTCACTCCGAAAGTAATTTTTTAATTTTCTGGTGTTAGGCAATAAAATTTCAGGTGGAATTAATTAATATTTTGTTTTTTTTACAGAAATTCGAATATTTTCTGCTTCTAGGATGATTTTTATTTATTTATTTGTGATAAACTCAACCAACCAATAATTATTACAGTGATTGTTCCTGAAATTGTATTACAATGCAATAATACTATTGTTATAGACTCTATGTTTTCTATTTTTTTTATTAAAAAAAAATCCTAAAAGCCACTTACTTGATTTATATGTTTTCACATTGAAATTGAGCTGATCTTTTTAATCATAATATTATCTTATAATGATATTGGGCGAAATTAAATTTTCAAGCAGATTTTTGCCTTTCAATTTTTATGGAAAATGTCCTGTTCATGGAAAATATGTCACATCAGAGGAAAATATTTTTCAACTTTGACTTTTTGATTGAAGGTGGAAAGTGAAAATGAATTCTAAGGTACAATCACTTAAAGCATGTATTTGGCCAATATGTTGTAAAATGTTTTCTCACTAATTTGGTGGTTTTTTTTTTCCTTCTTACATGAAATTTTTTTTTTTCCATGGAATCCAATCAAACACACCCTTAATGCTTTTTATTAAGGAATTTTGTGAGTGGAATTTTAATTTTAATTTCTTATTTGATTGGGAGAATCACAAAGTTCCAATAATGTGTATGTTCCTCAAGTCTCTGTCATTAGAATTCATATAGTTGGGCAAGAATTTGAATCAGGATGACTACGAGGATACGCACGAAGACGGGGAAAATATACTACTTTCACATCTATTGTCAGTAGTAATTTTGTATTTGGAATGTAGTTCTATTTAATTCAAGTGCTTATGGGTGGGCATGGGTTGAGTTGGGTTGGGTTGGTTCGGTTTTGGGTCCAACCTGAAACCACACTGACCACTTCGATTTTGGTTCTCTCTAAAAAAAAAAAAAAAAAACAAACCCGAAATGTGAGGGTAAACCGACTCAAACTGGGTGCCTTCGGTTTGAAAGTTAAGCGCTTTGGACTTGGGTAGTTTTAGCTTGTATTTGTATTTTAAAAAAAAAAATTAAATCCCATTTGAAGAAATTTTGGAAACTTGTTAACCTGTTTTTCAAAATATAACAAATCAATACATGTTAATTATAATCACCTACATAATACATTTGAATCAAATATGATAACATGTCTTAATATGATCCAACATTTTCAAATCAAACATGTTAAGAATGATGGGTATATGATCCTATATATTTGTATCAAAATCTGGTAACCTGGTAACATGTCCAAAATATAATATGATCCAATATTAAGGTTGGGTTTCAATTGGGTTGGGACTTGGGTTTAATTTTAATTTCTGGGCTTTAAAATCGGTTCGATTTATTTTGGGTTGTGTTGGTTTATATCTCTCAATTCTAAACCGACCCAACCCAAAAAAAAAAATCAGCAAACAACTCAAATCAAACCGACAAAGGGTGAAAAACCGAACCAACCCGACCCGATTCGGTTCGGTTTGGGCGGGTTGGCGATAATTATGCCCATCCCTACAAGTGCTTATGTTACCAGACGAGTTTTGTAGATACTATTTGTTGTAATACTTTTTTAATGTAGACTGTAATTCAAAATTGAGCTTATCGTTGTACATGTAACATGATTACTTGCACTTGTTAAAAAAAATTATAATTCGTTAACATTAATTAATAAACGCAAGCAAACTAAATGGTACGAGAAGAGAATTTATTTATAATTCGTACCAATTTATGCTTGATTAGGTTTGGGTGGGCAATGGAAATAAAATGTGATCTGACGTGAAGGTGGGGAGTTGGTGTTGGGGAGGGAGGAGTGTAATAAATGAGTTGAGGGGCTCAATGGGATGGGAGTGGAATGTTGAGTGGAGACAAGTATAAATTACTAATCGTTAAATGTGGAAGTGTCGTATCAACATTGGTCATAAATTATTCTGCCCACTATAATATCAATTGTTAAATTGTTAGAACATCTATAACAATTTATATATACTTGTTAAGAATACGTGCGTTATACGTGATTTTGTAATAATAATATGATTTTTTTATTTTAAAATTATCGATGAATATAACTTAAATGAAACTCATTTTCAATCATAGGTTCATCAATGATTATGACCAATTAAAGAATTATATTCAAGCTTCTTGGTAAAATATGTGGTTCATTAAAAAATATATGGCCTACATGAATATTAATGTCCAATAGAACTTCTTTAAACATAAGATTCTCTATTTTAAAGAAATCAAACTTAAAAATTATCTTCAACTGGACTCTCTAAATAATTTTTAAAATAGAGAGTGGATTTGGCTCTCAAATTTGGAGAGCCAACCTACTCTCTATAATTAAATGCATTCAAAGAATTTCAATTTTCAATACTCCATGTAATGATTGAATTAAATAGTGTGTACAAAATAAAATAGAAAAAATGAAATAAAATTATATAATAATTAGGAGAGAGGCATAGTAAAAGAAAATAAATGAAAAAATAATAAATATTTATTGGAAGAAGTAAATTAAAGTGTTAAAGATAATGAGATTGTTAGAGTACTTAAAAAATTTTAGTCTCTAAATTTATAGATGCTCTCTAAAATGTCAAAGATACTCTTTATAAATAGAGAGTCTATTGGAGATGCTCAGTTTGAAAGATTATTGATACTCTTTTAATTATATTTTAAAGCATATATCTAATAAGATATCGAAAAAGGCAACTTTCTTTTATGAAAATTAGTATCAAATTCTAAAATACATGAAAATAGTAGATATAAATATAACACAATTTTTCATTAATTTTTGTATTTATATCATTATAAAAAGCACACGAAAAATAAAATATTTAGCCTTTTTAGATAATTATTTCTCGAGAAAAAAGAATCTCAAAATTCTTGACATAAGATAAAGAAGAATTTTCTATTACAATATCCATTCGGTTTTAATGCACCCATAAATTAAGGAGGGTTTTTATTTTTTATTTTTGGTTCTCTTCATGCATTCTTTCCCGTAATTCCATCGAAATATTATTAAATTTCAAGAAAATTCAAAACAACCAGATATTTGGACAATGATTTTAACTCATCACATAAAATAACTTATTATGCGAGATTTACATTCACCTTATATATAACATGACTCACTTTATCCAAGTTATGTCTTCCTCACCACAGCGTCTTAAAAGAGTTAGAAATTCTCCTTGTTCTAACTCGCTTTTCTACAATAAATATATGTTTAATTGCTTACAAAATGACATAAAACATCATTCAAACTTAAATTCCTTTGTTATCAAAACTACCACAATAATTAACATTTTTACATCGAACAAATATTCTAAATCAAGAAAAAAAGATATAGAAATCAAAATTTAAAATCAATATTACCATCATATATATTCTTAAAATTAGTGAATCATTCATGGAAAATTAAAACATCCATTATTACCACATTATTATCAAACTAATTATCAAAGATTAAAAATCGTCATTGCGACGAAAAAAATATTCTTAGCATAATAAAAAACAAAGATTAATAACAAAAGAAGAAAGTATGAATCAATAATAAGAAAGTCGAAATGCAAAGCCAAATTCATCTTTTTTTGTTATGTTAATGAAGGAATTTGCTTAAATTCTCGTGCATAATAAGATTGACTCTTTGATTGTTTACAATTAAAGATAATAATTTCAATATATTAAAAATTTTATTAGTATATTTTATTTATCTTCATTAATTACAATATATATAATGAAATTTAAAGAGACAAATCAATTTCAATGATCAAAATGCAATATTTATATAGTATTAAATTAAATAGTTTAAATTAAAACTAAAATAAATTATATTAATTGAAAGATAATTTTAGGAATTATAAGTTATTTGAGGAGCAGTATCGTCCATAAATATTTTTCCCATATTTGGAACAGAGGAAGAAAGTATGAATCAATAATAAGAAAGTCGAAATGAAAAGTCAAATTCATCTTGTTTTGTTATATTGATGAAGGAATTTGCTTAAATTCTCGTAAATAATAAGATTAACTCTTTGATTGTTTACAATTAAAGATAAACAATCAAAGATAATAATTTCAATATATTAAAAAATTTATTAGTATATTTTTATTTATTTTCATTAATTACAATATATAATGAAATTTAAAGAGACAAATCACTTTTAATTATCAAAATACAATATTTATATAGTATTAAATAGTTTAAATTAAAACCAAAATAAATTATATTAATTGAAAGATGATTTTAGGAATTATAAATTATTTGAAGTGCAATATCGTCCAAAAGTGTTTCTCCCTTTAAGGGACTTTTAGTGAGGGGCAATATCGTTCATAAATGTTTCTCCCATATTTGGAACAGATAAAGAAAGTATAAATTAATAATAAGAAAGTCGAAATGAAAAACCAAATTCATCTTGTTTTATTATGTTGATGAAGTAATCTGCTTAAATTCTCGTGCATAATAAGATTAACTATTTGATTGTTTACAATTAAAGATAATAATTTCAATATATTAAAAATTTTATCAGTATATTTTTATTTATTTTCATTAATTACAATATATAATAGAATTTAAAGAGACAAATCACTTTTAATGATCAAAATACAATATTTATATAGTATTAAATAGTTTAAATAAAAGTCAAAATAAATTATATTAATTGAAAGATGATTTTAGGAATTATAAGTTATTTGATGGGCAATATTGTCTAAAAATGTTTCTCCCTTTAAGGGATTTTTAGAATTAGTATAGATTTAAAGAGCATTTTTATTATTTTAAAGAACATTATTAAATTTAAATTGCAATTTTTTTTAAACATTTCAATAGCCTCTTTATTTCCACACTCTTTATTTTACTTTTTTTGAGAAACATTTAATATATTTCACTCTCTTCTTTTTTTGTTATCATTTATTTTCCTCCAAATTTGTATATATAATTTAATTAAAACTAACATATCAATTATTGAAAATTGCAATTATTTCAATGTATTTAATAATAGAGAGTGAATTTGGCTCTTCAAATGTGGAGAGTCAAAACCCACTTTCTAAATTAAAATATTAAATTAGAGAGTTTATTGGAGCATAATCGTAATTGTTATCTCTTTAAATTAAAGAGTAATTTATATTTAAAAAACTTGTTGGAAATCCTCCATATTACATTAGTCGTCAGAACAAATTATTCAGTTTACCACGGCCAGAAGATCAGATCTGGATGTTAGCAAACAATAACTGTTTATCACACGCTATTAAATAAATTTGCTCAGAGAGCAACACGTGTATCATTATGTGAGCGACATTTATTGCAATAGAATAAATCATTGAAAAGGAAATTGACAATGTCTACTTAATCATTGAGTGAATCATTGATTTCTTTGTTGATTTTATTCATGGTCATTTATATATTAATTCATTTATATATTAATTAAGGGTTAATTTCAACAACGTTGACCGGAGTTTTTTAAAAAAAAAAAAAATTGTGATTGAAAATGTTTTTTTTTTTACACTATTAGTAATTGAAGTTTGATATCTTTACAATATAAGTTATTATATTAACACCGTCAATCTTAGTAATTTATGTGTCACTGTTAAATATTACATATATGGACTCTTTTCATTTTTTTTGTAATTCGTAAATTTGGTCTTTTAATAAAAAATAAACTAAATGGTCGCAAGAAAATTAAGAAGAAAAATTGCTCCTGCCCAATATCTTTTTTTTTCTTTTTTTCTTTTTTGCCCTAGGAGCAAGATACCATTTAGATTTTCTTTTTTAAAAAAAAACCAAAATTTTGACGTGGTAACAAAATAAACAACGTCCATGCCACTTAGTATTTAACGGTGACACGGAGATCTTAAAGTTAACGGTGTTAATAGAATGACATTTGTTGTAAGAATATCAAACTTAAGTAATAAGTAGGGTAACAAAATAACTCTAATGATAATTTTGAATTTTTCGAAAACTTCAGTGTCCGTTTGCTGAAATTGAACCTATTAATTAATATACAAATTTATTCATGTTTTAATTGAGGCTTATAAATAATTAATATAATTAATATAACAGAAGTTGATTCTAGACAAATGAAATTCGTTGGCATATACCTTTCTCTCTATATCCTAAAATTGTCGAGGGTCAGTTATATTGCCACCATATTTTTGTTTTGGTGTACTATTTTTTAATTAGATTAAATGTTTCAAGTTTTTTCTTATTGTCACACTTATATTCTTAATTTTTATTTATTCTGTAGCGTATTTTGAAATAAAAGACAAATATTATGTCGTACTTTTGTATTTGTAGTTTTTTTACTTATTTAAAAATATAATAAACAAATAAGTCTTTTTCGCCATCTTAACGGATTTTTTAGACGAATATTGTTGACCTCCAAAAATGGTTGTCAACTAGAACTCCACGCCTCTTCTTCCTACGTGTTATTTCCCTACACACTTGGATCGCCACGTGGTTTAATCAACCACGTAGATATACCTGGAACACGCTGGAATCGGGTGGAAGTGATGTTTGTGAGTGAGAGGAACACGCTATGGTAGATGTGGTGGCTTAAGTTTTAATTAGTATAGAGGACTTGTGTTTTTTTTTTTTTTTGTGTGAGAGTTTAAATTTTCAACATCCTATTCTTGTGGAAATGAGTTTGGTATTTATAGGTGCATTTCACTTGATCGACCACCCTTCGATGTGCGACACGTGGTTCAATCTTAAAGGTCTTAGCGTCACATCTATGGCGTCGTGTCAGTGGTTTAATGAAAATGTCTCTTTCACCGCATGCTAGAAAGCTATGATTGTGACAAGTCGCATTAGCAGGCTATCTTATCAGTCTTTTCAGTTTTGACTAGCAGACTATAAGGGGAGGCCTTCTCAACACGCAATCAGGGTTGTGTGTGACCGCCTTGTCTTCTCAACCTCCTCGGCATAGGGGAACAACCTTCTCTTCTTAACCTCTTTGACAACAGAAAACAGCATCTTCTTCTTAAGCTCCTCAGCATAACGGAAAACAACCTTTTCTTCTTAACCCCTTCTTCCAACCTCCTCGAAATAGAAGGTGACGTCGCCTACTGGGCAAGTTTGTATTTGACCCTGTCCACGTGGAGCACCATGTGGGACTGGGGTGTAACAGTATCAATTTTCTGAATGGAAGCCTTGTCGGGGCCCTTGATCAGGCATTGTTCCGAGCCTCCTTCTAATCAAGGCTAACACGCTAGGCTCCTGGAATTACGCCGCCTTTGCTGTTCATGGCCTATGGGCCCCCTATCTCCCTGCTAGGGTCATATGTTATGGAATGGGGGCTGACGACCTCTCATCAGTGGTCGGTCCCACGCCTGAGGTCCATCCCGCGCCTGGGTCTAGTGTTCGCTTCTCTTCTATTTGCCAAGTTTTCTACCTCTCGACACTCCTCCATGCTATGGCTATAGCTTTAGTGGACCCAGCAGTAGCTTATAGGCACCTCATGATGGGGATCGGTGGTGCGCTAATCCCCACATCGTAATACGTCGAATGGGACATTCTACAATTATAGAACCCATTGGCGGAGCCAAAAGCTCTTGGAGCTAAGTGCGGAGGCTACGTAGCTCATCCTTGAATTTGGGTAAGATGGATAGTCCCTCCAACGCTGAGCTTGCTGGTGGTGGGGCCTGCCTTGGCCTCGGCCGTAGCTCCTAGCACTGGACCGAGAGCTACTCCACCACGATTCCTATAGAGGATATGTTCTCATTAGTGATCTTCTCTCTAATCATTCCCACCAATTGGCCAAAGGTGGTTGGGTTCTTGTTGCGGACATCTCTCCAGAATGGAGGTTCATGTTCAATCATCCCTTTAAAGCAAAGAGGGCCTCGGCGTCAGATCCTCTTTCAGAGAAGAGCATCTCTTCATTGAAGCGGTTGAGGGAGCTTTGCAGCGGTTCACCTGCTCCTTGCCTCATGTCATGGAGCGTTTTACCGGCTGGGCTCCCTGACGAGAAGTAATTGATAAATGTCTTCTTCAATTCTGGCTAGCTGGAGATGCCGATCGATGGCGAGCTTGTTGTACCACTTCTTTGATCTCCTAGATAAGGTAAGGTGGAAAGCTCTACATTGCAAGGCTGGGAAGCTACTTGGAGTCTTATCTCCGTCTTGTAGGTGTTTACGTGGTCCAAAAGGTCTCCATTGCTGTGTATGGGACAATATTTGGCACGGAAATTTGTGGATAATGGACACATTCCTGATTCCTACTGAAAATGGGAGATTTTCGTCGTTGTCGATCTATCTCAAATGACCTTGCCGGCTTTGGGTCCTCTCCCCAACGTTTATATCTGGTAGCTATTGAGAGAGGCGGTGAGCCTATTGGTCACTCCCATAATATTGGGGCTGCTGATACTTCTTTCCCGCCTATTTCTAGGCGGGCTCTGACACTGCTCCCTCCTCAGAAAGCTCTCTTGGGGCCCATTTTTGGGTCCATATCCTCATAGACTTTTGAAAACGCTGGCTGACATTGTGGTTTGATGTTGCTGATACTTCTTTCCCGCCTATTTCTTGTATGTTCTGGCCTATGAGGCCTCCCTCCTTGCTTAGAGGTCAAGGGGGTGGCTATTATTTACCTCTTGTTCCTCGTTGGGAACATCTAGGTCGGATCCATTGGGCCGGTTCTCCCTACATATTCATTAATTGGATGTAACCTTGCATCTAGGCGTGGTGCTGGGCCAGCGCCTTCACGTTGGTGGCTATGGTTATCATTTCTCTCTCGAGGTTGATGGGAGCTCTCCTCGGACGTCCTCTCTGTGGGGCTCCCTCGTCTCTTGCTGTTGTGGTGTTTTCATTTACGGTAGGCCTGGTTCTCCTTGGGTTCTCGTCTTCGTTGTTTTCACTCATTCTTCTCTTCGGTGGGTTAGTAGGTCCCTTATTCAGAGAGGCTCATTTGTTCAAGGAGGCTTGGGCTTTTAATCATGTTTCACTCGTGGTTTAAATGTGTGGTTTTCCACAGATGGCGCCAATCTGTTGACCTCCAAAAATGGTTGCCAACACGAACCCCACGCCTCATCTTCCCACGTATTATTTCCTTACATACTTGGACCGCCACGTGGTTTAATCAACTACGTAGATATGCTTGGAACGCTTGGAACCGGGTAGAAGTGATGCTTGTGAGTAAGAGAAATACGTTATGGTAGAGGTGGTGGCTTGAGGGCCCCTAACTAATAATTTCTCAAGTGGTTATGAACACTTAAGTTTTAATTAGCATAGAGGACTTGTGTTTTGCTTTTGTATGAGAGTTTAAATTTTCAACATCTTTTCTTGTGAAAATAAGTTTAGTATTTATAGGTGAATTCTACTTGGTCGACCACTATTCGATGTGCGACACGTGGTTCATTCTTAAAGATTTTAGCGTCACATCTATGGCGTCATGTCAGTGGTTTAATGAAAAGGTCCCTTTTAGCCACATGCTAGAAAGCTATGATTGTGACAAGTTCCATCAAGGTCAGTCCCATCGATCTTTTCATTTCGACTAGCAGAGTGTATGAAGAGGCCTTCTCAGCACGCAATCAGGGTTGTGTTTGACCAACTCGTCTTCTCAACCTCCTCGTCATAGGGGAACAACCTTCTCTTATTAACCTCTTTGACAACGGAAAACAGCATCTTCTTCTTAAGCTCCTCGGCATAACGGAAAACAACCTCTTCTTTTTAACCCCCTCTTCTAACCTCTTCAGAATAGAAGGTGATGTCGCCTACTGGGCAAGTTTGTATTTGACCCTGCCCACGTGGAGCACCATGTGGGACTGAGGTGTAACACTATTTTTTGAATGAGAGCCTTGTCGGGGCCCTTGATCAAGCGTTGTTCTGAGCCTCCTTCTAATCAAGGCTAACACGCTAGGCTCTTGGAATTACGCCGCCTTTGCTGTTCATGGCCCATGGGCCTCCTATCTCCCTACTAGGGTCGTATGTTATGGAATGGGGGCTGACGACCTCTCATCAGGGGTTTGTCCCACGCCTGAGGTCTACCCCGCGCCTGGGTCCAGCGTTCGCTTCTCTCCTATTTGCCAAGTTTTCCACATTTCGACACTCTTTCGTGCTATGGCCATAGCTTTGGTGGACCCAACAGTAGCTTGTAGGCACCCCATGATGGAGAAGAGGCATCGGTGGCGTGCTAATCCCCACATTATAATATGTTGGATGGAACATTCTATAATTATAGAACCCATTGGCGGAGCTAAAAGCTCCTAGAGCCGAAAAGCGAGAGACTAAGTAGCCCGTCCTTGAATTTGGGTCAGATGGATAGTCCCTCCGATGCTGAGCTTGCTGGTGGTGGGGCCTACCTTGGCCTTAGCCATATCCAACTCCTAGCACTGGAACGAGAGCCATTCTACCACGATTTCTATAGAGGATATGTTCTCATTAGTGATCTTCTACCTAATCATTTCCACCAATTGGTCGAAGGTGGTTGGGTTCTTTTTGCGGACATCCTTCCAGAATGGGAGGTTCATGTTCAATCCTCCCTTTAAAGAAGAGAGGGCCTCGGCGTCGGATCCTCTGTCACAGAAGAGTATATTTTCATTGAAGCGGATGAGGTAGCTCTGCAGCAGCTCGCCTGCTCCTTGCCTCATGTCATGGAACGTTTTAACGGAGCTGGGCCTCCTTGACAAGAAGTAATTGATAAATATCTTCTTCAATTCTGGCCAGCTGGAGATGCCGCCGGTGGCGAGCTTGTTGTACCACCTCTTTTCTCTCCCAAATAGGGTAAGGTGGAAAGCTCTACACTGCAAGGCTGGGAAGGCTACTCGAAGGCTCATCTCCATCTTGTAGGTGTTTACGTGGTCCAAAGGGTCTCTCTTGCCCGTGTATGGGGCAATCTTTGGCACGCAAAATTTGTGAATAATGGACACATTCCTAATTCTTGCTGAGAATGGGAGATTTTCGTTGTCGTCGTCTATCTCAAACGACCTTGTCGGCTTTGGGTCCTCTCCCCAACATTTATCTTTGGTAGGTATTGGGAGAGGCGCTGAGCCTATTCGTCACTCTTATAGTATTGGGGTTGCTGATACTTCTTTCCTGCCTATTTCTAAGCGGGCTCTGAAGTTGCTCCCTCCTTGGAAGGCTCTCTTGGGGCCCATTTTTGGGTCCATGTCCTCCTAGAATTTTGAAAACGCTAGCTGACATTGCGGTTTGAGGCCTCTCCTCGCCTCCAGGGGGGAGTAGGGCCATTTCCTGTATGTTCTGGCCTGTGAGGCCTCCCTCCTTGCTTAGGGGTCAAGGGGGTGGCAACTGTTTACCTCTTGTTCCTCGTTGAGAACATCTAGGTTGGATCTATGGGGCGATTCTCCCTATATATTCATCTGTTGGATTTAACCTTGCATCTGGGTGTGGTGATGGGCCAGCTGCCTCACGTTGGTGGCCATGGTTCTCATTTCTCTCTCAAGGTTGGTGGGAGCTCTCCTCGGAAGCCCTCTCCGTGGGGCTTCTCCGTCTCTTGTTGCTGTGGTGTTTTCATTCGCGGTAGGCCTGGTTCTCGTCTTTGTTGCTTTCACTCATTCTTCTCTTCGGTGGGTTAGTAGGTCCCTTGTTCAGGGAGGCTCATTTGTTCAAAGAGGCTTAGGCTTTTAATCATGTTTCACTCGTGGTTTAAATGTGTGGTTTACCACAGATGGCGCCAATCTGTTGACCTTCAAAAATGGTTACCAAACACGAACCCCACGCCTCATCTTCCCACGTATTATTTCCTTACATACTTGGACCGCCACGTGGTTTAATCAACCACGTAGATATGCTTGGAACGCTTGGAACCGAGTGGAAGTGATGCTTGTGACTAAGAGAAACACGTTGTGGTAGAGGTGGTGGCTTGAAGGCCCCTAACTAATAATTTCTCAAGTGGTTATGAGCACTTAAGTTTTAATTAGCATAGAGGACTTGTGTTCTTTTGTGTGAGAGTTTAAATTTTCAACATCCTTTTCTTGTGGAAATGGATTTTGTATTTATAGGTGAATTCCACTTGGTCGACCACCCTTCGATGTGCAACACGTGGTTCAATCTTAAACGTCTTAGCGTCATATCCATGGCATCATGTCAGTGGTTTAATGAAGAGGTCCATTTCATCAGCATTGGCGGTACAGTCGCATCGCCTTTTCACCGACTCAGCGGGGTGTTAAGAAATGCATTCTCAACATGCAATCATGGTTGGTGTTTGACCGTTTTGTCTTCTCAACATTCTCGGCATGGGGGAACAACCTCATCTTCTTAACCTCTTTGACAATGGAAAACATCATTTTCTTCTTAAGCTCATCGGCATAACGAAAAACAGCCTCTTCTTTTTAATACCCTCTTCCATCCTTCTCGGAATAGAAGGTGATAGCCTACTGGACAAGTTTGACTTTGACCCTGCCCATATAGAGCGCTATGTGGGACTGGAGAGTAACAAATACCGTTATGTGTACAAATTAATTGAAAATTGGTAATAAAAATAAAACGTAAAAAACTAAAGGCATAAGTACAACATTGAGTAAGTGGTGCACAAAACAAAAAATTTAGCTGCAATATTACCACCCTATGTGAAGTTGTGTTTTTGGTATAGCATTTGTATGAATGTCTATGAAATTACATTTTCTATATATATATAATATTTGTTTGTCATCAGTGCAGTCCAATGCTGAGTTTATTAGGTCTTAAATGCCAAAATATATGAATTATTGGTCATCAAATGTTACTGGATTTGAGAATAATTTAATCTAATTTATTAGAACTTGATCTGCTAGATACGTTGTCATGCATTTGCTGTCTTTAAATATATTTTTGACATTTTTCTACTTCATCTTTTCTTAACAAATAGAAAGACGTCAATTCAATTTTTGACACTTCAAAATATTACACCTCGAGGTCCTATTTGATAAAAAGAAGTGATATACCGAAATATCGAAAATGCATTAAAAAGCATCTAAAGAATAATTAACAAGTTGGAGGCATCATATATGAACTCCTCAAAGCTAAGGTTATAGCTTATTTTGCGAATTCTTAAAAAGGTATAAACTCATAAAGCATATTGAACATGTTTGGGTGAGCTGTTTTGGCGCTTATAAATAGAGCTGGCAAATGGGTTGGGTCGATCCGACCCGGCTTGCTAGAGCTAAACCACACTTAAAAACTGGATTGGGTTAACTCAATCCGCTTTTGTCTTGGTCGAATATATATAGTCCAGGTCCCAAATCAAATTTATCTAGCAACCCGGGTCTTAATTTTATTTTATTTTTTTATACAATAATACATTGTATCAAATACAATTTTAAATAAACTTAGACAATATATATTTTGAGATTTTTAAAGAGTTTAATTTATAAATTTGGACTCGATCATGTATTAGTCAATAGATAAACATCAATTTTCTTTCAAAATAATAATATATTTTTGATTAAATATAAATTATTTCTTGACACATTTTTTAGAACATAAATAGTAAAAGCATGATAGTCTTATTGCTTTGAGATATAAGCATGTTCAAATTTAAATTAAAAATTTACTTATAAGTAAATTTAAAATAAATAATTTACTTGTCACACCACACATAATTTGGATTGAAACTTGAATTAAATTAAATTTGAATTAAATCTAAACAATTTTATGTTGGAGTTTGAGATTCTTGGACTAATATTTCAAAAAGAGAATTTTAAATTGGAGACTTGGGCTTATGCCATTTTGGATTAATATTATTTGGATTATGTATTATGGATATTCACAAAATTAGTGATTAGTGTCAAGGAGAAAAAAATTGGGCTAGTCCGACTAGCCCAGCTGGCTAGACGGCCAGGCCATATATGCCCGATTTTGTTTGGGCCAGGGTAGCCTAACCCAAAATTCGAGTTATATAGGGTCAGGCCGGTTTTGCCACCTCTACTTGTAAGTCTGTTAAATAGCATTTTATCTCAAATTCTATATGACTCATAATTTTTATCTATTTTTTATTAACACATTTCATAGAATCCACCAACTATACAAATTCGAGAATCTTAACTTTTATTCACACATTTCATAGAATCCACTATTCCGACTGTGAAAATTCTAGAATTTTAACTTTTATCTATTTTTTATTCACACATTTTATAAAATATGTTGATGTTGGAAAATGGTAAATACTGATTCCAAGCCAACTTAGTGTTAAGTATTTAGGTTGGCTATGACCTTAGTAGCAGTAGATACGTGGATATGTAATAGAAGACCTAGTTATATAATCTTTCTAAGTGTGCTTTTCATATCAGCAATTCATGTCTGATCTATTGGACATTTATGTTTCCTATTTATAGGAAGATATGTGATTATTAAATGCATTTAATGCCAAGTTGAACATTAAATGCTTACAAGATATCTAATTTTTGGGTATTTAATGTGAAGTGACATCTGCATTAATTATGACAGCTGATCTGACGTCTGACATATGAGAGGACATGCCATACTCGATGACGTGAGCTTAATTGCAATGGAATGAGGTGCGACACGGATCAAGTGTCACCGTGGATTAGGTCCGACCGGGATCAAGTTCTATCGTGGATGAAGTCCGACCGGATACTGACTTATTTTGGAATGAGGTCCGAATCGGATACATACCTATTTGGGATAAGGTCGACCATAAGTTGCTTAGCCAAAGGAAAAATTATTTAGGCGATGTGATGATTGAATTAGATATCAACAGAATCCATTACTTCAATCATGAAAATTTCGGAACAAATTACACCTATAATCTTAAAAAAAAAAAAAAAGTTAATTTTATTTATTTTACTATTCAATCCAATTTATTAATATTACGCGTTTAGCTCCCAAAAACTGGTATTGGCTCTTATGAGATGAGAGTTGAACCACTATATTTGACCCATACTGCCTCAAGTGGGGTCTTGGGACCAGTAACAGCATGCCAGCACACCCATGCAATGCACATCAAAGTAAGATCTTTGCAATGAAAGGTGTCGTGTAATTGAGCGTGTCAGATTTATTTCAAAATAGAATATAAAATTAGTGAAATTATCTTCTCTAAACTTGAAGGAAAATGCTTATTGTACAGAAAATGTGTACATAATGAATGACAGATGAGAGAGAGTGAATGAATAGTGTAAAGCACTATTTTACCCTTGCTTTTTTTTTTGATTCATCACCCATTCTCGTATATAATTTTTCTCAGACAACAAGATGTCCCAACTCTTTTACTTGGTTCGCTTCTTGGAGAAGGAAGTAAAGGAAGAGGAGAGAGCATTTTTTTGATTTGTTTACTCGTGCAAAGATCTAGCGAACCTCGAATCAAAACCTTTCTTTTCTATGCTTTCTTCTCTTATTCAATTGAGAGTTTGTGATCGGCAAGGAATGACCACTAGACCAAGACACGGGACAAGGATAGAGAGATGGATGTTCACCCAACCGATTGAAATGAATCGAGTATTTGAGCCCCTCTTCCAATAGTGTAGCCAACCAACAAATAAAGGTTTTAGCTCGATCGAAACTCTAGTCGTTAAAGGCAAGTAGTTAAGCTATAGTGTGTTCTCCTCCCTCCTTAGATATCACGAAGGCACTAAAGAGCATTGAACCGAATCTGCGGCCATTGATTCATTAGATAGAGCATCTTCAACATCGGTATTATCGCGTACGGCATATGCAAGTTGAAAGAATTATTATTTACGTAATTATTCAATTTATTTTTAATGAATTCTATTTATAATTTAATATTGTTGTTTATGCATCTTTTATTTTTTCTTTAAATAAAAATAAAACTACATCTAATAATATGTAGAAAATATAAATTTATTGAATCGAACTTCTTAGAACATCTCCAACGCATTCTATAGATTACTATTCATGTGGCACAAATATTAAAAGACTTGTAATCTAAGATGACATTGATATTTAATGAATATTAAAAGACTTGTAATCTAAGATGATATTGACGTTCAAATATGGTGTCCAATTCATTCTATTGATTGCTATCTATTTGTAATTTATTTTATTAAAAATAAAAATAAAATTACATTTAAATATTCATGATAGTGGACATATGATCCTGCAAAACGTGAATTGTTGGACAATGATTTAATTGCAACAGAGGTTCTTTGTTCCTCTGCAGTCTCCTATAATGGAGCATTCGAATGATCTATTCCGGCCTTTCTCTTGTTCTACCCGACATGACTTCGGTTCTTCTTGTTGGGAAAAGAAAATATTCCCACATACCGCGCCAATTGATCAAGTGTATTCTCGTGTTATGGAGTGTTAGAAAATGTTCAAAGTATCAACCTTTTTTTCTTAATTGATAGATGGTGGTCTAATTATAGACAAAAATTACAAATATAACACCGTTGAGTGGTTACATATCAAGTAAATCGAGTAATTCCAAAATTGACCGACTAAAAAAGAATAAACCTTCGACCACCTAAAACACGACACACTCGATTGGTTTGAGTAAAAACACGCCCGGAATCAACTAGGTACCTTTCTAGTAAGCTTTTATTGTTCCTTTGTAGTTGTGACCTAATTTTCTGTTTCCAAAATCACTAACAAAATCCAATAAATATCATGAAAGGATAATGCTATCCCACTGCTTTTGAAAAGGAAGATTTTTGGTTCCCACTGCTTTTCGTGTAAATATAACGTGTTTGGTACAAAAAATTAAACATAATTAAAGAAAAACACGCGTTGCAACATTTATCAATTATTCTATTTATCCAATTTAACTTAGTATTTGTTTAGAAGTACTTAAACTAGTCAAACATCATTTTTACTTACACATTTCGATCAATAAAATGTTCAAGTCGAGCTCAATATCTTATTAGAAAGAAAATGGTGTATAGTCAACTAAACCAACCCCTTCTTAGAAAAAATAGGACAAGATTATGATATACAATTTTTATTAGTTATATTTATACATTTCGTATAATCTAATAAAAAATCTTTACCAAATAAACACTTAATAATCATAGACGTGTAATATAAAAAAAAAAAATTGTTTCACATTTGACGGTGTGTGTGAACAACCCAAACAATTTGTGAACGCTCAGACATTGATATGGGGTCGGTTTGAGTCAGTGTCGGTAGCAAAAGGTCGAAGATTTACAAATTAATAATTTAATATTTTAAGAAAAAGATACTCCTAATCTATGACTATCACGAAAAATAAAACAAAACAAAAATCCTTAAATTATTGCTCGATTGATGGGCCGGGTCCCATCATTACTATTAGAGCCTAATTGGGGCCTACAATAATGTATGGTCGCAAGCCTTTAAAGAATTCAATTGCTTCTATATAAACACTTGTGGTGGAATCTCATTTTATTATATCCATCCTTCTTTGTGCTGTCTGCAAGAGGGGAAAAAATGGCAAGAACCATTCTTACATTGTCACTTATATTCCTTTCACTCTTTTACGTTCCAACCAAGATTGAGTCGACTAAGATGGCAGCCACCACTCCTGCCACCAATTTCATTAAAGCCTCTTGCAGCGCCACCACGTATCCAATTGTTTGTGTCCAATCATTATCAGTCTACGCGTCATCTATTCAAAAAAACCCGCGTCAATTAGTACAAACGGCGTTAACCGTAAGCCTCGAGCGGGCTCAATCCACTAAGACGTTCGTAGCCCGACTCACTAAATTCAAAGGACTCAAGCCCAGAGAGCGCGCCGCCATCAAAGACTGCTTCGAGGAGATGAGCGATAACGTGGACCGCCTAAGCAAATCCATCAAGGAACTGAAGAGCATTGGCCGGCCCGGTGGGAAGGAGTTCATATGGCACATGAGCAACGTGGAGACTTGGGTTAGCGCTGCCCTAACTGATGACAGCACTTGCGTGGATGGGTTTTCGGGCAGGACCTTGAATGGTAGGATTAAGTCCTCAATTAAGGCTCGGATGACTAATCTAGCACAGGTCACTAGCAATGCACTAGCACTGTGCAACCATTTTGCTGAAAAGTATTAGGAACGATTAACTATATATATATATATATCCCAATATATCAAGTGTTTTGGCCTTACATTTTGATGTATATTCCTGTCAAAGCTATAAAAATTTGTCATGGTTTTTATTTTTTATTTTATAACTCGTTTATCTTTTAATAAGAATAAAGATAAATTTGTTATTAATTGTGAAAAAATTGAAGTAAATCTATTTTAGTGGGACGGATGGAGTAATAGTATTTGGTGTTGTAGAGTTTTGATGCCAATTTATAAAAAATTAAACTCTAATACCCTTGAAAATTGATAAAACAAAAATTAAATGAAATAATTCATCATATTGACTAATACTATGTATGATGACTACCGATAATGAGTAATTATGAATATCATTATTCGTAAATGAATTATAAAGTTGGGATTTAGGAACGTCGAGCAGTTTGTTGAAACTTGAAACATAACAAACGATTTAGGTCATTCATTAGATATTGTTTCATATATTACAATTTCTATTCATAATATTGAATAAATTTCATTCACGGCAATTGAACGTTCTGTTAAATCTTAATTGCATCACAAGTTTTAATTAATTTTAATTGGGTTATTAAACTTTCATTTAATTTCAATTAGTTCAATAAATTCCAATTTAATTTTAAATTTCACCACTATCACCTGCACGTTAATTGACAATCATACTACAACGTATCTTCCGCGTATTTACTATGTGACATAATAATTTATCATTACGTTATGTCATAAAAGTATTAAAATAAAAAAATAATACACATTTTAACTTTTTAATATAAATATATTGTCAGAGTTCTCACTTTATTATTTTTGTTTATAAGGTGGTGGCACGTAGCGATTACGTAGAAGATCACTTATAGTATGACTATCAGCTAAGAGCATGTTCGAGAGTGGTTATAAGTATTTATAAGCTGGTTAAACATTATTTTTATTCATACATTCCGCATGTTCTATAACTTTTATTACTTTTTATCAACACATTTCATAATATCTACTATTTATAATAGAAAAAAAGCTTTACTACACAAGCACTAAGTAATTTCGGTTAGTTTGGAGGACGATGGATGATAAAATGTAACGGAGTGGTGAAAATAAAAATTAAATTGAAGTTCAATAACCCAATTAGATTTGTTTGATTTTAATTAAAATTGTGTTATAAAAAATTGAAGTCAAAATTATCAATTAAGTTTAACCATATATTTTATATGAACCACAATTTTTGTACAATTTTTCAACCACATATTTAATCTACTTTTAAAAAGAAAAATATCTGATTTTAATCAAAATTAAACATACTCTAATTTTAATGACCCACTCGAGATTTAGTTGAAAGTTAATAAAATTTACCTTAAGAAAAGAATGTGACATAATATATCAATAGTTTTTTTTATCCAAAACATCTTATTATAAAAGCAACTTCAATGCAACAATATGTATTGTTGTACACGTGGCGAGTAAAATAAAGACATACAGAAGAATGTCTCTAATAGGATTGTGAATTAGAAAAATTATGGTTCAATGGTACAAGAGAGAGAATGTGGAGAAATTATGAAAGATTAAATAAAAAATAATTAATACACGTTACGATGGAGATAAATTATAAAAAAAAATAAGATAAAAGAGACTTAACACACATTTCAATGGACATTTATGTAAAAAAATAAATGGAGAATGTGTAGAAGACACGGTCCAAATGTCGATGATATGTTAGACATCTACTTTTTTTTTTTTTTTGTCATACAAGTATTTTGAGATGATTGGGTACGCTTTTTAGCGCAATTAATGATTGTATTGGAGATGTTCTAAGAACATTTCCAAGAGGATCTTTAAACATAAGATGCTATTTATTTTAAAGAGCTAACCCTTAAAATTATGTTATAATAGACTCTAAAAATTAATTTTTTTTTTTTTTTTATAACAGAGAGTGAGCTTGACTCTCCAAGAGCCAAATTTACTCTCTATAATTAAATACATTCAAAAAATACTAATTTTCAATACTCATGTGTTGTCTAATCAAATAGTATATACAAAATAAAAGAAAAAAGATAGTGAAAAATTATATAATAATTAGGAAGGAAATATGTCAAAATAAAATATAGGAGAAAATAATAAATACTTATTGAGAAGAATATGATGAAATGTTAAAAATAAATAAATTGTTGGAGCAATTCAAAAGATTTAAATTTATTTATGTTCTTTAAAATATAAAAGAATATTTTTAATAAATAGAAAATCTCTAAGACATGACATGAAAAGAGTATAATACGATAATATATATCTTAAAATGAGTTCCGTATCTAAACCATAAAATCTTCCGTCGTTAACTCGTTTCCCAAAAGGACAGACAAATATGGGCACCACCCAAGGACAGAAAATGACTTGTACATTGTGGTCCAAATCGAAATCGGTGGTTAGAGTACGGAAAATAATAATTTAATTCATATAAGGATTTTTTTTTTTTTTTTTTTTCAAATTTTTGTTTAAATTAAAAATGAGATTGGTTGATTTTTTGTGGGCATTGAAATGAGGGTATGGATGATCACATGGGTTTTGTTGCCAAAAGTCACGAGAATTGGGCAGAAAAATGAAGTGATTTGACAAAACTAATCACATTCGTTGAATAAAATGGCTTTTCAAATTACATTGGGGGCATTGACGTATTTTACTGGCCTACAGAACCAGAGGTAGATCGAACGGCCAGTCCAGGTTGGTTTGGTTAAATTTGAGTCAGCTTTGCTATTAAAATCGAGATCTTGACAAGTCTTGTCCATTTTTGGCTTTTAGTTGAAGAATTCGATTTTTGTTGGCATACTTAATTATATTTTATTTATTGATGAAAATCAATTAGAAATCAATCATTATCAAATAATTGATTAAAAATATTAATATTATACTTATCACAATTTATTTATCAGTTTTAGTTATTCTAAAACTCTTGTTACTTATCATATAAATAAGTGATTGAGTAAATTGCATGTTAACCATTCTAATTATATTAAGTTTCTAAGTAGATAAAATATCGAAATATTATCTTTCTATTTATCTACTTAAATAAAACTATGTAACTGAATTTACTTTTATATTCTTGTGATATATCTTACCTTATATTTTATAAAATTTATTTAAACTTAAAGACTTATTCTGTCTTATTTTTATATAAGATAAATACTAAGTCATTAAGTTTAAATAAACTTCTTTGCTATACATAAGACATGTGGTATTCCAAGATTTTCACGGACTTTGAAAGTAAAGATAATCAAGCATTTAAGAGGAAACTATTTGTGAGTTCCAAAGAAATATTCAAAAGTCATAGTTCGATAAAAATTCTATTTTTGTGAACGGCTTTGAGAAACTAAGCATTGTAAAAATCTATTGTGAGAGAGAACGGTATTTTGGTGGCAAGATAAAGACTGCGTCATTATTCTGATTTGTGGAGTCAATATGTGTACACTCGTGGAATGGACCAAGATCAAGACCGAAGTACTTAATATTATTTCTTGACTAATTAAGAAGATACAAAACAAGAAAGTTTTACTGTTGTTTTAACTAAGTTTTTCTTTTTGTAAATTGCTGATAAAGTTTTAGATTAAGTCTAAAATTGTAATTTCAAAAAGTTGAGACGTGTGTATTCTGTTCTAAAATAGTAGATTTATTTACCAGTGGCTTGGGGGCTCATAGATGTTTCTCTTAAGGGTTTACTACTCTATATCCGGGTGTTAATCAATATTTTAATCGTTTTACATGTTAATTGTCTCGAAGTGCGAAACATTCAAAGGCAATGTTTTGACGCTTAACAAACTTTCATCAATATCGTAACATTAAAGTGAACTTTGTGTGTTTTTTTTTTAAAATATTTACGCTTTGATTAATTTCAGTAACAACTTATTCAACCCCCCTTCTAGGTTGTTTACTATCTAGATTTAAAACTTATAATTGGTATCGAAAAAGGTTCACTTCTAGAAAGTGAGATCCTATGAATCTAGGTTCGATGCTTCTTTTCCTTTTGATCACCAAGATTAGATGGAACGAACTATAATTATTAGAAAATCCGCATGATTGTTTACATTCAAGCTCTAGATGAAAAATCATGGCATTCTATCATTATAGGTTATAGTCCTCCCACTATCATTGAAAATAATATTGAAATAGAAAACTATGTGAACAATGAGTAATTGCTGACTTCAATAATACTAGCTGGAATAACAAAGCCTTGAACGATATTTTTTATTTTGTAAATGCTAATCAATTCAAGCTAATATCTAATTGCAAGATAGCAAAAGAAGCTTGAGAGATCCTACAAATCGCACATAAAGAAACATCCAAGGTAAAATCGTCTAAACTACATATGCTCACCACAGAATTTGAAAACGTACGCATGACGGATGATGAAGTATTCAAAGATTTTTATGCCCGGCTGTGTAACATATCAAATCAAGCACATACCCTTGGAGAAAGATATTCAAAGTCAAAATTGTTCCAAAAGGTCCTGCGGTCTTTGGTAAATAGATTTCACTCTAAGGTGACTGCAATTGAAGAAAGCAATGACATAGACGAAATCAAAATTAAAGAGTTGGTTGGGTCATTAATGACTTATGAACTAAACATTGGCACAAGAAAGAAAGAAAAAGCTACAAGCATAGCATTTCGAGTTGAGGAAGAAAAAGATGAATGAAATGAAAGTGATTCAGATATTGATATTGCACTAGTTACCAAACAGTTTGGCAAATTTTTGAAACAATCTCAAAGATTTAAATCAACAAAAAATAAGGGATCATACAGAAAGAAATATTCTGACCAAAATAGACAGAATTTATCAAATCTTCTAAAGAAAACAGAAAATCGTATCTAGTTCCATACTTGTGAAGGAAATGGTCACATTGTCTCTAAATGTGCTAATAATAAAAAGAAAACATTTGGTAAAAAGGCCATGAATGTAACTTGGAGCGAAGACGAAGAATCAACCGATGATCAATTAAGAGATGGGAAAATTTCTAATACTCAAGATATTTCATTTACATCATGCTCTATTTCTGATTCTGAATTATCTAATTTTTTTCATGAATGTTCTGACATAGAACCGAACGTTGGAGCTGATGACATTGGGGTCAATCTAAAGGCTTTGACTACTGTGTCTATTAAAGAACAGAGTTTCTCTAATAATAAAATAACTTATTTTGAAATATTGTTGGCTGATAAAAATAAATAATTGTGTGATTTGCAGGAAGAATTGAAACAAAGTAGAGAAGTAAACAAACAATTGGCCATTGGTGCTGCTTAACTGAACGAGGTGCTGGCTATGGAAGAAACACTAATATCAGACATGGTTTAAGATATACTCAGCATGGAGAAGATAAGGAAGCAAAGAAAATCACATTTGTCAAAAGAATAACAATAATATGTTCTGATGTCCACTAAATCTGTAATCAACAGTTAGATGTTGAAAGAATCAGAAATTACAAAAACTGCTGACAAGTTAACCAAAGGTAAATCTAAATGTAACATACACTCATCTCCTACTTGTCCAACATGTGGTAAGATAGAACAAAAGCATGCTAACATCTCAAATTATCCACCTAAGCACAAGAAAACTATTTGTAGAACTAGCATGAACTTGAGAAACCTAATAAAAGAAGTTAAACTAAAATATGACAAATATGGTTGAAAAAGACGGACTTGAACTGTTATGTGGTTGATCTAGCATTCCATGCGTTTATAAACTAATTCTTGGTATTTCGAAAGGGATGCTCTAGGCATATGATGTAAAATCAATCACTCTTGTCGATTTTAAAAACTATTTTAGAGTCGAATCATTACTTTTGGTGATGGTGTAAAATGTAAAGTAATTGGGTGCGGATCTATAATAATCAAAGGCTCACCACCATTAATAAATATTCTTCTTGTTGAAGGCCTAAAAGCAAATCTAATCGTGTGGGGGGGGAAAATTTGTGATGATAATCTTCATGTCATTTTAAACAAAAATCATGCACGCTTGAAAACAATAAAGATATTTGCTTGTTGACGTAAACTAGAGCTAGTGGTAGATGCTATTTACTTGATCATAATCCTTCATGTCTTGTAGTTAAAACCGATTCCACATAACTATGGCATCAACGCTTGGCACTTTAATTACAAAGATCTAGTAAGATTAAGCCAAAGTAATGCTCTAAGAGAAATACCAAAATTGAAAGACAACTTGAAGGTATATGTGGCCTATGTTAACTTGGTAAGCAAACTAGAGGATCACATAAACAGAACCATTATCTGGCGATCTCAAATGACCTTGAATTAATACATATGGATCTAATGGGACTCACACGAGTCGAAAACATTGGTGGAAAAAGGTACATTCTTGTGTGTATTGATGACTTCTCTAGATATACCTGAATTAGCTTCTTAAAGAAAAATCTGACACATTTGAAAGATTCAAAATTTTATATGCTAAACTGACCATTGAAAAAGATAACAATGGACATTGGTAGAATTAGGAGTGACAATAACAAAGAATTTGAGAATACTAGTTTTTCTGACTTTTGTGAAAAGAATAGTATCTTTCATGAATATTCAACCCGTAAGGCACCATAACAGAATGGGGTAATGCTAAATAGTAAAAAATTACCTATAAAATTGTGGGATGAAGTAGTCAGTACTGCTTGTTATGTTTTGAACAGAGTTACCATTACGATAAGCACAACTCAAACACATTATGAAATTTGGAAAGACAGAAAACCTAATCTTAAGTATTTTCATACTTTTGGTAGTAAGTGTTATATCCTAAATGATCGTGAACAGATACGAAAAATGGATCCTAAAAGTGATGAATGGGTATTTTTGGGATATTCTGAAAACAATCAGGCTTATCGGGTCTACAACACACGTCCTCAAAACATATTTGAATCAATTAATGTTGTAGTGGATGATACTACTGATTTTGCTGAGTATTCACAGGAACAAGTCATCCAAACATTGACAGAAAAATCTGAGGCAACAAGCGAACATCAGAACGTTGGGAAAGACACTGACGAAAGTCAAAACATTCTTGGAGACGTTGCCAAAACTAATGCAACTAAGCAGACAGAACAAACTAAATAGAATAATGCTACAACTGATAATACACACACATTCGAAGATCAGAGCACCAGAAAGCAACCACCTACGTGGATACAAAAAACACATCCTATTTCTAATGCCATTGGGAATTGGGATAACGGTGTGGTGACTTGAAGGCAAGCTTCAAATGAGATAATTCGTGTGTTTTATATTTCTCATGTTGAACCAAAAAAAATGTGAAAGAGGTTTTAGAAGATGAATCATGTGTGTTAACCATGCAAGATGAACTTAACCAATTTGAAAGAAATAAGGTTTGGAATTTAGTCCCTCGACCAAATAATGTAAATGTAATAGGAACTAAGTGGGTATACAAAAACAAGTCTGATGTACATGGAACTACACTTAAAAACAAAACCCGCTTAGTAACCCAGGGATATACTTAAATCGAAGGATTAGACTTCAAAAAAACATTTGCTCCTGTTACAAAATTAGAGTCTATAAGACTTTTACTTTTTATTGCTTGCCAAATAAAATTTAACTATTTCAAATTGATGTCAAAAATATATTTTTAAATGGCTATCTTAATGAAGAAGTTTATGTTGAACAACCTAAAGGTTTTATAGATCTCCATTTTTCAAACCATGTGTATAAACTTGAAAAAGCTCTTTATAATTTAAAACAAGTTTCATGAGTTTGGTATGAACGTCTAACTACTTATCTTATTGAAAAAGGATACAAGAGAGAGGAGTCGACAAAACTCTTTTATCAAACACTTAAATGTCGGTATAATTGTTGCTCAAATTTATGTCGATGACATTGTATTTGGCTCAACTTGTAAAAACTATCTACCGATCTCATAAACTTAATGAAAAAAGAATTTGAGATGAGCATGGTAGGAGAACTAACCTTCTTTCTTGGCTCATAGATTAAGCAAATGGGCAATGATATTTTCATATCCCAATCAAAATAAGTAATAAATCTTATAAAAAAATTTGGACTTGATAATTCCAATCCAATGAGAACACCTATGGCCACAAATTTTAAAATCACTAAAGATGAAAATGGAACAGATGTTAATTCTAGCCTCTAGCGTAACATGATTGGAAGATTATTATACTTGATTGCTAGTCGGCCTGACATTGCTTTTAGTGTAGGAGTTTGTGCTAGATATCAGGCAAAACCAAAAGAGTCACATGTGGCTATTGTAAAAAGAATAATTCGTTATGTTCATGCCACTATTGATTATGGTTTGTTGTATTCAAGTGATACTAACTCTCATTTAGCTGGTTTTAGTGATGATGATCAAGGTGTAATATCGATGATAGGAAAAGTACCACAAGAGAATGTTTCTATCGTGGAAACAATCTTATAGCTTGGCTTAGTAGAAAATGTAACTCCATCTCATTATCTACAATGGAGCGTAATACATCGTGTAGTGTAGTTGTTGTACACAATTACTATGGATGAAGCAAATGTTTGGATGATTACGGTATCAAACAAAACTCTATCACTATGTTTTGCGATAATACCAGTGCCATAAGTCTATTAAAAAATCACGTTCAACATTCAAGAACGAAACACATAGATATAGGCACCATTTCATTAGAGACCTAGTAGATAGCAAAATCATTACAATCGAGCACATACGCATAAAATCAATTAGTCGATTTGTTTAATAAAGCTCTAGATACTAATAGATTTGAAAATCTAAGAAAAGCTTTGGGGATATGTATCGTTGTCTAAATATGTTGCCTTTTTACATTAAAAAAAAGAATTTTTTTTCATATATATTTGCATATATTATTGAGTTAATTAGGCGGAAAATACTGATTTTCAAAAGTGTTATTGTTTTTATCATAAAATTTGAAAATATAGTTTGAGTTTATTTTTTTCTTTATGCACCTTATAGATGTCGAAATTGAGTTGTTAATCTTTTGACAAATTCTGTATTCTACCATATGATTTCTTCGTTGAATATGGAATGAAAACCTATTGTTAGTATCTATGTCTTTTGGTATCATAATACTTTGTCATGTTAACAAGTGGGTATATTTGAAGAATATATTTGAAGAGAGGACTACATTTCTCTAGATGATGAGAAGCAATCTTTGATAAAAAAAAAAAAAAATCATGAGAAAAGGGTTACCGCTTGAAAGTGTGAAAGTCAATTCTTGTATACTAAACTGGCTATGCAAACACAAAATAAATGTGTAAATTTTTTAAATAAAAAAAAGTCGAGTTGAAATAAAAATAAAAATCTCACTCACACTTGGCAGGATCAAGTATTTTTCTTCATAAAAAGGACAAATAAGATGATGACAGATTTGAAACTCTATTCTATAAAATGTTTGTGATTTAGAGGTTAGTGCTGATTTGTTTCGATATTACTGATCTTATTTTGATTATTTATTCACACACTACACTCCTATTCATGATTAATATATGAGATTTTAAACTATGTTGACAATTTTCTATGATCGTAATTGACCATAAAGATGATTGAGATTTTTTCAAATGTGCTCATGAATTTTGCATATATATATAAAATAAAATAAAAAATGCCTGCTTGTTTATTTCTTTAATTTTCCTTTTGCACTCAAATTGTTTTATTATTAGAATTCATAATTTAATAAATGTCCAACTTTAAAAAGAGTCTTTTTTTCATTTATTTAGCAAATAAGTCCATTATAACTTCATCTTCTTCTTTTCTTTTCAAAACCCGAATCCCCAAATTTTCTTGTGTTGATTCTTTGATTTCTTTGATATCACTTAATCTTACAAGAGAGTGTAGGAAACAATCAATGGCAATGACAAAAACCACCACTCATCACCCAGAGGTTCGCCGTCACTGCGCCGCCATCGCAACAATCGTTACTGTTCTCCTGGCGACCATACCACAACGACACCAGTGTTTTCACATCTTTCTTCTACAACACCATGTTTGCTGCCGCCACCTATTCCACACCGCCTCCTAACCATTCCATCTTATTCACTCCTCAACCAACAAACCGCTAGTGAAGGTCCTTCCACCGTCGCTATTCCCACACGAGCACAAGTTAGGGAGAGTTTGATGAGAACACGGGTTCGCTTTCATGGAACTAGGTCTCAATCAAGTAGTCTCTGGGATCGAGCATCTTGAAGAAAAAGAAGAACATAAATCAGGCTCAGATTTTGTAGATGAAAATGAAGAAGAAGAAGAAGAAGAAGAAGAGTTCATGAATGAGGAAGAGGACAACTTAAGTGCTGAAGAAATTGTCCCTATCAGGCTCTCACGCCAAGCACGTAAGGGTAAGCGTAAAGTTGATAAATGTTCGAACGTTGATGATCATCCTGTTGAACATCAGAACATTGGGCATCCCTCATAAGATGTTCCAACTTCAGCGACTCATCCTCAGTTGTTCGAACAATGTTTGCTCCGCAAAGTTAACCATGTCTTCACTCATCTGAATTACAAATTTGAACTCTTGATGCACAAGCTCAATTCACAAATTTATTTCAAATCAAGATTTTGTGAGGAAATTTAATGTCAAATATGATGTCCTTAGAGAAGCTGGTCTTGTTGAATTAATTGAGCATTAGGGTATACAAAAATTGTTGGGTTGGACTGAGAAACCTTGTGAAACCTTGATCAAAGAATTCTTGGCTAATATTTATCGTCAGATTAAACAGTCAGGTAATAATTTTAGGTGGTCAGTTTATGTTCGGGGTCGGCTAGTACCATTTAGTCCTTCCAATCTTCATTGTTGGCTCGAGTTATCACACATCACTGAAGGAATGAATGATAAATTTGAAGCAGCCACTGATACATTACCCTTAGAACCCACTAGAAATCTTTGGTCTACAGAAAAAATGACTGCCGCATTGCTTACCTGCAAGTATAAGGTGCTTCACAAAATCGCCTTACACAATATTGATCCAATTCAACATCGGTCGGACATTAGGATGGATAAGGTTGAGTTTTTGTACAAGTTGGGCACCTTTTACTCGTTGGATATCGCCACAATCGTTTTTGACAAAATTGTGTTCACATTGACCCATCAAGCACACTCCAGGATGTTGCATTTTCCTGGTTTACTTCATGCCTATCTCTAGCATCACAAGGTTCCTATTATTTAAGGTGACACATTCACCGCACCAATCATGGTCCTTCGTCCTTCTAAGAAAGTCACTAAGAGACTAGCGCCTCTGGCAAGACCAAGCCTTTCCGTGGATCACACCAGTTCTCTTGAAACTCAGGTGAGGCATTTAACTACTTTGGCCACTACACTGTCTGATAATTTTGAGTGTTATCACAAATTCATGAGGGCTTTCCTTGTGACCTTGGCCGAGCGGACTAGGACTCCTATTCCAGAAGAACATCAAGGTGCTGCCATGGATACTCTTCAATATCCTGATTTTGGTCCTGATGGAACTCAACATCCTAACACTGGCTTTGAGAATTCTCCATGTTCTGACTTTGATGCTGATGTGTCTTCACATTGAGATGTTGCTCCCAGACCTTTATCCCCCTAAACGTAAGAAGAGAACCCAGACTGACGTTTTAAAAAGAGGACCCGCAAAGGCACCTCATAGAGGGGTTAACACTCAGTATCATGTGGTTGGTTGTTTTTTCTATTTTGATTTCGGACCCTTCTTTAACTTAGTTTCTTTAGTTGCTTTCATTTTTTCTTTGGCCCCTCTTTATTACAAAAAAGGAGAGTAGTAAATTAGCAATTGCTTTTGCTTGGTAATTAGGATCACTACTTCAAATTAAATAGCTTGCATTTGATTTTGGTGATTAAGATTTATTGCCTTTAATGAATCTCCAATTCTTGAATCTGATTTCCCTGGTTGCTCACCTCAAAAACAAATTGATATAATTTTTGTAATTAAGAGGTGCCAAATGGGGAGATTGTTGGAGAATTTGATTTATGTTGGCATACTTAATTATATATTATTTATTGATGTGAGCTAATTAAGAATCAATCATTATTTAGTAGTTGATTAGAAACATTAATGCTATACTTATCTCAATCTATTTATGAGTTTTAGTTATTCTAAAACTCTTGTTTGTTATCAGATAAATAAGTGATTGAGTAAATTTCATGTTAAGTATTCTAATTGAACTAGATTTCTACGTAGATAACATATTGAAATATTATATTTCTATTTATCTACTTAATTGAAAATATCTAACTAAATTTATTTTCATATTTTTGTGATATATCTCACCTTATCTTTTATAAAACTTATTTAAACTTAAAGGCTTATTATGTCTTATCTTTGTATAAGATAAATACTAAATCATTAAGTTTAAATAAACTTCTTTTGATATAAATAAGATGTATGGTATTCCAAAATTTTCACGGACTTTGAAAGCAAAAATACTAAGAAAAAATTATTTGTGAGTTGTGACTTCTAAAGAAATATTCAAAAGTTCTAACCCGATCAAAAATTCTATTTTTGTGAATGGCTCGAGAAACTTAGCAATCGTAGAAATCCATTAAGAGAGAGAATGATATTTTTATGACAAGATAAGGACTGTGTCCTAGTTAATCTGGGTACACTCATGGAATGGATCAAGATCAAGACAAAAGTACTTAATCAGATTCCTTGACTAGTTAAAGAATATATAAAATGTAGAGTTTTATTGTTATTTTTAACTAAGTTTTACTTTTGTAAATTGCTGATAAAGTTTTAGATTAGGTTTAAAATTGTAATTTCAAAAGTTGAGACGTGCACAACCTGTTCTAAAGTAGTGAATTTATTTACCCGTGGCATGGTGGCCCGTGGATATTTCCTTTAGGGGTTTACCACGCTATATCCGGTGTTAATCAATATTTTAATCGTCTTACATGTTAACTATTTCGAACTGCAAAAAAACGTTTAGTACAATGTTCTGATATTCAACAAACTTTCATCAACATTTTAGTATAACGTTTTCAACATTTTGCAAAGGTAACAAAAAAAAGCGTGTTTTTTAAAAAAAATATTTACTGCTTTTGATTAATTTCAAGAATAATCTATTCAACTCTCTTTCTAGGTTGTTTGCTATCTAGATTTAAAACTTAAAGCTTTTAAGTCTAAAACCAAAATAAAAAAAAAAAAAATTAGTATAGCGTTTTCAACATTTTGCAAAGGTAAAGGTAATTTTATAATTTTACATCTTTAATGTAATTGTACAATGAAAACAGACTGAACTAATAAATCATAACTTGTTGATTGTGATAATATATATTTATATTTTAATATTGCATATGAAAATTTGTATTTAAAATTTAAAATTTTAAATGTTGGAGGAATTATTTCCTCATTACTACTATAGATGAAAGAGGAAAAATTGTTGAATGAAAATCCTTATGGTCGAATTATTGAAAAATATTAACAAATAACGAGAACAAGAAGAAGAAGAAGAAGCTGTCTTATAAAATCAAAACAAGATTATTACTTACCAAAATTACATTTTAAAGGGAAAAAAATTAATAAAGATGGTTGATTAGTGACAGGGCAATGCTAATACGTTTTTGCACTTCTGTAATGCTGCTTTCGATCTTCTTCTTCACAACCGAATTCACTTTCCGGCCCGAAAACCCGTCTATGCAGGAATCCACATCCGTTATCGCCGCACTAGCCCATGTCTTGGCATTAGCCCACTGGAAATCCTTGTCGGGTTCATTGAGATGTCCCATGGCATTGAGTGTCAGCTTAAGTTCATAAACTGTGTCTTTCATATCTCCAATGCAGTCCTTGATGGCTTTCGCCTCGTAACGCGCTATCCTGTTTCACTTTGCTATCTTGGACACGGTGCCTGAGGCATGGTGCTCCAACAGCAACGCAGCCCTGAGGGCTGCGTTGCATAGCTCAAGGGTCTTGTACCCGATGGGGCGACGGGGTTAGGGTCTGCGACACGAGTGCGGGATACATGGTGTTATTGCATGATTTGGTTATTGAAAGTTCTAAAACCTAGATTAATTAAATTAAAACGAATTTTAATCTTAATTAAACAAGCGATGGACGAGCGAACGTAATTTTAACCGGCAAGATATAGAGATAACGAGCTCGACTCGCACAACCATGTTCGCTTACCTAATCTTGTTAAGTGCGTAAATTAAAGGATTAAATACGAACACAAGATATAACGTGGTAAACCCCTAAGAGAAACATCCACGGGCCCCCATGCCATGGGTAAAAACAATCTGCTAATAATCTTGTTCAAAAATACAATAGTATCGGTTTTGTGATTTCGCAAAATTAACAAAATAACAATAAAAAGAAAATAGATCAACTCCCACGTGATACTTCTTCTTCTGACTTGTTGATGAAGTGGAATCAAACCCACCGGTCTTGACTTTATCGCCACTTCCCTGTTGTACTTGACCCAACCACCACTTGGATTAAGAACCCCCGTTCTTAACTTCACGCCAAGTAGCTTAAACAAGATATGAAATTGTTCGTTGATCACCAATTAGTTCTTGATTCTTCAATGAGTTTGAAGAAAATCTTTTTGCTTTGAAAGTAGAATCAATGAAGCTTGATGTCTTGTTTTCCTTCCATGGATTTCGGCGGTTTTTCGCTTGGAGAAAACAAGAACAAAAATTATATTTCAAAGCTCTTTATTCTTCAATGTCTTGAAGAACTCGCTGCCTTTGAACCACTTAATCAATGAAGCGTCATGTCTTGTTCACCTTGAATGGATTCAACCGGTTTGAAGCTTATGGAACAAGAACACAAATATTTTCAAAGGCTTAATTCCTTATTGATTTCTACTCTTACTTATAGTTAAAGTAAAAATCAAATTTGAAATTATTTCTTACCTAAAATATGCAACAAGAATGATAAGAGAATTAATAGGAAAGAATATAGAAAGATATTCTTAGATTTGTAGAAGGAAAGAATTTAGGAAACTAAATATTTCCTTCCTAAACAAATCTAAGAGAATAAGAAAAGATTCTTTAACCTACAAAAGGAGTCATCAATAATATTCATGAGGTCAGAATATATCAAGTATAGAAATGTAATAAAATCACAGATTTTACCGATCCGAAAAAATAATCCGCTTATCAACCCAATCGATTGAATCAAGCGTTAACTGCACCGACCAAAACACAAATGTTGACATACTCTTTTATCATTAAAAATCAGTTATATTCATTAAGTTAGCCAAGATATAAAAAGTAAAAAATATGACACATATTCTCAACAATCTCCCTTTGGCGTTGCTTAATTACAAATACATAACTATCGATTTTTAATGTAAGTGTGATGTGTGTGATAAGTAAAGAACCTATGAGCATCAACATATAAGGGTTATGGCTCTCCTTAGAGTGTAAACCAAGAACTCCTAAAAAAAAGTTAACACAATATGCAAGAACCACACACATTAGCCATAACTTTAAAATTGCTCCTCCTTAGCAAGATATCATCTAAGTGTAACGATCAAACTACCATAAACCTAAAGATACTACTATTAAAGTTTAACCAACAAAGTACCATAGCAAGAAAAATCTAACAACCACAAAAAATTAAAAATTACTACTACTCCCCCTTTTGTAAGAGGAACGCCAAAGGAAGAGAAAAAATAAAAGTAAAGCAGTGTTTGAAGAGAAATAAAGCAGAATTTAAGAGTTAAAACAGTCATCCATAGCCAAATAGTTAGAAGGTTAAAAGTTAGAACTGAGGATAGTTAGTGCCGAGAGGATCTGGGCGTCTTTGTACCGGATGCAGATGCATTTGCAACTCTCCTGTGAACATGGGTATATGAAGGAGTATCACCGGAGGATCATCGGTAGCGAGGTGCGTGAGCTGTGAGCAGCGGTTGTCTCAACAATTGGATCGGAAGTTGGAATCTCCATTGGATCTCCGTGATGTGCGAGAGAATTCTAGTTTACCCAACACCCTACGCATGAAAGTAAATTCATCGGAAAAACCTTTGGTTAAGGCAAAATTTGATCTACCGTGTTCGAACCAGCCCCACCGAGTTTCCGGTGCATCCGTACATCCGAATGGTCCAACGAGGATAGAAAGTGCCTGGGAACTCGAGAGTGGGATTTGATGTTCCACTTAAGTTTGAAAATTCATGAACGCTCGGGATGGTATAGCATCCGAGAACTGTCTCAATCCATAGGAGGCACACCTTGATGAGCAAGAAAATGATGAATAAAAGCCGGATGTAGTAGTGCATGACCGCTTAGCTCGCCGCGGCTCCCCTTCATTCACAATTCTATCAAAAATCATTTTGACCCAATCAATATGCAAACACATTCCCAACTTATATAGGATAACTGCCCTATCACCCGAGATATCAGATCGATAAGTCAAAGGGTCAATGTTGTTGATTAAGATACGATGGAGAACTTTGTATTTTGGTAGAAGTCTAGAAGCAGTTAGTTCACTCGCCTCTGGCCAAGTCGAACCAAATATTTCGTAAGCAATGTTATCATTAGTTAACTCATCATCACTGGAGATAGCCAAATTCTTGGAAACATTTGCCATAAACTCCTTGACAAGAGTCTCATTAAACGGTGCAGAAAAACTCAACAAATTATACAGTTTATGAAACCCAGTAATCTTATCTAGATCAAACGCAACAAACTCAGGAATCGATACCTTGCATTCAACTATAAACTTACGAAAAGAGGTAAATGAAAGAAATAGACCTTCAGTAGTCTCAGATAGAAAACGATAGTTTAGAGGATTAAAAGAGTGTCTTCCTCTAGTCAGAGTATCAAGCTTGAATAGGTGGGGGTCCGAACTGGGAATAGGTAGTACTCTGTAGGCACCCCTCAAGCGTTAGGCGGCGCTGCTCGACTAGCGAGTGTAGGCTCTCCAAAGAAGAACACCAATTTTACCTTTCCTTTTCCAATCTCCGCACTTCACCGAAGGAACAGTGTTCTTGGATGTACCATCAGCATTTTTCTTAGATTTTGGCATCTTAGTTTTCACCATTGTTTGAATCTGAAAAGAAAAACTCAACACAACTTCGAAATTAAGTGTGTTACTGGGTTTAAAAGGGGAAATTTTTCAAAATTGCACAAGGAGGGAACAATTAATTTGGGACGTGTGGAAAGCAGTTACCAAAAATAAACCGATTAATGACATTTAATGACAACGAAACCTTCCTTAATCAGATATGTCAAATTTGAATTAAAATTAAACCGCCTAAGATGCTAATTTATAGAAAAATTTTTTAAATTAGGAAGATAAGATCGTAACAAAATACAATTGGATTCCATAAAGTAAAAATTCATCCGTATTTTTTCGATTAAAGTCGATTGTCTTTGCCAAAATTAGACTGTTGATTGAAATTTCTACGAAAAGGCCCACATAAGATAATCACTCAAAAATAATGAGAATATTTTATGAGATAAAATTGAATCGTTTATTTATGGGCAAATTTCATAGTTCTACAAATTATTCAATCAGTCCAAAAATATCAAAATCAACCGAAATCTTCCAATAAGATATATGCGTATCATTAGATTCAATTAATTGGTCAGATTTATAACGTGAGTGTGTGATAGGACATACTGGATTAATCAATCATAACCTGTCCTACTAAGCCAAATTGTACCTTGTTAAGAAGATCAATACTGAGGTGTATTTCAAACCACCATCATCCGAACATATCTTTTGAATAAAAATTATGAGCGTGCTGCACAAGAGTACCATATCAATTTTTTTTGAGTACTCGTGTGTTGACTTTATTTGTGTGTGTGTGTATATATATATATATATATATATATATATATATATATATATATATATATATATTTTTTTTTTGTCAAAGTCTCGAATTTATAAGATCATGGAGTTGACTTTCTCACAAACCATAAATGTAGCTTTTTTCTATATGATTTATGTTCATTATCAAGGATGGATGCACACATCTATGGTGATACCCTTCTCCTCTATGAAATTGTCTGCTTAACACAACAACATACTATAGTACCGAGAGACATAGATACGACAATAGTAGGGATGACAAAAATCCATGACCAACCCGCCCCCGCCCGCCAAAGAGCCGCCCCTTGCGCCCGCCCGCCCACAAAGCAATAGGGACGGGTTTGGGATGAAAAAATCTGCCCTCGAGTAGGGTCCGGGCCGCCCACCACCCCCACCCGCCCGCCTCTAATTTTTTTTTTTTTTTTTTTTTTTTTGAAAATCATAAAATATAGTAGAAATTATTATTTTCACTAAAATGGACTAAAGAAGAATCAAACTCTAGTTAAAACTTATAAACTACTAACCTTAACCACTACACCACAACCCAAATCTTATAATTTTTTGTTTTTCTTGGTACAAATATTTAAAAATTGTAAATATATTTTTTAATTATTTTTCAGTTTAACAAAAAAAAAAAAAAAAAAAAATTGTTCATGGGCGCGCTAGGCGGGTCCATCGGCCGACCCGCCCATGGTCGCAGTCATCGCGGATCGGGGTGGGGCGGGCAAAAATTTTTAAGTGGGCGAGGTCATGGGGGGGGGCGGACCGCCCCCATTGCCATCCCTAGACAATAGGTCACAACAAAGTACGAAACTACTTTAAAGATAACAATCTAGTTAGTAGTAAGGTATAATCAAACAAGTCAATATGTCCTCAAAATGTGCTTATCTGAGCACATTTTACCATAAGTATAATGAGCATACCATACTGATTGGTTAATCCAAGTAAATCTCAAAATTCATACACCAATCATACATTTATATCATATGCTATTTGCAAGAAAATCCATTCTTCTCCCTCCCTCTCCCCTTTTTTTAAATAAATAAAAAATAAAAAATAAGCAAATGCAAACAAACACACATGATAAAATCAAAAAAAAAAACACTACTTCTACTAAGTATTTTTTTTTTATAAAAAAAAAAACTAATGCATCAAGCAAATGCCCACGACCTTCCGTACAGTCTCAAATCTAGCGAATCTAAGGCCTTGGTGAATAAATCGACCAACCGATCGCATTCGAATATGTTCCAAAGTAATTACTTTTCTTCTACCAAATTTCTAATAAAATGATGTCTAATATCAATATGTTTGGTCCTAGAGTGTTGAACATGATTTTAGAAATATTGATAGCACTAGTGTTATCACGAATATATAATGTGAGTTCGAACAATACCATAATCACATAGCATTTGTTTCATCCAAAGTAGTCGAGTGCAACAACTACCCACGCAATATACTCGAACCTGCGATGAATAAGGAAATAAAGTTTTGTTTCTTACTTAACCATGCAATGAGATTGTTACCAATGTAGAAACATCCTCCACTCGTGCTTTTTCTATCATCCATGTTTCCAGCCCAGATCAAGATCGGTGTATCCCGCAATATGAGAGGTAGTATTGTTAGTATACCATAAACCATAATCAGAAGTACAGTTAATATAACGAATAATTCGCTTCACTGCCGCAAGATGTGATTCTTTTGGTTTAGCTTGATAACGTGTACAAACTCTAATACTGAATGATTTGTCAGGACGGCTTGCAGTCAGGTACATCAAACTCCCTATCATGCTTCTGTACAAGTTGGAGTCAACCTCCTTTCCCTGGTCATCTCTGAAAATTTTCAAGGACGTAGCCATGGGAGTTTTGACCGACTTGGTCTGCTCAAGGCCGAACTTCTTCACAAGATTTTTAGCATCTTTGACATGTGAGATAAGAATCCCTGATCCAACCTGTTTGATCTCGCAAACCTAAAAAGAAATTTAGTTCACCAACCATACTCATTTCGAATTCATTTTGCATAAGTGTAGCAAATTCTTTGGATTTTATTTCTAGTGAAGAACCAAACACAATGTCATCGACGTGAGATTTGTGCAACAATTAATCCAGTTTTAAAATGTTTGATGAATAACGTTTTGTCAACTCCTCCTCTCTTGTATCCTTGTTCCAACAAGAACATGGTTAATCGTTCATACCAAGCTCGTGGGGCTTGCTTTAGTCCGTACAGAGCCTTTTTAAGTCTGAACATATGGTCAGGAGAATAAGGATCAACAAATTCCTTAGGCTGCTCAACATAGACTTCTTCATTAAGAATTCCATTTAGAAAGGTACTTTTGACATCCATTTGGTACAGCTTGAACCTCATTTGACATGCTACTGATAGTAAGAGTCTAATGGATTCAAATCGAGCCACAGGTGCAAATGTTTCATCAAAATCCACTCCTTCTAGTTGAGTGTATCCCTGTGCAACCAAGCGTGCCTTGTTTCTGACTTTGTTGCCATGTTCATCTGATTTATTTTTGAATATCCACTTTGTTCCGATCACATTTGTGTCCTTTGGCTAGGATACAAGTACCCACACTTCATTTTTATCAAATTGAGCTAGCTCTTCATGCATGGCTAGAACTTAATTTTTATCAATAATGGCTTCATTTATATTTTTAGGTTCAATTTGTGAAGTGTAGCAAACATTTCAAGTTCATTAGCAAGCCTTCTCTGAGTCATCATGCCGTCTCTGGAATCTGAGAGAACATTATCCAATGGATGTGCTTTCTGAATCCAAGAAGGAGGCTGCCTTCTCATGTCATGTTCGTTATTGTATATGGTGCGCCGTAACTTCCGGTGAGCAAAGGCGAGACATCGAACTTGATGCTTGGATGTTCCTTCATGTATCACTGACTGGTGCAAGTACATGATGGTCTTGAGTAGGTTGACGCCCAAGAACTCGTTCTTCCAAAGTCCGAATATTATGCTCCCGTGAATAAGATGAAAAGTCATTAGTATCATCAATTTTTATATTGATTGATTCAATGATAGTCCGAGTACACATATTATAAATTACGTAAACACAGCCTATTCTCGAATAACCAATAAACACTCCTCATCACTTTTTGAATCGAATTTACCCAAGTATTTTCGATCATTTAACACATAGCATTTGCTACTAAAGATATGGAAATATTTGAGATTCGATTTTCTTCATTTCCAGATTTCATAAGGAGTTTGAGTGGTTCTTGTTCTCAAAAACACACGATTCAAAATATAACAAGCAAGATATTAATAAAATTACCCATAATTTAACAGGGAGCTTCTTGCTATTTAGCATAACTCTAGCCATCTCTTGTAGAGACCTATTTTTCCTTTCCACAACACTATTTTGTTCAGGAGTTTTGGGTGCAGAGAATTCATGAAAAATACCATTTTGATCACAGAAAGTAGAGAAAGTAGCATTTTCAAACTCTCTCCCATGATCACTTCTAATCCTTAATATTTTTATTCCTCAAAATATTTTTCTGTTGTTAATTTTAGGTGCAAAAATTTGAATCTTTCAAAAACATCAGATTTTTCTCTCAAGAAATCTACCCAAGTATATCTAGAAAAATCATCCATGCAAACAAAAATATAGTTCTTGCCCCCAATACTTTCATTTTGAATAGGTCCCATCAAAACCATGTGAAGTAATTCTAATACATGAGCTGTAGTAAGAAACTTACTTTGCTTGTGAGTGCTTTTGGTTTGCTTACCTTTTAGGCACGAACCACACATTCCTTCAGATTTTTCAGTAAGCTTAGAAACACATCGTACTACATTCAATTTTGTTAGTTTCAACAGATCACTATAGTTTAAATGTTCCAATCGTTTGTGCCACAACTCGGTTGAGTCAGTCTTTGAAATATAACAAGTAATTTTAGTGTCAAGAAGATAACATATATCATTTGATCTAATACCATGTAGAATACAACTACCATCATACTTCAAGAATTTACAAGAATTTTTTGAGAACATAACCAAGTGTTTATCATCACAGAGTTGGCCTATACTAATCAAAGTTAGCTTTTAAACCTACAACAAAAGAACTTCTTTTAACGGAGAGAAACCATCAATTAGAATAGTGCCTACACCTTCAATTTTACCGTGTGCTCCATCACCAAAAGTAACTGACCACCTTCATGACTTTTGTAGTTAATTAGATAAGATCGATTACAAATATATGTCTAGAACAACCATTTGCCAAAATACCAAGAGTTAGGAATAAAAGATATATAGGCAACATCAACTATATAACAATTTAAATCACCCTTTTGACCCAAATTTGTCTTACTTTAGTGTTGCTAAGGTGTCTCATTTGTCTATTAGCCAAGTTTTTATTAAACAAACAATGAAAGGAGTCGTGTCCTAAATTACCACAGATGCAACATTTTACAAAGTACTTTGATTTACCTCTCTATTGGTTGTATACCGATGGTCGTGGATCGTTTTGAGTCTTGGCATTGGTCGAACTCGCATAGGCGTGTTAGCCTTAGTTCCCGACGGTGATGGGAGCGCTTTGTCTAAAAATACAGCAGACTTTGTTTCTTTGATGAAGTTGATCGATTCCTAACTTTTCTTTCACTTTTTCCAACATATCCCAAACCTTCTTTGACGCTTTGAAGTTCTTCCATAGCTTAAGGTTTCACTTAAGCGAGAGGCTCCAATTGTTAATTACTCGATCCTTTCTTTTGAAACTTTTAATTCATCAAGAAGATTCGCAATTTGATCAACCTTCTTTTTAAGATGTTGGTTAGAATATTATTTTGAGAGCCTATTTCACCTTTGTCATCTTCCAAAAATTCCATCATGACGTGAGTAGAAAAGTTTTTCTCCTATTCGTTGTTACCATACGATTCGATATGGCCTCCACGTCGTGAATGGCCCCATCTAAGCCCAACAAGAGTTTCATCCGAGTTCTCATTGGCCTCGTAATTTTAATAAAGGGCCCCGAGGCCCATCAAACACCCTAACCTTTTGCAGTCAGGTTTCGACGAGGCCCACTGAGTGACTTAGCATCCCATGCCGAACCATAAGACCTCGCAAGAATTTATATCAATTGGAACTGGCAGACAACGTGATGTGCCGGAATGACCAGAGAAGTAGTTAAGGAAAGATTGCGTTGGTTTGGCGCACGGATCCTAACAAGGAAACTGAATCATAATCTCCTAAAATCAAGTAACGTGATAAGTTCAGAGAAGGAAGAGAATCTTGGAGATTGCCTTGACAAGGAATGATCCTTATCCCATAAGGAAGGAGGATCCGATTGGGTGTCTGATCGATTTGTTACCTAAATCAATCAGAACTCTTGCGCCACAAATACGACGTCTCCGGTTGTTCTAAGGTACACTCTTTTCACACTGGAACCCCACCCTTAAACTCTGCTCAAACTTCTGCCTTCTTGTCTCTTCCACACCCAACTACTTACCTCATCCCGTGTATTATCTCTATATACTGGCAGTTGACTAGATCGTCGGAGTACCAATGATCACCGGACCCTTTTTCCTCGGTGATCTTGGTGCCTAACGGTCATCCGAGTGTCGCAGTAACATATAGGTTGGCGAGAGGAGTGACTGGAGATCCGTTAACACGTGGACGCCGCGGGTTCGGCGTCAACAGATTGGTGCCGTCTGTGGGAATCAAAAAACATTACATGGCCTAGAACTTATGGTAAAAACATGTTTTCTACCAAAAGGAGCATGGCAACCGAACATTCCATGGAGGAAGAAGTAGAGTCTCACCACACTGATATACGGCAGGAAAGCATTCAGACCTCCAAAACGTGACCCGTCGCAAGAGGAGAAGACAAATGGCGTGGTTTAACGGTTGAACAAGAGAATCAAGACCAAGTCGGATAATGCCTTGATGAAGGCAATAATTGAACTGTTGGAGAATCAATCCTCCAACATGGACCCAAACACAGTCGTGCCCGGAGAAGCCCTTCACGGTCCGGTTCGCTGGAAAGTTGACCATCGCGAGGAGACACGCCCGTTTCTAATGGCTGGCACTGCGTAACATCGCCTCAAGCCCTCACAGATGACCAAGGAAGACCTCTCCCGGCAGAAAGCGCCCACCCATCGCTAGCGTGTTCGACGGGTTGGGAGTGGGATCCTCCATAGCACTCCTCCTACCCATACACAGCAGGCGCAGTGAGCACAGTGAGGCTTGCACAGAAAGAAGGAGGGCCGCAAAGCAAGATCACGAAAAAATTGAGGAGGAAAAAGAGAGGCTGGAATGTTACGAGGATGACGATGACGAGAACCTCCCATTCACCAGCTACATGAAAGACATGGAGATACCCGCAAACTTTCAGATGCCTTTAATGGACAAGTACAACGGGAGGGGCGACCCCATGGACCACATAAATATGTATAAGACGAAGCTCCAAGGTCAGTCCCCTGCGGTGAAATGCCGAACTTTCATACCACGCTCACATCCGATGCGAAGATGTGGTACAATAAGCTGAAACCAAGAAGTATCCGGAGCTGGCCACAGCTCAAAAAGGAATTTGTTAATGCCTTCATTGGTAATCGGACAATGGTAGCCGACATTGCCCAGCTCCACGACATCCGACAAAAGGAATTAGAAACTGTCAAGAGCTACTTCAAAAGGTTCAGTCATGTTATCAACAAAATCGAGACTGTGATTGATGAAAAGGCTCTGGATGCACTTGTGACCGAACTCGCATATGCGTATTCTTCTACGGAGGGATGTGCGTAATACCAACCAAAGACGTACAGTTAGTTATTGGACTTGGTCCAGCACGAGATTCAATTAGAAGAAACGATCAAAAATTGGGAGAAGGCAGAAAAGGAGAGAGGAGACTGCTACAGAAGAGAGGGGCGACGCTCTCTCGAACCTCATTTTTCTCGCTTTCAAAAAAAGGCGCTCTCTCATTCTGTCGAACAACTGATACAGGAGATTCGATCAGACGGAGGTAGCCCCTATTTCCCGTCTCAGAGCGCCCGTGGTGGCCCCCATGCCAGCCACAACACCGCCCAAATTCTGTCAGATATACAGGATCAGGGTGCATAACACGGAGGATTGCCTAGACGTGAGAGAATTGATAAATCATGGGAACCACGAGCATGGAGAGGGGGGATCGGCTGGGAGAGGACGACGAGGCCAGCCAGACAGGGGCGAAGACCTCCTCCTTGACACCGTAACGATGGCCCCGACGTAATGAAGTGGAAATGACGTAAACAGGACCCGCCGAAAGCTAGAAGGACTGTGGGGCTCTCCCTGTTTGGGAGATAAACACATCATAGGAGGGCCCTATGTCGAAGGGCACACTATGAACTCGCGACGTAACTATACAAAGGCGGCAAGAGAAGAACTCCCGAAAAGTTGGCGGTGTTCACGGCATAGACCAAAAGCACCGCAGATCTCGCTTCATCGAGGAAAACGAGGTGGCATACACTATCCGCACTGCGATGCCCTGGTAGTCCGCACCGTCGTTGCCAAAAACGGCCTAGGACAAATGCTAGTCGATGATGGAAGCACCGTGAACATCCTATTCGGCAGTTTTTTCGACCAAATGGACGTGGATCACGAACTAACGGCCATCTTGAATCTGCTATTCAGTTTCACAGGGGATAGCCTCATCCTGCGAGGAAGGATTACTTTGGCGGTAGACTTCGGAAAATCACCATGCCATCTCTAGAAGTTCATCGAATTTCTAATAGTCGACACTCGCTCCACCTACCATGGGGTCCTTGGAAGGCCCGCACTAAAGGATCTACAGGCAGTCACGTCCATACATCATCTGGCAATGAAATTCCCGATGCCTCCACAGTAATCAGACGGAAGCGAGAGCATGTTATATGAATGCATTGCAGAAGGTTGCTAAGCGTGAAGATATCATCCCAGCGATAATGACCATACATTCGGAGCCCATTGACATTGACAGTGGAAGGATAGATGAAGAATTGATACCGGACGAGGGTCTGGATCTTCGAATTATAGGCACAGATTCTCTTGTCTCCTTGGTCGAGGAGCTGGAAGCATTTTCGGTGAACCCCTCGGAACCAACCCGAGTATTGCAGGTAGGAGAGAAGCTTGAAGAGAGAATGAAGGAAGAGCTGAAGCAGTTTCTCCGAGAGAACGCTGACGTTTTTGCATGGAAACACAGTGATATGGTCGGGATAGACCTGTCAGTGGCGTGCCACGCTTTGAAAGTGGATCTGAAAGTATGCCCTAGGATTCAGAAAAAGAGGCCTTTGAGTGCCGAGAGGTATAGTGCATTGAAGGAGGAAGTTGACAAGCTACTAGCCAGCGGGTTCATCAGAGAAGCGACTTACCCCCAATGAGTATCTAACCCGGTGATGGTAAGAAAGCGTACCAAGAAGTGGAGGGTATGCATAGACTTCTCATATTTGAACCAAGCATGCCCTAAAGACGCCTTTTCCGTTATCACAGATCGATCACCGGTCGACGAACGGCCACCCCAAGTTACTTAGCTTTATGGATGCATACTCGGGTTACAACCAAATCCCGATGTTTGCGGAGACGAGGATCACACATCGTTAATCACGGATCGAGGGTTATACTCGCTATAGGATGGTGCCCTTGACTGAAGAACGCGGGAGCCACGTACCAACGATTGGTAAACCGTATGTTCACAGATGGATCGAAGAATACAATGGAAGTATATGTCGACGATATGCCGGTAAAAAGTGTACACGCCGAAGACCACATAGAGCACTTAAAAAGGATGTTTGGAGTCCTCCGTAAATATCGCATGAAGCTTAACCCCTTGAAGTGCGCATTCAGAGTTGCGTCGGGAAAGTTCCTCACCTACATGGTCAATCAACGCGAGATAGAGGCAAATCCAGAAAAGATTAGGGCGCTCATTGAAATGCGGTAACCATCCTCCCTCAAGGAAGTTCAGAGCCTGACGGGAAGGTTAGCGGCTTTGAATCGATTTATATCTAAGGCGACCGATCACGCCACCTTTCTTCGTACAATCAAGGGGAGAAGAGATTTGAATGGACCGAGAAGTGTGAAAAATCCTTCCAAGACCTCAAGGTCCACCTCGGAAAATCCCCACTGCTATCCAAACCAAAGAATGGGGAGACATTGCTCGTTTACCTAGCCGTGTCCGAGAAGCGCAAATTAGCTCGCTTTAATCTGAGAGAAGAGGCCCAGCGCAATTTCCTGTCTATTACGTGAGTAAAGCCCTGCAGGACGCAGAAACAAGATACCCGGATATGGAAAAGCTCGCCCTATCATTAATCACCGTCTCCAGAAAGCTTCGACCGTATTTCCAGTCCCACAGCATAGATGTTCTGACGAACCTCCCTCTACGGAAAATACTCCAAAAGTCGAACACGTCAAGACAGTTGATGAAATGGTTGGTGGAACTCAGTCAGTTCGATATCAATTACAAACCACGACCTTCGATCAAAGGACAGGCCTTAGCGGACTTTGTGGCTGAATTCGACCACATCCCCGAGGGTTCGCTCGAGGCCTGACCTCTGGAGGTACCAACATGGAAGTTACATGTTGATGGATCCTCGGGTGAGGCCGGAGCTGGAGCCGGGATCTTGCTGGTTAGTCTGGATGGTCATAATCTCAACTGCGTGCTTTGCCTGGATTTTAAGGCCTCCAACAACGCAGCAGAATACGAGGCATTCCTAGCAGACTTGAGGCTGGCACAAGAGATGAAGGCGAGAAAGCTCCTGATTCATAGCGATTCATAGCTGGTTGTCAGTCAAGTTAATGGGACCTTCGCGGCACGCGAACAATCCATGGTGGCGTACCTAACAAAGGCCAAGGACCTGTTGTCCTACTTTGAGGCATACGAACTTTTACAGATCCCACGAGTGGAAAATGGCTATGCGGACGCCCTCTCGAAACTGGCGAGCAGCAGAGATTCTGACTTAATGAAGGCCATCCCGGTTGAGAGGCTAAACCAGCCTTCCATCGACGAACCTCACGCGCAGGCGGTCATGGCGATATCTGATTCTCCTAGATGGATGAAGGAGATCACCGAATATCTAACCAACCAGATACTACCTGATGACAAATAAGAAGCACATAAACTCTACAGAAGGGCCACGAAGTTTGTACTGCAGGACAGGATCCTATATAAGAGGAGATTCATCCACTCCCTCCTACGCTGTTTAACACAGGAGGAAGCGGTATACGTGATAGAAGAGATACACGAGGGGATATGCGGCAATCATTCGAGAGGAATGGCCCTGGCATAGAAAGCCCTGAAACAGGGGTACTATTGGTCGACCATGAAAAATGACTCACACAATTATGCAAAGAAGTGTGATAGATGTCAGAAGTTCGCAGCCATACCTAAACTCCCGGCTCAGAACCTTACCCCGGTCACTAGTCCTTGGCCCTTCGCCAAGTGGGGAATCGACTTCATCGGTCCCCTTCCGACAGGGAAAGGAGGAGTCAAATTCGCGATTGTAGCAGTGGACTACTTCACCAAGTGGTGTGAAGCCGAATCTTTGGCCAAGATCACGGAGGAAAACGCGTGGAAATTTGTATGGAAAAACATTGTTTGTCGCTTCGGCATTCTCCACTCCCTCGTTTCCGACAACGACACCCTTCGCAGGAATGAAGTTTAACGCGAATTGTGAGAACCTTGGTATCCGAAGGGACTTCTCCACTCCTTACTACCCCCAGTCCAATGGTTAGGTAGAAGCCGTGAACAAGATTATCAAGCATACCACAAGCGGAAACTAGAGTCCGCGAAAGGAGGATGGGCTGAAGAACTACCCGAGACACTGTGGTCATACCGGACGACATCCCGGACGGCTACCGATGAAACTCCCTTCTCCATGGCATACGGGGCAGAGGCAATGATCTCCGCCGAGATAGGAATACCTTCGCCCAGGCACCTGTACTTCAACGACGTGACTAATGATGATTTACAAAGGGCAAGCCTCGATCTGCAAGATGAGAGACACGCGGAATCACAGCTTCGCCTCGCGGTTTACCAGCGGAAGATGGTCCGATACTACAACTCCAAGGTCAAAGGCAGGAGATTCCACGTCAACGACTTTATCCTGAAGAAGGTATTTCAAGCTAATAGATAAGTAGGGGCGGAACCCTCGGGCCACTTGGGAGGGACCTTATAGAGTCATCAAGAAATCCGCCCAGACTTACTGTATCGGAGGACTCAAGGCGGGGAAACAAGGCACCTTTGGAACATCGCCCACTTGAGGCCAGATTATCAATAGTTTCATTTATCACCGCTTTTGATTTTCCTACATTTTTGTCTCTGCCCCCAAGACGCCATGACTGTCTAATAAAATCCGTCGTTTATGAATCTAGAGTGTCCCTCATACAACAAGAGCAAGTGAAAGTAATTCAAAGAAATGGGAGTGTGGTTCGCGGTCAACCCTTTCAACTCACCGGATAAACATTCAACATGTATTTAATCAAGTGCAAGCAATTCGGCAATGATGGAGTGTGGTTCATGCAACTCTTTCAAGTCGCTGGGTAAACATTCAACACGTATTTAATCAAGTGCAAGCAATTCGGCAGCGAGGGAGTGTGGTTTTATTTGTTGTAAATCTTTGTTTATTGTAGAACTTCGTCCTCAAATTTTTTTCTCTGGCATTCTTATCCCTAACCTTCCATTAATTAGCATATCTCGTCTCTAATAACAGTTCCCGTTCAAAAATCTTTTTAGATGGCATAAAACAACTTATTTGCCCACCATACTTTTTTTTTAAAAAAGTACAAAAGTAGGATAAAATATTTTCTATAATTTCAAAGTCACGCAAAATAGAAAATTTTGACAAAACCATCATCAAGGAAAATATGTGTTAATTAATGGAAGGTTGAAGATAATAATTTGACGAAAAAAAGACAAAGTTGAAGACCTTAAATTTAATTAAACATGTAGGGCAACAAATAAAAACCGTGGTACCAATATAACCATCCAAAAAAAAAAATTCTAATAATCGAGAGCTCTGTTGAATTAATAATCGGAAAAAAAATGTTGGGAGGATGATGAAAAGTAAAGGGAGAACAATACCACTTAATCATGTTATGTCTATATATAGTTGGCAATTAAAAAACACAAATTAATGGTAAAAAATACCACGTAATAATTCGATACTCTATTCCAGTCATTCGATACTCTATTCCAGTCATTCGATACTCTATTCCAGACAAATAAATTCTTTCATTTCTGTCAAACTTGACTTGCAATTTTCTAAGAATATTTTTACTAATAAAATCACATTTTAAAAGGAAAATAAAATTGTATATCATATTGCACAATGCACATAAATCATAGCTTTGAAACATTAATTAATAGAAGAATGATGCGTCCACAGTAGGTGGGCAAGATCTCCAGCCCACAAGGAGGGACAGGAGATCATTCTTCTATTAATTAACCCTTAACTGTGGATTCCAATATCCAACAAGCTAGTCACGAAACAACAAAGATATATATTAATAATGATGATCCATGATTATTTAATAAAGATGATTGATTAGGGACAAAGCATTGCTAATGAGTTTTTGCACTCCTGTAATGCTGCTTCTGATCTTCTTCTTCACAACCGGATTCACTTTCCGGGTCGACAACCCGTCCATACATGAATCCATATCCGTTATAGCCGCACTAGCCCATGTCTTGGCATTAGCCCACTGGAATTCCTTGTCGGGATCATTGAGATGTCCCATGGCATTGAGTGTCAGCTTAAGTTCATAAACTGTGTCTTTTATGTCTCCAATACAGTCCTTGATTGCTTTCGCATCGTAACGCGCAAGCCCATTTTGCTCTGCTATTTTTGACACGGTGGCTGAGGCGTTGTGGGCTGCCAGTATGGCAGCCGTGAGGGCAGCGTTGCACAGCTTCAGTGGTTTGGTGCCTACCAAGGGGGCGTATGGGGTGAGGATCTTGACGCATAGTGGTGGATATGTAGTGTTCATGCATGATTTGGTGATGAAACTTGTGTAAGTTTTTGGCACTTTTGAAGGTGAGGCACATTGTGCCAAGGAGATAAATAGAAGAATTGTGAGGGCCGTGTAAGTAGATAACTTTGTGCATGTTAACACTTCCATCTCTTTCTCTCTCTCTTTCTATAAAGAAAAGTTGCAAATTGTATTGATGAATGTGATGAAATTTAAAAGAATTTATAAGGGTAATGGAATTAGGCACATGCAGTTGAGTTGTGTGTATGTATGATATGAACAAATTTCGTTGCAATCACATGATCTAACAAAAAGGGTCTATTTATCCTACTATAGACATCTCATAATTATATTTTATATGATTATTAATTAACAAAATTATTTTCTTTATAGAATGTGTCGTTAAAAAGTAGTTTTTTAGAAGATTTTGAAAAAAATTAGTGAAACGTATAGTTAAAAAGTTGATAAAATTGTAGGTCTTATAAAATATGTGGTTGAAAATAAAATTGGAAAAAAGAGAGTTTATAAACCCTACCAAATATGCACTCGATCTAGTTGTGTGCGAAAAAATTAGAAAGTTAAAATTAACCAATCGACTCATCTCAAAATTTTGATATTTTTTTAATTTTTGAATTTATCTACCACCTATTCGATTTTAGTTGGACTCTTTGACACTTCATCCTTTTAACCTCAAGATGTTCACTTTGGTTTTACGTAAACAAACATAAATATAAAAGTAATGGTATGCCCGTGGCCCATGTGCTGCCAATGAGCAAGAGCCACGTGTAAATGTTAATATCAATTTGACAAAAAAATAGTTTAAAAAGTCAAACTCCCTACGCACATGCTAGCGTGTCGGCTGCTTGCATGCGCACCATAGTGTGCATGAAATGCTGCTGAATGAAAGGCGATGTCCATGGAAAAAACATTATGGCTATAGGCTAACTTGCGCCCACAAATTGAAAAGCCTTAAATGGAAAACAAATATAAAAGACTTATTTTATGATCTTAGATTTATATTGACGCTTGAATCTAGTAGATATTGATTTCTTTACCATCTTAGGTTGGGAGACTAGTCTTGTATCTAATAATTTGAAATGTTAGACATTTAACTTGTTCTTTTAAAAGTTGAAAATTAACTTGAAACATATTTAGAAGTATTTATAAGTTGGTTAAATATCATTTTATCTATATATTTCGTATAATTTATAATTTGTATTTATTTTTTATCTATGCATTCCGTAGAATTTATTGCTTATAATATATAAGAACTTTACCAAACAAAAATTTACAATTCAAACAATAATTTAGGAACTGTTTTCTCCATTTTTTGGTCCATGACGTACGTCTCTCTACCGAACCAACAAAAATGGGTGTGGGGCATTTTTGGGTACCATTTTCATTTTCGATGTCTAGTTCAGTACATGACACTAGGATTCACTATAATTGAATAAGAGAATTTAAGGTTATATTTTTGTATCTAAATTGAGTGAACCTTAAAAGCCTCTAGAAGGCTCTATTTATGGTTACCAAATGTCCCTTATGATAGACTTCTATTTAAAGTTTTTCTCCACTCACAAAATCATTTCTTTCAAAATTTGTTGACCGTTTCAATTCACTTCCCTCAATCGATCATCTTCAAAATTTGCTTACCTCCTCAATCGATCATCTCTCTCAATCGATCATCTCTAAAATCTGTTCATCGCCTCAATCCATCATCATAATAGTCTTTACGGTTGGATTCCACCGCAAGAAAGCGATATACAATAAGTGTAAAGAGAGATTTTATTGATCGGGTTTATCTTTTGGATTCTTATTATTTATTATCCACACAAAAAACTCTAATATCTCGGGATTTGGTATACTTGATTTATTCCTTGCAGTGATTAGTACCGCAATTTTCCTGTAAAATAACTCATGTTTTCACAATCGTTAGTTAGATGAAAGTATGTTGATGTTATAATGCTAAATGAATCAAACTTTAAGTTTCAAATATATTTTAAAACTCCTTTAAGAAAATTAAGCAACGTTAATTAACCAACTGTTCAACCAAACTTGACACTTTTTCTTCTTGCTCTGGAAAAATGACTGACTATCTTTTATTTACTTCAAAAGTAACATTTTGTACTAAAATTTTTAAAAAAATGACTTTTAACCAAATTTTAATGGACTTGAGTCCATATATATAAATATCAAATTATTTAAGAATTCTTCATCAACCTCTCAAAATTTCAATCCACGTCTTTTCTCGCCTCTCCATTACGTATAGTCATTTCTTTCCTCTTTTGTGTTGTTCTCACCACTACCAAAACTCAGAAACCACTTACACATTTCTCTGCGTTTATTTGTGTTCAGATTTTAGAAGAGTCCATTTTCGCTTTTATCAGAAAATCCCGCTTCAGCCGAATGTAACACTCTGTCTTGTTTTGTATTTTAAAACAAGAGTGGAGGTGCACTTTATGTGAGGGGTGTCATTCTGTGCTGTCCTGCATGAACCTGCATTATTAGTGTAGGTTGGATAATTTTTCTTTTTTCTTGGGGTGGGGTTGGGTGAATGTGGGTTTAATCATTTGTTGTCTTTTCAAAATTTTGGGTTTTGTTAATTGAGACTGTAATATTACCAATGAAATTAAGGTAATTGTGTTTTACATTATTGCTTCTAATAGTTTTTGCTTATAATTTATCTTAAATTTGAAATCTTTAAAAGGAAAAGCAATCTGATTGTTTGACTTATTGGTTTTTGCATGTTCAGTGGCAACAATAGAGAGCTAATAATAGTTTTTCAAGAATAACTTGAATCTATAGTATGGAGACCGTTTCAAATACTAATATATTTGATACATAATTATGATTATTAATTTTAACTAATCTAACGGTCTAAATGTTTTATTTATTCAGTTACCATTTATTATTTAATATAATAAATTAAAATAATAGTTTTTAAAAAAACAGTATTTTTAAAATAAATGAAACAATAAAAATTTTTTAGAATTATTTTCAAAAAGTGACTTATTTATATAAAACCCTAATATTACACAAAAACGAATAGATATACTGTGTCCCTAACTAATAAGCTATTTTAGGTTACACAAGTGAGAAAATGGAGATTTCTTCACAATAAAAAATGTTGATGACTTCTGTAGAATTCCCTGAATTTAAAATCCATTTGAATTCAAAATATCTTAACTGTGAAATTCCACGTTACAGAATTTGTGTCATGGAATATCTTCTAACACTGGGTAGTATCAAAAATGTTTTTTAATTTTTTATTTTATCATCCCCAATCTATTTGATGCCAACTGTTTGTAATATGCCTTCAGCATAATTTGATTGATTTTATGTCACGGTTTCTTCTGGATACATCATTTAGGGTATTAATTTCTAGCAATTTCGTTAGTATGATTTGTTACGTACATTCTAACTTGATTTCATTCTTTCTTATAAATAAAAAAATGGTTTTATGTTGTCCACACTGCAGAATTTGATACGTGTGGTTAACGTGTTAGAACAATCCCATTCTTATCTGGAAATTTGAATTGCACGTATGAAGGGAGCATTAGATCATTTTCAATGACACTAGACAAGTTGATTTGTTGGTTTGTATTTTATTATTGATGAATAGGCTCAATAAAATATATTTCTTTTTAATTTTTGTAAAGATTCATTTTGAAGTTGTATTTATGTTTAGACCAAATGCATGAGTATGTGATACGCTGGTGGATTTTTTTTAGAATTTTTTAGAAATTGTTCATAATGATAAAGGAAATCATGTAGCGAAGAACATCTTGTTTCGATTGTGTTTTTGCCTATGTTTGAGATCAAGGCTTGCTGTATAAATATGTGACATCTTAGTTTATCACGATGTCGTTAGTGAATCTAAATCAATGAATGGGAAACCAAAATAGTTTATACCTTTGATTTTGACAATATTGTATTATGTAGCATGATACGTATTTCAGCAACATGTAATTAAAAGAGTATTAATGATGGATAAGCGCCTGCTTTAAAAAGTGATAATCTATCAAACGTAATATTTGAATGGATAGTATCTAAAGAAGAGACAGAACTGAAAAATATATGAACATTCGAAATTGGTGCTTCGAAACTAAAAGATAACCACATGAAACATATAACATGTCTTGGTAGACGCTGCATCCCGTCAAAATCTGACTAAAAGTTTCAAGGTACGTTTTGAATATAATGCACATCATTTTTTGTAGATCCACCAAAAGTCTTCAAATCACAAGAAGTACTAAGACTATTATAGCTTCTTCAAATTCTTCGCCTTCACTTCCATGAATAACATCTTCTTGATCAACTGTTGTTGCAGCTGTGTCCCATTTACCGTGGAAAAGTGACCAAAGCACGTATGCTTGAATAAAGCTTTTTGTGCCTTTGTCATCTTTAAGTTCAACATTGTAATGATCTTGTACGGTGCAAACACCATAATTTTACTAGTGGACCTATTGCCGGGTTTGCGTCATAAATATGCAACAAACATGTCAACCAGCGGGACCTATTGCCGGGTTGTATAAAGTAATCCCAATTATGAAAATGAAAGAATGTCAACATGCGTCATAAATATGCAACAAACATGGTTAGCACATAACATAATTACAAAATTCCTAGTACAAAGACAACACAACATAATATGCTAGAATATTATCATAGATATCACAAATCTGTTACAATACAAGTTTAAGAGCAGAGCTATCACAAAAGTGTCATCAAACATATGGTTAGCAAGAACAAGGCTAAACAGTGTGATATCTAAAGTATTAAAGACACGTCATGTATGTACTTTGTTATCTAACATAAATAGCATGGCTAGCACTATATCTAATCTAATGAAATATCATAGTGACATTAATTTCAAACAACATTTACATGCTTGTCATATTTAACATAATCTTTTATAAACCATGTTCAAGAGCAAGCTTAACACAATATATTGTCAAATGTACAAATGTACACACAAATAATTCATTTGATAACATATAATTAGTTAATACATAGCTAACACAATTGAGATTATTCATACAATTTTTTTTTTACAATTGTAGTACCAAATCATAGGTAAACATGGTTTGTTACACTGTAATGTACCAAACACAAGATTATCCCACCATTTTTACTTCAAATTAAGACTCTCAAAGATATAACAAAAATTTATTACATGTCATGAACAAACAAAATATGTAATGCATTTTACCTTTTCAAATGCTGTTTAAAAGGATATTGAACCAATGTACATGTTCAATTTTCAAGATAATAAGAAAATCAAAGAAAAAAAAAATAGAACCACAAAGATTGTTCGTTCAAGCTTAGGCATTTTATTAAAATTGACAAGAAAATGCCTAAAAATCTAAAATTAATAAAATGAAATATCTTTTACAATAATAATAAATTTCATTCACTTGGGATTCAAGATATGGGTTTCTTTTTTCTTCTTCGAAGTGGATGTCAGGTTGACTATTTGTACAACTTTCTTGCGAATCTTCCAGCCATGGAAGCATTTTTGGCCGATGAAGGGTTCGGTCGGCGACGAGGGATAGCAGAATCTCCATTCCTATTTACCTCTATGTGGGGCCATTCTTGGTCGTAGACTGAGTCAAATTTTCATCTGTGTGTTTCAACTAAATCAATTTGGAGAGACAATGCACCCACTGATGATCTCTATTTTGAAATAGAGCGAGTTGTATGACAGTTAGAAGTATCCGTGTAAGCAATATTTTGCACCAAAATCGTGATTACCGATTTTATGTTGCAAAAAATTTGGGCGCAAACTAATAAAGCCAAATGGGTATTTTAGCTTTGGAAATCAGGGTTTGAAAGGTAATATACTATGGATTACTGGAATGTTGAAGATGATAACCTAAATGTATGATAATTTCAACGAAGATTGTGCGTGATAATGAAGAATTCTATGCAAGGAACGGTTTTGGATCGAAGGGCTTCGAAAAGGGATGTTCCAAAAAATGGAGCGTAAAAATTGGGGCAGGTTTCATTTATGAATTTGCATTTTTATCTTTAGAACTCAGTAGTTTTCAGACAAATAAAAAAAAAAAAATTTATTTTTGACAAGTAAAAGTGTAATAATTTGAAATATAATCAAGTTACCAGGTGTAATTTCCACAAAAATAAATTATTCCAAAACATGAGTTAAGTAGCACTATTCTAATTTTTTGGAGCCATTTTTATTCATTAACAAGCTTCTATGCAATATGACTATTTGCTTCATTTCTTTCTAATAAATATTTTCAAGAATAATTCAAGGGTTAAGAGGTGGAAAAATAATTTTTTTTCAAGAATCTTCATGTAGCGACTGGAAATTTTTCATCTTTTTAATTCAAGGAAATAAATATTTAATTTTCGATGTCTCTACGAACTTCCGAGTACGATTTAAAATATTTTAACCGTGTTAATTTTTGCACGTGCTTGCCTTATATTTTATGTGACAACCATAAAATTTTATTAATCACTGAAACTAATTAATTTTTTTTTAACCGATTATTTTTCTTGAGTTAATTTTGAGTTAATTTTAGACCAATCGTTTAAATTAAAACCAACCAAAATTTAAACATCTTCTCGATAATTTTCGGTAAATTTGTTCATCTTTTTCTACCCATTTTTTAGCTGTTTTTCACGTAGAATTAATCCAATTATCATGCCACTGTATTGCAAGAAAGACTTCCCAAATAGCCACTTATTTCCCTGCTAGATAAACACCTAATCATCCCATTATTCTCTACAAAAAAGATACCCCAAACAATCCCTTAAATCACTTGAAAACCGCACGTTTCGATCCCTATTTTCCAGTCCAATTCTCTCCTATTTTGAACACAACTTACCCACATTCCAACCCACTAAAAAAGCAGCCAAGTGCCCTTAATCTCCACAGAAAACTGCCCCACATTCCTGCCCATAAGCTCAACAAACACCCCTTTATTCTCCATTAATCAGCTCACTTCCTCCCATTTCCAGCACGAATTACCCAGTTCCCATTAAACCTGAAAACTACCACACGTGCCCATGTTTCCCCCAGCTGTTCAACCATCCAAGAAGCTGATTTGTTCTAACAGAAATTCTCTTTCATTTTCCCATTCCCTCTTTAGTCTCCAAAATTTAAAATCCAGTAGCCCATTCTCCTTTGTTAATTCCTGCCCCAGAAACTGCTGTCCATACTCAAATATTAACTAGATTTTCCTCATCTTTCCTTATACATTTCAACCCCCCGCAGTAGGCAACCTACAAGAATTTTTGGTTATTACGACGGCTACTAACCGTTACAATAAGGTACTAAAATCGTAGCAAAAAGTATTTGCAACGGTTTTATGACGACAAATGGTTTGTTACAAATATAGACGTTGCAAATACATTTGCAACGGCATAGGGGGTGTCACTAAAACTATATATTACGGTTTCCTAACGGTTTAGTTGCGAAGCAAATAATAGGTGTTAAATTTAAAAATCATTTATAACGAGTTAATAATATTTTTTATGATATTAATTTACCGTCGTAATAGATTAATTTATCAAATAATTAGTTATGACGGAACATTACCATCGTAAAATAATTGATTTTATTATATTTTTTGCCACGGTATTATGGCCGTGATCAACTAAAAGATATTTTGAAACTTAATGGCCACATATAAATTTTGTCATAATAATTTTTTTTTATTTTAATTTTCAATTTTATCCCATTAAAGTTAAAAACTCGACATGAATGGAAATAAAACCAAATTACAAATATAAAATAATAACAACTATATTGATTCGAATTTTGTTTACTGAATAATGAATCCAGTAATGTATCTAAACGAGCTCCACAAATGACAGAAATCAAAACAATTATCTAAAAGTGTTATCAACTTGTGTTCTTTCCTCACAAAATAAACAAGATCTATGAAAAATAAATAAAACTTAAATGTCAATCTTGTTGATTGTCACACTCTTCGAGATAAGCTTAATGAGAAACTTGAAAAATAACATGATTGTTCATTAGATAAAATAAATAGCAATATTGTTTAACCAACACAATACAAAACTAAGATTTCACTCCACTACAATATATAGTAAACAAAGATTTCAATTCAACACAATAACAAACAATAATTTTAAGTGGTAACATTTTTGTTGTCATCCCGTAGGAATGGAGTTTCCAATCCTATTAAATTCTACCAATATATGAAAAGTCAAAGCTCCCTTTAGAGTTAACTAGCCCGATATAAAGTATTTGAAACTAGGATTTGTACAATTCGAAATAAAAAAGCAGTAACATTACTCATTTCACACCTAATAAGCATTATATTATAATTAATTTATTGTCATTAACAATAATGGTGATCACCCTGCGTTACTAATCCATGTTCAACCAATATGGAGTTTTCTTTGCAAGACTAAAGGTGAGACCGAATTCTGTAAACAATCCAAGATGCAAAAGACACTTGTCTACGGTAAACCCCTGTATTACACCCATAATTAAAACCAACAAGCTAGCTTGTTCCAAATAAACATAGGATTGGCTGCATTATATCCCGTTATTCAAAAAATAAATATGTATTCAATCTAATTTTCCTTAAATCTCAAAAAGATCATAACCAAAAAGCAAGTTAGTCAAATGATTTTCACATTTTTAATCTAAGAATGTCAGTTCCTTCAACACATGATCTAAACAAGTCCGTCTTTTACAGAATATGTAACTCTAACTATCCCAAACCGAAAAGGCGCACTATAAATTATTAAATTACACACACATATACGGAAAGAAAATTTGAAAAACAAGAAAGTAATCTTGAATATGTAAATAAACACATCTATAAAGTGGGTGCAAGATGGACACACTACAAGAAAAAGGGTCTATCGCAACGGGCGAAAAACCATAGACCTTTCGCAAACGCTCGTGCACACGTTATGTAGCCCGATGTTGCCGAAAACTAGCTCTCTACGACAACGTGCAATGTTCGTTGTGGAATACAAAAGAGCGTTGTCATTTTACTTTTAGCAACGCCCTTAAAGATATAACAACGTTTTTTGACCGTTGTGGTTTCGTTATTACAACGTGCATCCGACCGCTGTGGTTTCCTTTAACACCGTTTTCGACCGCCAGGTTTCCTTGGTTTCCTTTTTAACAACGTTATCATGACCGCTAGGTTTCCTTTTAACAACGCTTCACACCGACCGCTGTGGTTTCCTTAGTTTCCTTTTTAACAACGCTTCCGACCGTTGTCGTTTCGTTAAACAACGCGTGCATCCGACCGTTGTGGTTTCCTTTTAACAACGCTATGGTGCTCATTGTCGTTTCATTTTAACAACATTCTATAGCTCGTTGTTGTTATTTTTTTTTCAATGATGATGCGCACGTTGTTTATTTCATTTTTTTTAAATATTTTGAACAACAATCACATAACCTAAAATATGTCTCTAAAATATTGTCATAAACATTGGGGATGTCTCCGGTATCGTTTGTTATCCAAGAAATTGAGATCACACTACATAACTTAAAAATCAAATGTAATATGGCCACCCATTAATGACATGCAAAAGCAACTGCTAAGTTCATACAAACCAGAGACGAGCAAAAAGCAACTGCTAAGTTCTTGCAAAAAGCAATATGGCCACCCATTAATGACCTCTAAAAACTTATGCACAAAAAGAAGTAGAAAACAGAAAAATTCAATGAAAGAAGCATGAGACGAGCTTCTCCAAAATTGGGAACTTCAGATCAGATAAGAAAGCAGAGCAACACAAGAACGAAGCAAAACAAGAATGCACAAGAAGCCAATACTGTCTACAAAATATGACAACGGTCATTGCCCGTTGTTGAATAAGAAAAGATATTATTATTTTGGCAACGGTCAGTGACCGTTGCAAAAGGTTATATTAACAACGTTTATTTCAATGTTGTTGCCAAATGCCAATTGAATTAACCAATTGCAACATACATTTGATGACCGTTGCCGTAGACCCGTTTTAGCAACAAGCTTTTAATGAATGTTGTCGTTGAGATGTTGCAAAAGACACTTTTTGTTGTAGTGACACTTGAATTCAATAAAAAATGTGGGAAGTGAACAAATGGAACCTCAAATCCTATAGAGCTAATTCAACCAGTAACAAAATAAATATAAAACAATCTTCAAATCTTTGTAAAAATGAGACAGATGTACCTAGTAAAAAGTAACAAATTTCAATGTGAAGCTAATGTTTGACCGAATTGATGAGATATGCGTATCTTGGATTGCGGTGCTTATAGATTTTGATGATTGTATAAGATCTGTGAGCAAAAAGTTTGAACAACATATATAATTTTCTGAAATAGAAATAGAAATAGCGTATCCAAAATTCTGGACTATCATAAGGAATTCAAATATATAAATTCTAGAGTGTTCATTCAAAAGAATGACTTCAAAGTATTGCTCTATAAGGAATTCAGATTTATCAGAAAGTGTTGCTCATTATGTATTGTATAAAGAATTCAGATATATAACAGAGTATTGCTCATTAGGGGCTGTATAAGGAATTTAGATTTATAACATAGTATTGCTTTAAAAGAAAAAATTAAACACAGTAGAGAAAAGACAGATTAGAGAATTGATCAAGTCAATTCTTTTTATCAATTTTAACTGAACATCCAAATAAAAAAAAAATCAAAAATCGAAAAACCAAACACCCAAATTAAAAAAAAAAAAAAACCCAGAAAGAAAATAAAAAAACAAACACCCAAGTCATTTATGAAATTAGATTCTCAACCCAAGAAGGAAGAATTTGAAAAAAAAATCTATCTATACTCGAATCTTTTAACCAAAATACGAGGAATTGATTATTCACACATGCGGCAAGAAGATAATAAAGAATTAGCTATTCAAATCCAAGGCTTTGCAATTTACCTTTATTTTTTGGAAACAAAAATCGAATCACCACCAATATGACTCTCTTCTTGTAATCGTCACCGTGAATCTCCTAATGTCGGTCGATTAGGATTTGTTGGCCAAAAAATAGAGGGATAGATGAAGGATTATAGAAGAGGGATTCACTTACCTTTGGAGATGATCTTCAAAAGGAAACAAAAAGCCACATTTTGTGAATTCAATTTAGTGCACATGTCAGTAATTAGTTTTTTACCGGGAGAGGGAATGTATTTTGGAAGAGAGGCGCGGGAAAGAAAATGAATTGAGAGAAAGAAAGGGTTTTGCAACACATACCCTTTAAAGTCGTAATAATTAATATTAATATTTAAGATGGTTGATTGGAAGTGTCATAAATATTAATTAACATAGATGACAAAAATCAATACCGTAAAAAAAAAAAAAATCTTTCATGATGGTAGAATTTAAAACCATTATAAAAATACTTTTACATGTGATGTTATTATTACCGTGGTGAAAATTATTTTTACAATGGCAATAGTGCTGTCACAAAAAAAAAACCTCACAAATGTGTCATTTTCTTGTAGTTTCATCTTTTTTTTTTCCACCTCTTTTCCTTCCGAAACCTCGACCTCAACGGGAAAAAATCGATGCCTTTTTAAGTCCTTTTTGCTCCCATTTCTCTTCTTTTTTCGGCCATCAAGATTATATTTTCCTTCTCATTTTCTCTTCTATTTTAGTCACTCAAACCACACTACAACACACAAATTTTGTAAATAAAAAAGGCACAGGCACATTTATTATTTTGAGGAAATGTGCATCCATTGTTCACATTTCAACTCAACCAAAAGCTACATATTTACAAGGTAGTTTTTTTATACTACTTAAATTATGTATCATGAATTTTACGTTGAGAAAATGATATGTAAATTATATGCCATGTTTAATAATAAAGATGGAACATTATAATAGTGATTGAAGGCAATCAATTAAGTATGTCAGTGATTGAAAGTAATCACTTATGATTTCAAGTGGTGCCGGTTACTAAAAATATGTTGTTCCTACTTATGTTTAAATGAATGGCATGTCGCATATTAATTTTGTACGATTTTCTCTTTATGTTAGTATAATTTGCTACTGAGTGTTTCTTTTGGAATGCTCACTCTAAAATTATTAAATCTCTAGATTAATATGATTGGCGTTGGTGCGATAGCGTAAAGTAGCCACTGTGAAGAAAATCTTCAGATTTTTCTGATTATGCAAACATTTATGTTAGGATGCAAGAACTTAGTGAACTATATTTTGTACATAAATTTAAGAAATTTATAACTTGCATACAAGTATATTAACTATATTTTGTACATAAATTTAAGAAATTTATAACTTGCATACATGTATATTTCTTTGATGTGATGGATTATGTAAATGTGATACATTTTTCTTAATTTTTTGTATTTATGTGAAGGTAAATTGTGCTTTCCTTTTCTACTTGGCAGTTTTATTCTTGAAGTTATGTATTTTATGTTGCATTTTGCAACATTACCATCAATTGTTCTAAAAAAACAACCTCCAACGCTAGAAAATTTTGAAAAAAAAAATTTGTGTATAGTTGTAGGCTGCATCTTGAGTTGTGATAATTCAGATTGCCACGCAACATCTGTCTCTTACCTTGTCCAATTTACTTTACCAAACATGTCATTTGTGTTTTAACTTGAAGTCATTCTGAAATATATTTCTTTAGGACCTCGAAGTATTCCTTTGCATTATGCTACTTCTTGGGGGGATTTAAAATGGCGCCAGGTGATGATTGGTTCTTTTTTCGTTGACGTTTGAACTCGTGAGAAAAAAAAAACTAATGAAATTATTCATATATAATTTCTTGAAATTTGCAATCAATATATAGTCCGAAGTTATAAACCTTTTGACTTATGCGAGATCATTCTTGCAAGATATGGTAGTCGTTTGGCGTTGAACCGCAATGAGTAAGTCGATTGGAAAAATGTTCTTCTAGACTTTGTTCATTGTATGTACCATAGTATGCGATACTTGACAGACTTATTCTCTGTTTCATATGACTTCTCATTGATGTTGCGATTATGTGGGAGAGTCATTGGCTTGAGCCAGTGCTGGCACCTAATTATTGATTTGATCATCCCAGTGTTTCCACATTCTAACTATTTATCATTTCCACTCATGAGTGTACTCAACATAGAAAGGTGAATTTGACATGTAAAGAAATTTTATGTATACCCAAATAATTGATCATACTTTCTTAACGTAAAATGTAATTTTAATTAACTCGCAAGTGTACTACGAATCTATTGGATATAGAAAAGTAGTAACGAGGTCGATCTCACAGAAACCGCCTGACCGAGGAAGGTCTAATTTAATCCAAATTAACTATTATTCTGGGCTAGTTGAGTCGAAAAGAGTTTGGTTGAAATAATTTAATTTAAAGACGAATTAAATATGCTAAAAAGATGAATTGAAAATTCAAGAAGTTTAAAGTACCAAGGTTTCAGAATCCGCAATTGTTTAACTCAAAGAATTATCCGCTTATTGATTAATTCTCAAACACAAACGACAATTCGAAATCAATTGATTGTCGCCTCCAGATATTTATCAATTAATTCTAAAATAAGAAAATCAAATATAGGTTCCCCTTATGCTTCAGCGTTCCCCGTATCAAGTTCAATTAAAAGAAAACAAAGAATCAAAGATTTTCTAAGCATTCTATTTATCCAAAATCGATAAAAAGATAACGAAAAATCGAAAGGAATTAATAGAACACTTTTAAGCATCAAGCACGAATTAATTAAATCAATTTCTAACAATCAAGAATACATGATATTTAAAATGAAAGAAATTTTATCTAATTAATTCAATAAGAACAAACCATGAACGTTAAATCTCAAAAACGGAATTAAACGAATAACAAAATAATCACTTTGTTTAAACAAGATTTAATCGTCTACCTTGGCTCAAGAAAATTAGAAGAACATAATTAAATCAAAAAGAAAAGAATTGATAGAACCCGACATGGATTTAATGAGAAGAAATCTTCGAAAAAACTCTTGATCGCCAAGTAGTTATCTTCTCTTGTTTCTTCCGTCTTCTTCCAAGTTCAGCTCCCAAAAATCTTCCCCGGTTGTTATGAGTTAATAACTCATATTTATACTACCCTAATTGTGCCCCAAAATATCTCAAAAAGTTACAAAATCCACGGGCCAAAAGTTACCTAACTAGATCAAAACTAAAAAGGAAAATAAATTCGCGCAGAAAAATAACACTGGGCGATCGCCCAGTGCTTTCCCGGGCGATTGCTCAGGCAAAGGTTTTTGCTCTCTGCTTCTGTTATGTGATGGTGGCCGCTCGCCCAGCTATAAGCTTTTATTTTTTTTGTAGTTTGGTCCTTCAAGTTTCCACTCTCCAACTTGGTCCTTCAACTTTGAGTCTTGGTAATTTTGTCCTCAAACTTTTATATTATCTTCTTTAGTCCAACTTTTCATAACCTCCAATTTGGCCCTTCAACTTTCAATTGAGTGCAATTAGATCCGCATACTTTTGAAATATCTTCTAATTTATTGCTTTTTTCGTCCAATCTTCTCCAATTGTTCACAAACAAGTCCAAAACTGAAATAGAAACAGTAATAAACTAGATTAAGTAGAAAATCAACTATATAACAAGATAAATACTTAATTCAAAGGCCAAAATAAGTACACAAAATACACTTATCAAACACCCCAAACTAAACCTTTGTTCGTCATCGAACAAAAACAAAACTAAAATATAAATTTAAACTAATCTAATAGAATGAACGGAAAATTAGTCAATGTTCAATTTCTTACCATATGCCTCAAGTTCGAAAATAAAGCAACACTTTTAGAAGGATATTAAACAACAACACAAAAATTTTCACTTATCCCATGCTCGACCTTTTGTGAGTGTGTGAATAGCCAAAAATTAAACTTATACATGTATTAGACCACGATCAATATTGTGTTGTTGATATTTTTACAATCCCGACCCCTTTGTAGTCATGTATTCCTTACACCTCTCGTAGATTATCACACTTCCAATGCTTTTCTCTCCAATCCCAAGGTGTTCTAGCGAAATTGGTTCCTATCGATCAGCACAATGCTTTTGTTTTCAAATAAAATGGTAAAATTTAGAACTTGTATTCTTAAAATTAGGATGATGAGTGATTTCTAAATTCTCATCTTCAGTTTCTGAGGTTCTAACTTAGCAATCCTTATTGAGTACTTCTACCTCTTTTATTTATTCTACTCATGTTAAAAGTCTTACATCCTGTGTAATACTTCTCTTTCACTAGCTTTCTATGTGACCCTTGTAGCGAGCTTTGGGCCGATGACTCCCAAGTCAGATGACCATAGAGTACCAAGTTTTAAAATACTCTAACAGACTTAATTGCTCGAGTCCCACATGCTAATAGAGAAGTGAAGATGTATATATATATCTTTTTTTTTAATTTTTTTTCTTTTTTTTTATATATATGACTCATGTAGCGAGCTTTGGGCCGATGACTCCTAAGTTATATGACCTTAGGGCATCAAATTTTAAGATACCCTAACATGCTTAATTGCTCGAGTCAGATATTTTATTTTATTTTCACTAGCTTTCTATTTGACCCTTGTAGCGAGCTTTGGGCCGATGACTCCCAAGTCAGATGACCATAGAGCACTAAGTTTTAAGATACTCTAACAGACTTAATTGCTCGAGTCCCATAGGCTAATAGAGAAGTGAAGATGTATATATATATATATATCTCTTTTCAATTTTTTTTCTCTTTTTTTTTATATATATGACTCATGTAGCGAGCTTTGGGTCGATGACTCCCAAGTCAGATGACCATAGGGCACCAGATTTTAAGATACTCTAACATGCTTAATTGTTTGAGTCAGATATTTTATTTTATTTTAAGAGCGTTGAGTAGTGCTTAGTTTAGATTCCTTGACTATAGCCTATTCAACCAAAGATGAGACCTAGAAAATCCAAACCATCAAAATTCTCGGAACCCAAGTAACTTTAATACTCCCAAACTGTTCTCAAAACAGTTTGGTCACTAGCTTAAGGATTTAGGAACTGAATTTTTTTCATAATAATACTCAGTCAACTATATCAACTCATGCACTCAAGTCATGTTTCCAATAAATGATAAGTCAATAGTGACTATGTGCTTCCTTAAGCAGATCTAAGAAGGATAAGTATTCAGGTAAAAGAACGAGATCAAGTGTTGTCTAATATTCTACTAAAAAAATGTGCTCGATTTTGGACAGATATCATCATTGACGGTAGAATATTCAATAGTAACTAGACAAATAAATTATTAAAAGTTTATTTTTATTTTTTGAAATCAAAATTATTTCAGTTATACAGACCAGAGTGATAAGCAAATTCAAAAGAAGTGATAAGCAAATTCAAAAGTACTTAAGTATCCTGATATTAACCCACCTCCAAACAAAAACATTACATTGTCCTCAATGTAATAGCAAAATAAAGCACATGAAGGAGAGAAGAGATCAGTTACGTCCCTGAGGTAGAGGAGGAGAAGATGAATCTGACTAGCTGAAGGTCTAGGTGAAGTGGACTTAGATGTAGTGCTGGGACCCTTGGTCAAAAGATGATTGCCTAGATATTATCCAAGCGGCTCGCACAAGTGGGACATCATGCGCATGACATGGTGAGGCTTAATATGTGCATTAAACAATAAATAAAAACAAAAACTAATGAATTATTTAAACTATCTAAAACTACTACATATAAAGCAAGTAAATAAAAGGGTTAGAAAATGAGTTGCCTCCCATTAAGCACTTATTTATAGTCATTAGTTTGACTTATTGTTTGGTTGCTTTAGGGTACTTTGAATAGTACTTTGGAGGACCTATTGACTTTGCACCATTTTTTGTTTATCCTCAAAAAGTTGAATATGTGATCCTCAATTTCTGTTTCCAGTTAGCTATATCCATGATAGGTGCTGATTCAAGCAAAACATTCACTTCTGTTATAGCATTAGCAACATCAAAATAAGAACTAAAATGAGTTAAGCACATGTTTAAAACATCATCACAATTAGTATAAACAAAAGAATCATCATCTAATGCTTCTATCATGTCAACATCGGTAACATCCTCATTGTCATATAGTTGCTTGTTGACATTAAAAATATTCAATTCCATTGTCATGTTGCCAAAAGCTAGTTTGCATAACTCTATTCTTGCAATTAATAATAGCATTAGATGTTTCTAGAAAAGGACGACCAAAAATTACAGGAATATGTTTTGTAGAGTCTCGTACCGGTTGAGTATCAAGTACAATAAAATCAACAGAAAAATAAAACTTGTCAACCTGTATCAAAACATCCTTTACAATTCTACGGGGTACTTTCATAGATCTATCGAAAAGTTGTAAAACCACATATGTTGATTTTAACTCGCCTAGTCCAAGTTGCATGTACACAGAGTAAGGAAGAAGATTAACACTAGCTCCTAAATCTAGCAAAGCCTTTTCTATCTTATGGTTTCCTATGATGCATGAGACAGTTGGACAACTGGATCTTTAAATTTTGGAGAGTTGTTGCTTTGAATTACAGAGCTAACATGTTCAGTTAAAAATGCCTTTTTGCGCACATGTAGTTGTCTCTTTTTCGTACATAAATCTTTCAAGAACTTAGCATAAGCAGGTATTTGCTTAATAGCATCAAGTAAAGGAATATTTAAACATACCTGCTTGAAGATTTCCATGATATCATTTATAGAACTACCTTGTTTTACCTTTGTTAGCCTCTAAGGAAATGGGGCTTTTGGAATGTAGGATGGCTCATTATCCTCTTTGGGAGCTTCCTGGACTAAATCATCGGTTGAGGCGATGCTTGGAGAAATTGGTTGAGATGTGTTTTGTTTTGAAATAACCACTTTGTTGTCAAATAGTTTGCCACGTCTCAAAGTCATGATGGATTTAGCTTCTTCCTGTTGGTTGCTGGAATCGATCCCAATATTGTGCACTCCTTTAGGATTAGGAAATGGCTGACTAGGAAACTTTCTCTTCTCAATGGTTGTTGCCAACTGTTGGACTGATGATGCCAGTTGTCCCATTGTGTTTTCCAAATTGGAGATGGATTGTGCCTGTGAGTTCTGGCTAGTGCGTACTTCATTCTTAAACTCAGCAATGGTGTGATTCGGTGATCTAATGCAGCTTGTGTAGCTTTTGTCAAGTTTTGAATTGCCTTCTCCCATAGTTTTGGCTGTGAAATTTTTTGATTGAATTGTCTAGTAGTTTGCTGAGGGGTCTGACCTGCTGTATTATCTTGTTGAATATCCTGTGACCAAGAAAAATTGGGGTGGTCCCTCCATCCTGGGTTATATGTGTTGGAATAAGGATTGTAAGGTGTTTCCTCATCATGTTGAGGGCATTCGCTTGATCAAGACATGCATCCGGCTCAGAGGGACTATTGGTCATCAACGAGGTCAACTTATAGAAATATCTTCTATCATGCATTTGACTTCTTTGATTTCTGAGCTTGGTTCACTACTGCGAATCTCATAAATTCCTCTTTTCTTTGGTTCAGTTCTAGAAGATCGACTCCGATGTTGTGAATTGTCAGCCTACTTTTGAAAGAAGTTCCAAATCTCTATAGCATTCTTAGACATAAGCTCTCTATCGCTTTGTGGCCATCAACTATTCTTGAATATGTTATAGTAATCCCTCCAAAAAATATTGGCATAAGTGCCATTTTTCATAACCGTGATGTGGACATTTCATAAGAAGCTCGTTGAATCTCTCCCAAGTTTCATAGAATGGTTCTTCGTCTCTCTACACAAACTCTGAAATTTCCCAACGAATAACATTAGTTTTGTAAACAGGAAAATATTTATTCAAAAATTTAGCAACCATTTATTCCCAAGATATAATACTATTGGCAGGTAACGTATTAAACCATGATCTAGATCTATCTTTCAGAGAAAAATGAAACAGACGAAGTTTAACATTATCAAGAGAAACATTCTCATATTGAAATATCTCACATAAAGCATAAAAATCTGTCAGATGATTATAGGGTTCTTCACTATCTAAACTATAGAAAGATGGAAGACAATTAAGCACACTCGGTTTTAGCTCAAAATTTCTAGCAGTTACTTGTGGGTATTGTATGCATGAGGTGCTCAAATTAGCCAATGGACTAAAATAGTCTCTAAAAGGTCTCTCTTCAATTTCATCACCCATAGCGATTATTGCTTCGGTCCCTTCAATTTTATCTAGATTGGTGGCTCGTTTTCGTTGGTGAAAAGTTCTTTCAATTTCACTATCTAGATGTTCTAGCTTAATTTCTAGAGATCTATGACCAAGCATGTACTATAAATATTTTTGAGTTTTTTTATAAAAACAAATAAATAAAATCTTAAATTATAACTAGTCAAAAATAAAATTAATTAGGATTAAATTAACCTTCAGACGCAGTCCCCGGCAACGGCGCCACAAAATTGATATCAAATTTTAATTAACTCGCAAGTGTACGAATCTATTGTAATATAGAAAAGTAGTAACGATGTCGATCCCACAGAGACTGCAATGAGGAAGGTCTAATTTAATCTAAATTAACTATTATTCTTGGTTAGTTGAGTCTAAAAGAGTTTGGTTGAAATAATTTAACTTAAAGACGAATTAAATATGCTAAAAAGATGAATTCAAAATTCAAGAAGTTTAAAGTACCAATGTTTCAGAATTCACAAATGTTTAACTTAGCAATTATCTAGTTATTGATTAATTCTCAAACACAAGCGACAATTCGAAATCAATCGATTGTCCTTATGCTTTAAACATAAATTACTTAAACGTTCTCCATATCAAGTTCAATTAAAAGAAAACAAAGAATCAAAGATTTCCTAAGCATTCTATATATCTAAAATCAATAAAAAGATAACGGAAAATCAAAAGGAATTAATATAACACTTTTAAGCATCAAGCACGAATTAATTAAATCAATTTCTAACAATCTAGAATACATGATATTTAAGATGAAAGAAATTTTATCTAATTAATTCAATAAGAACAAACCATGAACGTTAAATCTCAAAAACGGAATTAAACGAATAACAAAATAATCACTTTGTTTAAACAAGGTTTCATCGCTCTACTTTGGCTTAAGAAAATTAGAAGAACATAATTAAATAAAAAAGAAAAGAATTGATAGAACCCGGTATGGATTTAATGAGAAGAAATCTTGAAAAAACTCTTGATCGCCAAGTAGTTATCTTCTCTTATTTCTTCCGTCTTTTTCCAAGTTCGGCCCCCAAAAATCTCCTCCGGTTGTTATGAGTTAATAACTCATATTTATACTATCTTAATTGTGCCCCCAAAATATCCCAAAAAGTTACAAAATCCATGGGGCCAAAAGTTACCTAACTAGATTAGAACTAAAAAAGAAAATAAATTCGCGTGAAAAATAACATCAAGGCGATCGCCCCTGTGCAAAGGTTTTGCTCTCTCGCTACGCTACGTGATGTTGGGTGCTTGCCCGGCTTGTAGCTTTTATTCTTTTGCAGTTTGGTCCTTCAAGTTTCCACACTCTTCAATTTGGTCTTTCAACTTTGGGTCTTGGTAATTTTAGTCCTCAAACTTTCATATTATCTTCTTTAGTCCTCCAACTTTCCATAACCTCCAATTTCGCCCTTCAACTTTCAATTGAGTGCAATTAGATCCACATACTTTTGAAATATCTTCTAATTTATTGCTTTTTTCGTCCAATCTTCTCCAATTGTTCACAAACAAGTCCAAAACTGAAATAGAAACAGTAATAAACTAGATTAAGTAGAAAATCAATTATATAACGAGATAAATGCTTAATTCAAAAGCCAAAATAAATACACAAAACGCACTTATCACAATGAGTAAGCTGATTGGAAAAATGTTCTTCTAGACTTTGTTTATTGTATGTACCTTTAGTATGCGATACTTAACAGACTTATTCTTTGTTTCATATGACTTCTCATTGATGTTGCGATGATGTGGGAGAGTCATTGGCTTGAGCCACTGTTGGCACCTAATTATTGATTTGATCATCCCAGTGTTTCCACATTCTAACTATTTATCATTGCCACTCATGAGTGTACTCAACATAGCAAGGTGAATTTGACATGTCAAGAAAATTTATGTATACCCAAATACTTGATCATACTTTCTTAACAGAAAATGTAATTTTATTTTTAATGATTAATAAAATGTTAATTGTTCGTGATAGTTGTAATTCATGCTTGATTTCTGTAGAAAGCGTGGGTTGCACTCCTCAGCAACCGGTTCCGATGACATCGAGATTTGCACAATTTTCTTGGAGAGAGCATGTACAATAGTTGCCAAAGATTAGTTATTTTCATTCTCTATTAATATAATTTTATTTTCAAAATTAAAATATGTCTATTGTCCTTTCCCTACTTTGTTTTTTTTTTTTATAGATATTTCAATTCTATACCTCATTCATGCACATTGGCCATCAACTTGTGGTCACAAATTAAGAAAATATTCAATGACGAACTGTTATTATATTCAATGGGATTAATTTTTTTTATTGCAGACACGAATAACTTTGTGCAATGGTTGGGGTTAGTGTTGTGGTTTTAGAGTAGCTCTTGCGGTGTTGATTTTTCTAATTTCTTTTGTTGCATTCCTATTTTCCAGCCTTTTACGTGTTCTCGTTTTAGGCTCGTACTTTAGTCATGCCGATAAGTACAATTTTGTACTTATTAGGAGCTTCAAAAATTGACAATTAGAGTACTCCTATATTTGTTTTCCACGTAAATGCATGTTGTTTAGTCATCTTTGGTCAATTGCAGAGTTGTTGAACTTTTGTCTATTTAATACATTTGTCTTGGTAAGTTCTTTTGAACACCATTTCGGATTCCTTATCATGATTTCCCAACAATGAATATATTTGAATGGTTTACCTTTTTGAAGATCCTCATATATTTGCATCACTTTTATTCTCTACAAATAAATAAGTAATTAAAATGAGAAGTGAAGTTCAGATTAGTTAAATCTAGTTTGATTATTTTGTTAAACAATTAAAGTGACTTATGTAGAACTATATCTAAAAGATTAAGTACTAGAAATTTAATAATAACATGACATTTTTACCATATCTTCCGAGTTTGTACCACTTTGTGGATGTCTTTCTAGTCGCTTATAAAATCCATGAAATTTGTTAACTGTGGCTTGTATTTTTCCCCAGCGACATTGTAGATTGTTGTTGTTTCTAGCATTGTTGCATTCAATCCCCATATTCTCCTTCCAAACATACGGTTCCACATAGCTATATTTTTTTTGATTGTTACCAACATCAGAATCCACTGAAATATATAGCCATGCCTTTGTCATTGCAATATCTTCATCTTTAGTCCAATCCTTTTTGGCAATTGAAGATTGAAAGTTATTGGACTTTTGGATATCTTTGACTTTATTTTTTGGTTCTTTAGGTGTACTATGAGTTTTAGTGCTGCCAATTTGAGTATTGGGAGTATTCAATAGATTTGGATAAGAGAATCTAGATCTATAATAATTTGGTTAGCATGGGAAGGATAGGAACCATTTGTTGGATCGAAGTGATTGATAGGCTGAAATGATAGGTTTAATAGAGTAAATTGGTTCAAAAGTTTAGATGAGATATTATTGGAAGGTTGTTGCGAACATGAAAAGTTATTAGAGTCTTGTGAATCCGTTTATAACATATGTATGCACGTTGTAAACACCAAGTTAAAAATTCATTCTAAATCCTTAAATGAAAGGTAATAAATATGTATTGAACAAGATCTAGAAATAAGTATTCTAATGAAACGGTAATAAATATGCCCGATTTAAGCTTCCAATAAATACAATGAATAACTCTGTATGTTGATTCAATTCAAGGACACATCGCTAATTGAATAAAATGCACAGAATATGATTTTTAAATTCGTAGACAATGATCGGTGTTTCTTTGTCAATATCCATGGAAGTATCACCATCAAATACACATTAAAGTTCACTAATATAGCACAAAGAAAAATCGAAAATGAAAAACCACCATTACTATGGAACAAGATTGCCATAAATAAGTTGCACTTTCTGTGTTTCTTTCTTCTGTAAAGAATCTCAACAAGGCTAGCTAGGATTATGATGATTTTAGAATGCTTTGGACCTAGTTTTCTGTATGGTCATCAAAAGGGAAAGTAGATGGAGAGAAAAGTGATTGTAAAAATTTAATTGAAGCAGTAGAAAAAAGTCGAGATCGTGGAACTTGCCATGAAAAACACCTTTCAAATTAATAGTTTGGATGCTTTCTACAGGTGTAATATTGAAGCTAAGTGTACATATTCTTTAGTACTTCTAAGCTTTTAAAAACACAATAGGCATGAACTTATCTTCTATAGCTTCATGTTAGATACAATAATTTTCCTTTACAAAGCGATAATGACAATGAATAGAATGTTAGAACCCACTCAAAAATCCAACTATTAAGCAAGGAATTTTGAAAATAAAAGCATTAAAACTGCAAAATCAAATGTAACACAAAATTAAAAAATTAATACAATTTAATCCCACGAAAGAGAGAGTCCTAAATTCCTAAATCCATCCCTCAAATAAAATTGCAGAACTGAACAAATAAAACCACAAGATAAAGGATAAGAAATTTTTGATTGCCGTATCTTACCAAAATTAATTGCAGTATCTTATCAAAATTGAAGCTTTTCTTGTGCGATTTTCTGCCTCCTGTGATTGAAGGGAGAGATGAATGGATGTAGGTAGAGTGGAATCGATGTAGGAGTGGAATCGATGTAGGTGGAGTGGGTAGATGCACAAATTGATTTTTCTATTCCCAAATGCTTTTGCTTGGTAGATGTCGTTTGTCTCTTCGTTTTTTTCATTGTCCACCATTTTTTTCTCCTCAATTGCTGAGTCAGCATGTTAGACTAACTTTCTAGAGGTAAATAGTGGCTTTGACAGTGTTTGTTTTTATTTTTGCCATGTCGACATAACATGGTTCAAGAAAAAGTGCACTAGAGAAGAAAATATTTAGACATTGTCTATTTTGATGATTTGGCACATTTTGTTCACATCCACATTGTTGCATTAGAGATGTCTAGCACACCGTCCTAAAAATAAAATAAAAGAGACTTAACACATATTTCGATAGACATTAAATAATGGAGGATGTCTAGCACACAGTCCAAATGTGGACGGTATGTGATAGCGATTTTATGTCTTTAATAATTACGCAAGTGCACGGATCGCTCAAGTAGTAAAATGGATTTTTGAGTCCAAGTATCGATCCCACGAGGATTTAGATAATTCAATTTAATCACGCTAACCTTAACCGAATCTAAAGAACTTTGAAAGATTTGGTGTTTTATAACTAATTGAAAGAATAAAATAAAAACAATTAAACAACTATTTTTCAAATAAATGAACGATTAAGATTAACTAAATATGAATTTAACTTTTTTAAAAAAAGAAAAAGCACTAGAATTCCGAATCCGCTTGTAGTTGTTCTTTCTTCTATCTTGATTCTTGGTCTTGACAAATTAATTCAGTTATGAAGATCAATATCCCTAGATTGTTCAACAGTTTCTCTCGAATAAAGTTAAACCTATTCATATGCATGACTCGACTATATTTCTATGACGAATGCGAATACAAATGAAAGCATTAAATTTCCATGGATAAGTAAAGATCACCTAAAGCATAGCGGTATATTTCTATCCCCTATCGGACTTTAAGATAATTAAAATAGCGTCTAGCATGCTTTCGACCTTTCGATAGTAAAACACACCACAACAATCATACAATTACTACGTATATAATTGTTGATGCAAACAAAACAAAATTAATTATTCAAAACTATATTGAAGTAAAGTGTCAAAAACCAAGTCTCAAGATAAAAGAGTTTAAACGACAAGTTTCATCGTAATTCTAGCGCTAATTAAACTAGCCTAGCATACTAATAATAAGAAAATAAGAAGGGGAAGAACACATGGAATTCATCACCCGGAAAAGAAGAAGACTTGAAAGAATAATTGCCCGTTGTTGATCTTCGTTCAATTCTTCAAAGAAGCAGTCTTGATCTCCGTTTAATGCCTTCGTCTATGTTTTTCGCCCAAAAACTCAACAACCTATTATGAGTTAATAACTCATATATATACTACTCTAATGGTGCCCCAAAAAGCTGCCAAAAAGACCTAAAAATCGTTGGCCAAAAGTTACCTAACTAGATTAGAATTCAAAAAAGGAAAAAAAATCCGCAGTACAAAATTTACACTGGGCGATCGCCCAGTGTATGTCCAGGCGATCGCCCAGGTGGTGGTTTGACTTCTCTGTTGTAGTTTAACAATGCTGGGCGCTCGCCCAGCTATAATGTGGGCGATCGCCCAGCTTATAATTTCCAATCGCGCTGTTTTGGTCCTCCAACTTTTGATAGTCTCCAGTTTGGTCCTTCAACTTTCAATAATGTACAATGTGGTCTTTCAACTTTAGATAATTTCCAATTTGGTCCTTCAACTTTAGATAATCTCCAATTTGGTCCTTCAACTTTCAATAATGTGCAATGTGGTCCTTCAACTTTTGATAATGTGCAATTTGGTCCTTCAACTTTCAATTTATACCTCTTTTCATCCATTCTTCTCCAATTTCTCACAGACGGGTTCAAAACTGAAATGTAAAGAATAATGCACCGAATTAAGTAGAAAATTACTAAAATAACGAATTAAAAGCTTAGTTTAAGGACCCAAATAAGTGCACAAAACGCACTTATCAAACACCCCCAAACTAAACCTTTGTTCGTCCTCGAACAACAAAACAAAATAAAAATAAACCATAAACTTAAACTAAGCTAAACAAAATAACAATGACCGAGTTTATGTCAAATTTCTTACTATATGCCTCATGTTTGAAAAATCAAGTAATACGTTTAGAAAGAGATCAAACAACACAAAAATTTTCATTTATCCATTGCTCGACCCTTAGTGAGTGTGTGATTAGCCAAAAATTAAACTTACTCATGTATTAGACCACGACTAATATTGTGTTGTTGATATTTTACAATCCCGAACCCGTTGTAGGCACTTCTTCCTTACACCTCTCGTAAATTATCACACTTCTAATGCTTTTCTCTCCAATCCCGAGGTGTTCTAGCAAATTTGGTTCCTATTGATCAACACAATACTTTTTTTTCAAATAAAGTGGTAAAATTAGAACTTGTATTCTCGAAACTAGGGTGGTGAATGATTTCTAAATTCTTATCTTCGAGTCTCTTGGGTTTTAATCTAGCAATCCTTACCGAGCACCTTTAGCACTTTTTATTTATTTTACTCATAAAATGATCGCACATCCCTGCAATACTTCTCTCATACTAGCTTTCTATGTGACCCCTTGTAGCGAGTTTTGGGTCGATGACTCCCAAGTCCAGATGACCATAGGGCACCAGGTTTTGAAATACCCTAACATGCTTAATTGCTCGAGTCCCACAGGCTATAAGAGAAGCAAGGATGTACAATTTTTTTGTTTTTGTTTTTGTTTTTGTTTTTGTTTTGGACTCATGTAACGAGCTTTGGGCCGATGACTCCCAAGTCGATGACTTTAGGGCACCGTGTTTTAAAATACCCTAACAAGCTTAATTGCTTGAGTCATATTTTATTTTATTTATTCAATGAGTAAGCGATTTCTCGGTTTAGATTCCTTTACTATAACCTATTCAACCAAAGATGAGACTCAGAAAACCAAAACCATCAAAATTCTCAAAACATAAGTAGTACTTTAACACCCCCAAACTGTTCTCAAACAGTTTTGTTACTAGCTTAAGGACTTAGGAACGGAATTTTTCATAATAATACTAAGTCAACAATATCAACTTATACACTCAAATCATGGTCCCAATAAATGATAAATCAATAGTGGCTTTGTGCTTCATTAAACAGGTCAAACATGGATAATAATTCGAGATGAAAGCACAATTCAAGCGTTGTCTAATATTCCACTAAACATATACTCGATTTTCAAACAAATATCATCATTGGCAGTAAGAAGTTTACAACAACTAGACAAATTTTTTTTTCCGATTATATAGACCCGGTGATACGCATTCAAAAGCGACCCGATAAGTATCCCGATACTTTACCCACCCCAAAGAAAATATTACATTGTCCCCAATGTAAGCAAATTAGAACAAAAGTAAAGGAGGAAAAAGATCAGGTACTCCCTGGAGGTAAATGTGGAGAAGATGGTCGAGGTGGATCGGCTGGTGCGAGAGGGGTGGATCCATGGTGAGGGGCACTTTCGGCATGCGGTGAGAGACGATGGTATAAATATCATCCAAGCGCAAAAATGGAGCATGCGATGGTGGACATCGTCGTATGTGTGGTTTATAGTCTGTTGCTCCCTCTCGAGTGCCGTGTTTGCCGCAATCAAGGAGTCCAGTTCAATCCTCATGTGGTCAACCGTCGCGGTTGCATGGCTCTTGAGTGTCTTTGAATTGAGCTCAAAACACGACCACCTTTCGAATAGCCGGGTAAAAAGCGACGCAAGAGACGATCGGTCTCGAAGAATCGATCGGGGCCGGATTTTCATTTGCTTTCGTCGCCACCGGACATCCCAAGGTCCGTTTGTTGATAGGCTGTTCAGGAGTCTCGGGCTCTTCATGAGGAAGTAAGGGTACCCCTTCCGCCAGGCATAGTGCACTAATAAGGCACGGGAACATCGGGGACCGGCGAGATGCACACTGCGAGGTAAGATCAACAATAAAACGGAATATGTGAGTCCCCAAGTCAAGTTTGTGCCCCCGTGCAAGATGATATAAGAGTTGAGCTCGAGAGTCATTGAAGTCCGTGCGGTGGGAGGTAGGATCGATGTTGTGACACACAAAATATGGAAGATGCGTAGACTCTCATCAACTGGTTGTGTAGGAACTTGGGTCCCGAGAGAGCCCGCGTCGCTTTCGTCGATAAAGAAACCGAGTCACTTGTGTCATATCGAGATCGGTGGGGACGGGCTCGATGATCATCGGCAAATCGATCCATAAAATTGCCAATCACGGTGGGACCGAATTTAATCCACTTTCTCCCGACCCAAGTGGTGTACCGATGTTCCGCTTCCGGTTCCTCAATAGCATGATTGAAGTTGGCGAGGAATTCCTTGACCAATAGCGGATAGGCCAAATGAGGTTTGCTCACCCAACCCGTGCCAACCACAAGGCCGAATGAGGTTTGCCATTTCGTAGTAGGGAAGTCGGTCGAAATCACCTCCCTTTCGGCCCAAATATGCTACGCACTAACCACTTGGTGTAGATGTGTTACTCACCGGGATCCTGAAATCTTAAGATACCACCGTTGTTAATGTTAGTTTCCACCCAAGGGCGGCGTCGGCTAGATGAGGAACCGACCTTCTCCTTCCCTTTTTTGTTGGTGGGTCTTTCGTTTTGGTGCCATAGTACCTAAGAAAAGAAAGGTGAATTCATTAGGCATCATAATGAAGGTAGGAACACGTAAAATACACCAAAGGAAAAGGAAAAAATTAGAGAATTTCGGCTTTGAAACTTAGTCCGGTCACCACTTTTCACCACCGGAGAAACTGAGGAAATAACGAAATTTTTCCGAGCCATCTCCGGGCATATGGTTCTATATGGAATGGTCGTGGTCATATCCAAAATTGAGGTAAAATGGAGGACAAATGAGCGGGACGGAAGGGGGATGAAACAGGTGAAGTGAAGTGGTAGAAGCCCAGCCATGGCATGCCAAGACTGCCCTCTGTGGGCTGAAGTGGTGTGGCCAATGTGGAGTGGGATTCTAATGAATGTGGCCACAATTAGCATGCTTAAGGGCGTATGAACGAAGCTCAATGAAAGAGTAGCCCGAATTGTGCAAGAGTCGCCACTTAGGCATTTCATCGAACAAGTGGTGCGCGCCAAAATTATTCAAGAGTGGCAATGATTTGGGGATATGAATCAAACCCAAAAATTTCTATCTAAATCAACAATTCATCATCCCAAAGATCTTCCTAATCCCATTCTCCTCAATTTACCAAGATAAAACCAAATGAAAATGGATCAACTTCAAGCGGAAAAGTAAAGAGGTGAATAGATGAAGAAAACTCATACCTCTTGCTTTGCTTTGCCCAATTCGTGGATAATGAAGTGGATGTAATGGACACAATGTACACGTAAGAGTGTTGGTGAGAGTTGTGTGACTAGGTGATGAATTCGGGTCTTGAAGGTGTGTGTGATGGAGGGGTGTGAGGACGGGAGTGAAGGGGAAGTGTGTTGGCGGTTGGACTTAAGTCTTTGGGCATCTTGCCCAACACATGCACGGCGATCGCTGGGCGGACCGAGGCGTTACGCCTGGTGCACTTCATTGGGCGATCGCCCAGTTTTAACCCGGGCGGTCGCCCGAGTCACCGTATTTTTTTAAAAATTACTACCAACTAAACTCAATTAGACCAACTCAACATGTCAACATTGAAATGTGCTAAAATAGGAACGGTGAAGGCAAACACATGTAGTTTAAATGTGGCTAAGTAGACCTACTTTAACATGTGAAATTTAAGGCACAAGCCAAACTGAAAAATGGTGAATTAGACAACCAAACCGGTACTAAAACTCACTTCATGCTTTTGACTAATTTATGGTCTATATGATCATATGAAATCCTACATTGGTGTTGAATTTTCAATGAGGACGGAATAACGCTAAAAATCAACCAAGTGCAAGAATTAATGCAAAACCAAAAACGAAAGCAATAAAACTTATCCTACTACGTGCATTTAAATAAAGACGTCTAACAAGGAGAAAGGGAAAGAAAAATGGGTTGCCTCCCATTAAGCGCTCGACTTATAGTCTAGAGCTCGACTTTGCGGGTTGATCATTCCGGTGTGTGCAGATGAGCGGTGGACTTTTCTTTCGAGAATCCACCATTCCAATAGACCTTCAAACGCTGCCCGTTGACTTTAAACGTGCCTTTACTCTCATGGTGATTTCTACCGCCCCATATGGATAGACTTGTGTGATTGTATACGGACCCGACCATCTAGATCTCAACTTGCCGGGAAAAATCTTGGGCGAGAATTATACAACAAGACTTGCTGTGCCCAACCTCAAAATTTCTTCTTTGAATGTGCATATCGTGCCACTTTTGGTCCGCTCCTTATACAATTTCGCGTTCTCATATGCTTCCAACCGAAACTCATCTATTTCATTCAATTGAAGGAGTCTCTTTTCACCACCGCCTTTATATCAAAGTTCAACTTCTTGACATTGATATGCTCGGTGCTCCAACTCAACTCGGTAAATGGCACGCTTTTCCAAAAACTAGCGGTAGGGAGACATGCCTATAGGAGTTTTGAAAGTCTGTTCGGTAGAGCCCATAAAGCATCATCGAGTTTCTTTGACCAATCTTTTCTTGATGAACTCACCGTCACCTCAAGAATCCGCTTCAACTCCCGTTGGAGACTTCCACTTGCCCACTTGTTTGAGGGTGATAAGGAGTAGCAATGCGATGCTGAACGCCATATAGTAGCCAACAAGGACTCAAATTGACGATTACAAAATGCTTACCACCATCACTAATAATGGCTCAAAGGGTGTGCCATAACGAGTGAAAATGCATTTTTTAAGAAATCCATCACAACCCGTGCATCATTAGTGGGTAAGGCGACGGCCTCAACCCATTTAGAGACGTAGTCCACAAAGAACCAATATATATTGATTTGAGAAAATGAAGGAATGGCCCCATGAAATCAATACCCCAAACATCAAAAAGCTCGACCTCTAGTATCTTTGTTGAGAGGCATTTCATTCTTTTTGAGATATTATCCGTGGTGGCATCGATCACATTCCTTCACAAAAAGGTAAGCGTCTTTAAAAAGAGAAGGCCAAGGAACCCGTGATCAGAACTTTAGCAATTTGTTTTAGAGGCACCAAAGTGTCCAAATAGGGTGAAGAGTGGCAATGCCCAAGTATCGAGGAACCTCTTCTTCGAGAACACACCGCCAAATTATTTGATCCGGACCCGTCTATAGAGAATGGGATCCTCCCAAAAGTAATGCTTCAAGTCAGAGAAAAATTTCTTCTTTTGATGACTTAAATAATCTGGCGGGATGATGGATTTGGCCAGGAAATTTATTATATCTGCAAACCATGGTGCTTTCTCCAACTGAAAAATCTGTTCATCTGGAAATACCTCATTAATATCCAAGCTCTCGATCTGCTTTTCCTGCTCAAGTCTGGATAGGTGATCAGCTACTACATTCTCGCTTCCTTTCTTATCTCTTATCTCGAGATCGAATTCTTGTAGAAGTAATACCCATCTAATTAACCTCGGTTTTGCATCTTTCTTTGCCAATAAGTACTTCAGGGTTGCATGATCAGTGTAAACTACCACCTTCGATCCGACAAGATATGATCTGAATTTATCAAAGGCATAGACTACACTAGGAGCTCCTTCTCGTGAGTGGCATAATTAAGTCGTGCTTCATTCAAAGTCTTCTTGGCATAGTGTATCACATGAAAAACTTTATCTTTGCGCTGCCCCAACACTACCCCAACCGCATAATCACTTGCATCACACATTAGTTCAAACGGAGGCTCCAATCGGTGCAATTATCATCGGCTACTGAAATGAGCTTTTCTTTTAGAGTGTTGAATGCCAATAGACACTCTTCGAGAGAAGACAAAGGGCATCCTTCCTTGACCAGCGAGTACATAAAGGTTTTGTGATTTTAGAAAATCTTTGATAAAGCGACGATAGAACTCGGCATGCCCAAGAAAACTTCTAACACCCTTGGCGAGAAGTTGGTGGTGGCAATTTTTCTATAACCCAATTTTTGCTTTATCCACTTCAATCCCCTTAGGCGAAATTCGATGTCCCAACACGATGCCCTCTTGAACCATGAAGTGACACTTTTCCCGGTTGAGAGCCAATTTGTATCTTCGCACCGCTGCAAAACTAGGTGTAAGTGCTCTAAGCACTCATCGAAGGATGAGCCAAATACCGAGAAATCATCCATGAATATTTCAATGAATTTCTCCACCATATCGAGAAAATGGCCATCATGCAACGCCTTTGGAAAGTGGCGAGAGCATTGCATAGACCAAAAGGCATCCTACGGTAAGCAAAGGTGCCATAGGGGCAAGTAAAGGTGGTCTTCTCTTGATCCTCAGGTGCTATGGGAATTTGATTATATCCGGAGTATCCATCCAAAAAGCGATAATGAGAATATCCAACCCGTCTTTCCAACATCGATCAATAAATGGAAGGGCAAAATGATCTTTCCTAGTAGCGATTTGAGTTTGCGGTAGTCAATGCAAACCCTCCATCCCGTGATGTTACGGTTGAAATCAACTCATTCTTTTCATTACGAACCACGGTGATACCTCCTTCTTTGACACTACTTGAACTCTGGGTGACCCAAGCACCGCATGCGAGATCGGGTAGATTATCCCGGCATCCATTAGCTTCATGACTTCTCCTCGGACCACTTCTTTCATATTAGGATTCACCTTCTCATTTGTCGATACTTGGTTTAAAATCATCCTCCATAAGAATTTTATGCATGCACGTAGTAGGGTGATACCCTTGATGTCGACAATAGACCACCCAATAGCCGTCTTGTGTTCTCGAAGCACTCGGAGTAATTTTCCTCTTCAAGCTTATTAATTGAATTTGCAATGATTACGAGGCAAAGTAGAGGACTCCCCAGTGGCATAACGGAGATGAGAAGGCAACTGTTTGAGCTCTATTTTTGGAGGTCATTGAGCGGAAAGCGGATGTTTTATAGAACCCGCGCCCAACTCCTCAAAGCGTGGTCGGCGTGTATATGGAGGATTAGCTTCAAGATATCTTGCGCACATCTCAATCTCACTAGAATCAATGTGAGAGGATTGAGAATGCACAATGCAAGCCTCCAATGGATCTGATGGATTATGGAGATGGAAATTATCATGTACTGCATCATCAACCACATCAACTTTGAAACAGCTATCTGACTCGGTTGGATATTTAATCGCCTTGAAGACATCAAATGTGACTTGCTCCTCGCTAAGCCTTAGAATCAGTTGGCCTTTTTGTACATCGATCAGAGCTCTTCCAGTGGCTAAAAATGGTCGACCAAGAAGAAGTGGGACATCTTTATCTTCCTCCATGTCGAGAATGATAAAATCAGCTGGGAAGATGAATTTGTCCACTTTTACCAAAAGATCTTCGACAACTCCTCTTGGATGTTTAATAGATCGATCAGCCAGCTGCAGAGTTACCGTAGTTGCTTTAGCTTCTCCCAAACCTAATTTCCTGAAAATAGAAAGCGGCATCAAGTTAATACTGGCTCCTAAATCACATAAAGCTTTATCAAAACAAAAATTACCAATGGTGCAAGGTAGTGTAAAACTCCCTGGATCTTTGAGTTTAGGAGGTAGTTTATTTTGTAAAATAGCGCTGCACTCTTGTGTCAACATCACCGTCTCATGTTCCTCCATCTTGCGTTTATTTGAAAGAATGTCTTTCAAGAATTTTGCATAACTGGGCATCTGAGCAAGTGCATCTGCAAAAGGGATGTTGATATGTAATTTCTTGAAGATCTCAAGAAATTTTCCGAATTGCTTGTCCAACTTGTGCTTTTGTAGCCTCTGAGGAAATGGGACTGGAGGATCATATGGCTTGATAGGAACGGTTGCCTTAACCTGTGGTGTGCCTGAACTCTCTTTCATAGCTGTTGTCTGCTCAGTCTGTACCACGTGTTCCTCATCAGTGGAAGGTACCACTTCTTCATTTGCAACTGATCTCTTGACATGGATCTCTGGTAACTGAACCCCACTTCTAGTAGTAATAGCTTTAACATGTTCTTTGGGGTTCACCTCTGTATTACTGGGCAAAGTACCTGGTGCTCTGCCTGATAAAGCAATTGCCATCTGACCCATTTGTGTCTCAAGATTCTTTATTGCAGCTCCTTGATTTTGAAAATTAGTATATGTCTTGTGCATGAACTGATCGGTCTTTTCGATGAATTTACCGAGAATTTCTTCTAGCGAAGTTCTCTTTTACGGCTCTTGAAACGTGGGTGCGAAATTACTCGATTATCCTTCCAAGAGAAATTTGGATGGTTTCGCCACCGGATTATATGTGTTAGAGTACGGGTTATTTTGTTGGCGCTGACTACCTTGAATGTAATCGACTGCTTGTAATTTGTAGTGATAGAATAGGACATTCGATGTACTATGACCGCTCCACATTCTTCACATCTTGATTTCTTTATTTGCACTTTGCATTGGTGAATATGACATACTTTCCACTTTGTGTGCCAACGACTTTATCTGTCAGTGCGAGACAATCTTTGTGAAAGTGTCTACCTCATGTACCCATGCAGTTCTCTTTTGTATAACTCTGTCGATGGCCACATGGCGGTGGTGGTAGCGACTCGTTCAAATAAATCTAGAGCTTCAACCATTTGTTTTGGTAGATAGAGAACCGTTAGATGAAGAGTCAATCATGCTTTTAAATGAAGGTAGTAGCCCAAATAGAAATATTGAATTTGTTGCCCCTCGCCAACAACGTGATGAGGGCACTTTCTTAACATATTCTTGAATCGGTCCACGCCTCATCAAAAGATTACATTTACGATGTTGAAATATGGAGATATCATGCTTCAACTTGAGACCTTTGCTTTGGTGGGAAAAATTTAGTGCGAACTTTTGGGCTAGATCATTCCGGTGGTTATCTTTGTCAATTGGTAGTGAGTCCAACCACTCAAGAGCCTTGTCCAGAAGAGTATGTGGGAACAAACGTGGTGGATGGCGTCGTCGAGATTCCTTGATACTTGAAGTGTTGACACATTTCCAAGAATCTTGAAACGTGTGTATGTGGATTCTCATCGGTCCCCCATAGAATTGGTGTCCATTATGGAATAGATGAATGACATTAGTCTTCATTTGAAAGTTCGGTACCGCCCAAAAGGTGGGTAGACAATCTTGGATTGGCTCTGTATGATCTGTGGAGTCAAAAGTCTCCAACTAGCATGTTGTCTTCATCAATCTCTTGTCTTGCCCGAGCGATCTCGTTGTTCTGCATTATGTCTTGCTGTTTTTGTTCTTTTTGTTGTGTCTTTCTTGCTTCTCTCTGCCTGCGATGAAAAGTGCGTTCGATCTCTGGATCAACTGGAATTAGAGACTCGTGTCTCTCACTTCGCATGCAATGGTCTGAAAGGAAGCAAAGCGAACACTGTAAATCTTAAAGAAATAAGTAATTAAAGCAAATAAAAAAATAAGTTCGAATTAGTGTTAAAGTAATTGAACAGAATTAAAACTAAATCCCCGGCAACGGCGCCAAAAACATGATAGCGATTTTATGTCTTTAATAATTCCGCAAGTGCACGGATCGCTCAAGTAGTAAAATGGATTTTTGAGTCCAAGTATCGATCCCACGAGGATTTAGATAATTCAATTTAATCACGCTAACCTTAACCGAATCTAAAGAACTTTGAAAGATTTGGTGTTTTATAACTAATTGAAAGAATAAAATAAAAACAATTAAACAACTATTTCTCAAATAAATGAACGATTAAGATTAACTAAAGATGAATTTAACTTTTTTAAAAAAAAGAAAAAGCACTAGAATTCCGAATCCGCTTGTAGTTGTTCTTTCTTCTATCTTGATTCTTGGTCTTGACAAATTAATTCGATTATGAAGATCAATATCCCTAGATTGTTCAATGTTTTCTCTCAAATAAAGTTAAACCTATTCATATGCATGACTCGACTATATTTCTATGACGAATGCGAATACAAATGAAAGCATTAAATTTCCATGGATAAGTAAAGATCACCCAAAGTATAGCGGTATATTTCTATCCCCATCGGACTTTAAGATAATTAAAATAGCGTCTAGCATGCTTTCGACCTTTCGATAGTAAAACACACCACAACAATCATACAATTACTACGTATATAATTGTTGATGCAAACAAAACAAAATTAATTATTCAAAACTATATTGAAGTAAAGTGTCAAAACCAAGTCTCAAGATGGAAGAGTTTAAGCGACAAGTTTCATCGTAATTCTAGCGCTAATTAAACTAGCCTAACATACTAATAATAAGAAAATAAGAAGGGAAGAACACATGGAATTCATCACCCGGAAAAGAAGAAGACTTGAAAGAATAATTGCCGTTGTTGATCTTCGTTCAATTCTTCAAAGAAGCGATCTTGATCTCCGTTTAATGCCTTCGTCTATGTTTTACTTAAAAAACTCAACAACCTATTATGAAGTTAATAACTCATATATATACTACTCTAATGGTGCCCCAAAAGCTGCCAAAAGACCTAAAAATCGTTGGTCAAAAGTTACCTAACTAGATTAGAATTCAAAAAGGAAAAAAAATCCATGATACAAAATTTACAATCTGGCGATCGCCCGATGTATATCCAGCGATCGCCTGGTGGTGGTTTGACTTCTCTGTTGTAGTTTAACAATCTTTGGGCGCTCGCCCGGCTATAATGTGGGCGATCGCCCGACTTATAATTTCAATCGCTACTGTTTTGGTCCTCCAACTTTTGATAGTCTCCGCTTTGGTCCTTCAACTTTTAATAATGTACAATGTGGTCCTTCAACTTTAGATAATCTGCAATTTGGTCCTTCAACTTTAGATAATCTCCAATTTGGTCCTTCAATTTTCAATAATGTGCAATGTGGTCCTTCAACTTTTGATAATGTGCAATTTGGCCCTTCAACTTTCAATTTATACCTCTTTTCATCCATTCTTCTCCAATTTCTCACGAGACGGGTCAAAAGCGAAATGTAAAGAATAATGCACCGAATTAAGTAGAAAATTACTAAAATAACGAATTAAAAGCTTAGTTTAAGGACCCAAATAAGTGCACAAAACGCACTTATCAGTATGCTAGACATCCTCCACTTTTTTCTTGTCATGTAAGCAATTTGAAATGACGTGGCATACTTTTTAGTGCAATCCATGATTATATCGGAGATGCTCTTAAGCTATAGATCGGTGAGGTCCTTATATTATAATAATATATGAATAATGGTTTTACTAAATAATGAATTAAAATGATGTTTGACTAGTTTATAAATTTTAAAAATACATCCAAACACGGTCTTATTACTAGTACAATTAGACCACTTTGCTAATGGAAACACATTTTTGTTAATCATGTTTAATAGTGTACCAATCAGTCCATAAACAACTATGGTATATTATCCCTTTCAAGGGGTAAAAAGAAATATATTTCATCATTTTAAAGTAGAGTATCCAATTCTTTTTTTGGAGAAATTATTTAGGCAGTTGCAGCTTCATATCATGAAGGGACGGATTTAGACGGAGTTAAAAATTTTAGATCGAATTAATATAATTTTTTTTCCTATATCAAAAAAAAATGTTTTGGGCCAGGGGGTTGAGGGGGACTCCAACGAAGTAAAATCCCCTTGTATCCGCCCATGATATCATCACCATAATTTCATAAAATAATCATAATATCGCATCCAATATGCCCCATAACCTTCTAAAATATTCACTTCTTTTGTCACTTCCTTGCTTCTCCGAGTTGCGATAATCGAATTTTATTTTACTCTTTATCTTTTGATTTAAATATAATTACAAAAGCACTCTTTGAAAGAATTGACTATTATAAAAAAACTCCTCAAAAAGGATAGAGGCATTCGCACTTTGAAGAGTCAATTACTTGATGCTCATATATAGCTCAATCATCTACTAGTTTGATCTTTTCTTAGACTCCGCCGGCTGTGCCCCGTCACCATGAAAATCCGATAAGATTCCATTGCTAAAGTATATATAGTATTTGTTTGGTGGAGTTTAAAAGTAATTTTTTAAAATATTTTGATAAAAATTGATGAAATATATGGTTAAAAAATTGATAAAAGTTGTAGGTCCTATTAAATATATAGATTAAATATATAGATGAAATTGAGTTTAAGGAAACAAAATTTTATTTTAAACTATGCCAAACATGGTCATAATTGTGTTCAAGTCTCAAAAGCATTGACAACTTGCACTCCTATTTCATCAGTCCCCACAACATGCATTATATACCCCTGTTCAAAAAACACGTATTTCATCTATTTCATCATCAATTATTGCATTAGTCCCACATGAACATGCATTGTTTTTTAGTACGAAGACAAATTTGCTGTGATTTCATTATAATCAATTTTTAGTGTGATGAAGAAAGAATCAACCGTGAGCATAAGCGGATTTAAGAATCAATAAGTAGGGAGCTTGAATTTTTTTTAAAGTGACCTTCGACAATAAAAGCACATCAAGTTAGTAAGACCTAACGAGTCTTGCGTTTTAATATGCATATAGTTAACAGAATACGTTAATCTATAACATAAAAAAAGAACTGAGAAAATTAAGATTGGACTTTTAAAGAAAAGTGACTTCTTAAACTTTTGACATATACATCAAGCAAAATCTTAAAGAATTATTAGGTAATACGATATAAATAATTGAACCTTGATCAATACTTGTTTTATTTTTGTCACAACGAGTTTTAAAAAAATTAATCTTGATTAATTATAAGCATATTATTAAATAAACTAATATCATAACAAAATAGATTTACAAGGTTTGCCATGTCTTATAAACTAGTTAGCATAAAATATAATTTCATTAGCCTACAATTACCCAAAATCAAAATATTGTATACGAATTGTAATTTTAAAAATAAAAAGACATTGTAAGTAAATAAAATGACATTTGGGCTTGGGTAGGCTACCCAAGCCTTGTGCTAGATCCGCCTTTGAGAAGAATGAGCCAAGTGTATGATATTTTTTGTTTCAGAATTATTGTATATTTCAAAATCAGCATTTTAACGTTTGGTGAAAAAAAAAAGACTTATTATTGTGGATATATACAATTACTAAAATAAAAATTGATTATAATGTTGTCATTTTGTATTATTATTACTATGATCTAATGTCGAAAAATTTATTTTTACTTTTATCAAATATTTTTCTAAGGCAATATGTTCACCATAATTATTTTAATATAAAATAAAAATTAGTATCTATTAAATTTCAAAATTTATAAAATAATAATATAGAAGCATAGTCCATATAGTAAAAAATGAATGAATTTAATTGGTTGGGTTTAAGATTGATATATTGATTATAGTTAGCTAATCGAAAAAGTTAAAAACAAAATCTGAGAAGCTACCATTTTGTTGCTTCTCAAAATCTACTGTTAAATAGTATATATTCTTCTATAATTAGTCTTTTGTTTTGTTTTTTAAATTTATCAAACAACTAAAAATAACTTTTAATTATTTGACAACCAAAAATTAAAGTCTAAAATCAATCTCAAATGATGTCTTCTCACATAATTTATGGTATGTTAATTCCTATATCTCAAACAAGTGTCCATATACTTGTTATTAAGCTACAACTTGTATATATGTCCCGGCTGCCATTTTACAAAATAGATATTTTTCTCCACGTTTATAATAATCGAATCGAAAATTAGTTCATTTTAATTTTTTTTTCAAAATTTATACTTTTTCAACTCAATCCTAATCTATTCTTTGGAGTCAATACTTATTAATGATAATCAACTTCTAAAAATAAAAATTGAATATTTTTTTTTAATACTGAAAACCTAGCTATTTCTGTGGAAAAATAATCATAATTCTCCATTTAGATTAATTATAATTTAAGATTAATGTATGAAAAAAATGGTTTACTATTTTTTTCACATTCACATACTTCTAGATAGAACCTTTTTGCAGCAACTTTAAGAAAAACTATTTTTCATGTCTTAATTTTTTAGTTCAATACATATAGGAGTTAAATGTTTTAATAATTACTGAATTTTGAGGCTCGACTTTATCCACTCACCGAACTTTAAAATATTTAAGTGCTTCTTTGTACTCTCCATTACTCAATCCTAACGATCCATTAGCAATCTATGGACGGAATTGTACACGTGGCAGATGAAATGCCCACGTGGCACACATGTCTATGAATAGCTAGATGCCATGTCAAAACAAATTATAATATGTACGGTTGGCAAGTCTCTGGCGGTCGTCGAGTTAGCACCGCTGCCACCCCATCATAGCGCCAAGACAGATGTAGAACGGGTTAAAAACCCGTCCACATGCCCAACATCCCCCTCATTTCATTTCCAATTTTCTTCCACCTTCTTCATCTCCTTCCACCCTCTTCAAATTTTATTTCCTCTCTGATCCAAAAGTAGTTGTTGGTTCAAATTAGTTAAAATCACATATATAAGGTTCCTAATTACAACCAAGTGCAAGGTAAATTGGCAAACCCTTCTTCTACTTTCATATATCATATATTTGTGTTTGTTTCTACTTTGACCTTAAATGTAAGGAGTATGAGCTACATTTTGTTTTATTATGTGGTGGGTAATGGAGGTAATTGATTGTGAGAAAATTTTGGGAATGTGCATGCTGAATTGTTAAAATTTTCAACTTACTATCACGGGCGCCAACAATGTGTTCGGTGAAAGTCTCGAACCACATTTTCCTTCTTTCATTGTTGTTTCTTGTATTCCTACACACTCAATATTATTTTTGTAGTTGTATTATGACATTATGCGATTAAGTTATCATAATTTGAATATGGTTTTTATATAGTCACACCTTCAACTTTAACCTCCTTATTCGTTTTATAATTTTAGGAAAATGCATCTCGGGCTAAGAAACCAAGCGTAGCATCCAAGGACAAAGGTAAGGGAATTGCCTCTTCGTCAACCCACGCGAAGCGCGCCAGTGGGGACACTACGGAACCTAAAATCCCGTTATCTGAAAGATAGGATAAATGGTTTGCAGGATATGACAAGTATACGGAGAGACATATAATTACCACCGACTTTTCGACTATCCTTGCTAACATCATTGCAACAAATGGTTGGGTCTTGTTTGTGTCAAAACCACCACTAGCTTCTATTCCATTGGTCAAGGAGTTCTATGCAAATTTTAACCCAAATATCATCAACCGAGAGCACAAAAATTATCATAAAACTTATGTACAAGGTGTCTTGGTGCCATTTGGGCGAGAAGAAATCAATAGCCACTATGGAATCGAAGGTGACACGATATGCCCTCTCATAGAGGATTGGATAAAGTGTTATAACTCATTCATGGGCAACAAAATAAATGGCCCGTAAATGATTAGATCATCCACAATACATGGCATCAGAAATCAAAGTACAACATCTTTTTATCTCCGCCAACGTCGACCCAATTGCTCATCAGACGCACATTCTTTCGGACAGGGCTCAAAATCCTTTATTGGCTTGCAAAATGGTACAAATTAAACATATGCAACCACATTTTCTATATAATTTTTTATGTCGCCAAAAGAGCCTCTGCTAAAGGAAAGCTTTTGTTTCCAGCCGTAATTACATGAATGTGTATGGCAAATGGGGTGGATGTTGATAGCATATAACATGTAATTCATGTTACTAAAGCTATCAATAAGACCACAATGAAGTCGCGTCGAGTCTCGATTAATGAGGACTAGTATATCGAACAATGCCCAACAATTTAGTGAGCTTTGCTCGTCTCTTTGGCAGATAGTGGACAACCAGGAGAGGGCTTAATTGCTACACCAGCAGGAAGCTCAAGCACATCGAGAATTCATGTCTCCGAGTAACGTTCTTGGTATCAACATGAAGTCGAGAGTGGCGATCTATCATGGACAAGCAACGAGAGCTACGCCACGCCATGACACATTCGGTACCTAAATGTCGATGTGTTATTTCGTTTCAGGGCATTTCTTCCCAACCCCGACCTCCGCGCTGAATGACCTCACTTTTGACTTTTGTTAGTCTTTCATTATGAGCTAAAATTTTTATTGTTGGGTGATTGATGTAGCTTAACACTAACTTCAATAATTTTAATGTTTGCAATTTATTTTGATGTTATTCATTCTCATGGTTGTGCTTGCTATAACAACTCAATAGACTAGTTTTAATTCATTTGATCAAATAGGTCAATCATCGTGGGATACGGCAACCCTTCATTAGTTTATTAATTTGAGAAGATGGGTCGCAGGATTTGATTTTGTGGCAATTGAAATTTAGGGGACCATGAGACTTGGAATTGGGCCACAACATGATCGAGAATCGTTTTGTTTTTTGTTTGTTTTTTTATGTCGTTTACAAATAGCGCCAATGTTGGAAAAAAAAGAAACAAAATATTACATGATGGCACGGCTACGCGGTGCTAACAGAAAGTTAGCACTCTATTGCACGGTCGCTTGAGTCTGGCGTGGCCGTGCAATATTATTATTATTATTATTATTATTTTCTGAATTGGCCATCGGCTCTTTGCAGACATGTGTGTCATGTGGGTATTTTGTCTACCACATGTACAGTTCCTTTTATGGATTGTTAATGGTTTGTTAGAAGTGAGTAACAAAGAGTAACTTTGTAAAGTTCAGTGATCACTCAAACATTTTTAGAGTTCGATGAGTAAACGAAGACGAGCTTCAAAGTTCAGTGATTATTCAAATATTTAACTCATGCATATCGAGTATCTATGACATAAATAAATCTAATTTAGTTATAAATTGGCTAATATGTCCGTATGTCAAATTAATGAACCTAGATGAATGAATTAATTGAAAAAAAAATTATAAAATCAGTTATATAAAAAAAAAAAAAACAATGTTTCTTTATTCAACCTTTACTTTACTTAAAAAGTGGAACCTAGGAGTAGGCGTGTGTTGGGTTGGGTTGGGTCGGGTCAGTTTTGGGCTCAACCATAACCCAACACAATATATTCGGTTTGACAAAAATCAAACTGCACCAAATCAACTCAACCAAGAGTTGAAACCCGACCTAACCCAAACCGACCAATGTTTGGGCTTGGACTTGGGCTTGATTCACGCTAGGACAATTTTTTGGGAACCAAAATTCACGCTTGAGCAATTTTTGGGGGCCCAAATACATTTCGAAACCTTTATTGTTAATTTTGTTGAGAATTTTTTTAAAATTTGAACCTAGTTCAAATTGGGCTAATGTCAATTACATTAAAATTAGAAATTTGAAAGACTTTAACCCAATTTAATTAATTTTTAATTTTAAAATATTTTTTAATAAGAGGGTTGGGTTGGATCGGGTTGGGTCGGTTCTTGTGAGGTAACCCGCAACCCAACCCCGACCAAAATAGATTTTCAAATCTCAACCCAACCCAACCCAACCTCACCCAATTTAGGGTAAAAATTGACCCAAATTGATCGGGTTGGGTTGGGCGGGTCGACCGATTTGGATTGGTTTTTGCCCAACCCTAATAGAACCGATCTCTCAATTTTGGTATTGATCGTGCAAAGAACAATTATAAATTTTTAACTACAATACAAACTTGGAAACATAATATTTTCACACTTATGCTTTTTTGAATCGTGTTTATTACATGTTTGGCCAAACTTAAATTATAAGCTAGTCAAATATACTTTTATCCACACATTTCGTAGAGCTTACAATTTATTATCCACTTATTATCCACACATTCAATAGAACTCACAACTTGTAAGTACTTAAAAATAATTATAACACTACCAAACATGCGCTTATGTGTCAAAACGCATAAACAAAAAAATCTTTTTGTTGGGAATTGAGACTACTTCTTTTATTGCTTACAAGATTCTTGTTCAAAAAAAATTAATAGTACAAAAAATATAAAAAGATAGTGAAAATTTTATACACTTTCAAAGTTTTCTACTATATGAAAAATTGTTACAATCATATAAAATTTCATTCTCCTAAATTTCCCGAGTATCATAAGAAAATAATTGGCTAAGCAGATAACTCGTGGGAGTCGGCATCTCGTGCCCATATTGAGGAGGAACATAATAATCTATCATGGGCACAGTTCTAGGTCGAGCTGATGGAAATTTCACAAGCTCTGCGAGACTACAAAGAGTTGGAGTATCTTCAACATGGTAATCACTAAGTATGAGGAGAAATTTGAAGAACTGTCATGCTATGCTCAGTATTTGGTCAGTACTGAATTAATAAAAGCAAGATGTTATGAAAGAGGGTTGCATATGGAGATCAAACAGATTGTTAGCTCACATGAGCTTTCTACTCACATAACAGTGGTCAATAAGGCTCAAACCATGTCCTTTTCGAGTTTAAAGGTCGAGTTCAAGGACAACAGAATGACTCGGAAAAGAGAAAGTACCAAGATCAGAATAAAAATTGAAATTTAGGCCAGTTCAATAGATAGAATCAGGGTCCTAGTGGGGACAGTCGAGCATTCTTAATTCTCAGTGCCATAAGAGCAAGAAGAATCATAGTGGTGATTTCTACTTTGGCAAGAATGTCTGCTATCGATGCGGTGAGCCTAGACACTATGTGTCACAATGTCGGCAGCGTGACGGCAAATGTTAATGATTAGGCAAACAAAGGAAAAACTCAAGTGTTTGCCATGATTCATAAGAAGGCCGCCCAGAATTTGGACATTATTACAAGTATGTTATCTATCTCTAGTGTACTTGTTTACGTTCTTATTGATTATTATGCGATGCATTCATTTATATATGATGCATGCCCAACTAAAGTTAATATTTCATGCCAGAAAATGTAAGTGTACTAGAAGTTAGTAAACCATCATGAGGAATAATAGATACAGATAAATTAGCTTGGTCAGTTCTGATAGATTTTAATGGATTGGTTTGGTCAGCAAACCTTCATGTTATAATTATGAGAGATTTTGATTTATCTTGAGTATGGATTGGTTGGATAGTAATCGTGCTACCATCATATGTTTAGAAAATAAAGTAATCTTTCGAAGACATTCTTAGGCTGAGACAAAAAGAGTTCAAATTTTATAGGTCAAAGATTAAAGCACTTTCACGCCTCATCTCAACTTTACAGGCAAAGAAATTGCTAAAGAAGTGAGATTCACAGAGGTTTCTTGTCAATATCACTGGTACCTCATCTGAAGAATTATCAGTGGATAATGTGCTAGTGGTTCGAGAGTATGCCGACGTGTTTCCAGATGACCTATTAGGTATCCCGTCTAATAGGCAAGTGAAATTCAGGATATTTCTGATACCTAGAGCTATACCCATGTCAAAGGCTCCGTATTAGATGGCACCAAAAGAATTGCAAAAGTCCCCAGCCTATTCGCGTATTTTTTTATTTCATGTCCCATAACTCTTTCTTGGCCAGGCTTGAGTAGAATAGTAAAACAAGTGCAAGTATTAGTAACATAACAAAAATGCCGAGTTAAAAATGCAATTGGATGAGCTACTGGATAAATGATTTATCAGACCGAGTGTTTCTCCGTGGGTAGTCCCAGTTCTTTTTGTGAAGAAGAAAGATGGGACGATGAGAATGTGTATCGATTACCGTAAGCTGGATAAGTTGACTATTATAAATAAGTACCCCATTCCAAGAATTGAGAATTTGTTTGATCAATTGAATGGACCTTCATGATTTAAAAGATGAACTTGAGGTTAGGCTATCGTCAATGAAGATCAGATCATGGGATATAACAAAGTCTGCATTCTAAACTCGTTATGGAAATTATGAATTTGATAATGCCCTTTAGGTGACGAATGCTCCTGCGATATTTGTAGATTTAATGAACCGAGTCTTTCATTAGTACTTAGATCGGTTCGTCATTGTATTTATTGATGAAATCTTAATTCATTCAAGAAATCTCGAGCAACATCAAGAGCACTTGAGGACAGTATTGAAGACTTTATAGAGGAAAAAGTAAGCCAAATTCAAGAAATATGAATTTTGGCTGGATCGAGTAGGATTCTTTGGTCATGTTATGATGGGTAAGAGAATTGAAGTGGATCCACCAAAAGTTGAGGCTGTGTCAAACTGGATGGCACCATCTAATGTTGGAGAAGTGAGAAGCTTTCTAAGTTTAGTCGGCTATTAGCAGTGATTTATAGAAGGATTTTCTAAAATAGTTGGTCCTATGATGCAGATGACTCAAAATGGTGTTAAGTATGTTTGGTTCGGGAAATGTGAACAATGTTTTCAAGACTTAAAAGCCAGACTAGTATCTGCTCCAGTGCTAGCTTTACCCAAAGGTTGATAAGGCTACTAATTTACATGCATCAAAGCTTGATTTGGGTTGTGTGTTGATGCAACATAGAAAGGTGATAGCTTATGCTTCAAGGCAGTTTAAAGAGTATGAACAGAATTATCTGATGCATGATCTTGAACTTGCGGGGTAGTTCAGGCTTTGAAAATTTGGCGCCATTACCTTTTATGGGAGCAAGTGTTACACTGACCATAAGAATCTCAAGTACTTTTTCACCCAGAAGGTGTTGAATATGAGATAACGACGGTGTTTGGAACTAGTAAAGGACTACGACTACACTATCTTGTACTACCCAGGTAAGGCTAATGTTGTCGCGAATGTTCTAAGCAGAAAGAATATGAGACAGTTGTTTGCATTGTAATCGACACAAGATAACTTGATCAAGGACCTTAAGAATTTGAGAATTGAAGTTTCAGCACTGCCAGTTTGGGAATTAGTAGTGATAGCAAGTCTAACAGGAAAGCTGACACTTAGAGATATAATTGTAGCAGCTCAGAAGAATTATCATTTCTTTGAATAGATTAGGACTGGAGTAGGAACCATAAAAAGAAAAGAGTTTAAAATAGCTGAAGATAAAGTTTTGATGTTCATAGGTCGGTTATGCGTGCCTAAGGATGCAAGTCTGAGACTCATTTCACTCCTTACGTCACACATCCAAGATGAATCAAAATGTATAAGGATTTACATAATACATTTTAGTGGAGAAACATGAAAGGAGTTATAGCTCGTTTTGTGTCAAAATCCTTGTTTTGTCAGCAAGTGAAGGCAGAACATCAAAGGCCTTCAGGGCCATTAAATCCTATGAATATACGAGAGTGGAAATGAGAGAAAATCACAATGGATTTCATAATGGGTTTTCCTAGATTGGTAAGAGGTCATTATGCCATCCGGGTCGTTGTAGACCGTTTGACGAAATCTGTTCATTTTTATTTGAATGAATTTCGCTTTGGAACAACTAGCACGCTTATATGTTTTCGACTTCATTGAGTACCAGTACCCATTGTATTAGATCGAGACCAAAGTTTACACGAAATTTCTAGGAAACTCTTCAAGAAGCTTTGGGTACTAAATTGAAATTTAGTACGACTTATCATCCTTAGACCAAGGGCAATAAAATGGACTATTTAAATCCTTGAGGATGTGTTGACAACATGTGTCTTGGATTTGGGTGGTAAATGGGAAAATCACTTACCGTTGGTGGAGTTTGATTAAAATAATAACTTCCAAGCTACTATCGGCATGGCACCGTATGAGGTATTGTATGGTCGTCGATGTCGTTTGCCATCTTGACGGGATGAATTCAGCAAAAGAAGAATTTTGGGTCCAGAGTTAGTTGAGGAAACAGTGGAGCGATAGACAAGATCAGGTCCAGAATTAAGATAGCGCAAGATCGTCAGAAAAGTTATGCTGATTAAACAAGAAAAGAATTAGAGTTCGGGGTCGGCGAAAACGTTTTTTTGAAGATGGCACTAATCAAAGGAATACTGCGTTTTGGTAAGAAATGGAAGTTGAGACCACAATTCATCGACCCATTTGAAACCCTCGACAAAATTGGAAAGGTGGCATATCGTGCGGCATTGCCACCCAAGCTCTCCACGACATATTCTACGTTTCGATGTTAAAGAAGTACGTGCATGATCCTACGCGTGTGGTAAATTATGAATCTTGGAATTAAAGAATAATATGACTTATAAGGAAGCATCCGTGGTGGTTCTAGAGAAAAAAGTCTATGTTATGAGAAATCGAAAAATCCCATTAGTCAAGGTTGAGTGGGGTAGGCACAAAGAGGATGTGGTCACTTGGGAAAGAGAAGAATATGTATTAGCTAAGTACCCAGACCTTGTAAACAAAGTAAGTTAAATTTCGATGACAAATTTATTTTAAGTGGGGAGGGTTGTAGAGACCGAAAAATTGTTCGTCTTTTAATTTCAAGGAAATAAAATTTCAACTTTCGACGTCGCTATGAACTTGAGTACGATTTAAAATATTTTAGTTGCGATAATTTTTGCATGTGCTTACCTTATATTTGATATGACGAACATGAAATATATTTTATCACCTAAACTAATTAAATATTCATAACCTGGATAATTTTCTCGAATTAAATTTAGGTTAACTGTTGAACAATCATTTGAATTAAAAACCATCTTCTCAGCACAATTTTCGATAAATTAGATTAGCTTAGTGTCAAATCTTTTTCTTTTAAGTATTCTTCCATTTTTAGTCCAAAACACGATCTACCTAACTACTAGAAAATCATCCACAAACAGTCCCTTATGCCCTACCAGATAACTACTCAAACAGCCCCTAATCCCAGCCATAATTTAACTCCAAACAGCTCCTAAAACTCAAGATTTAACCACCCATAATCTCTCCACCTCTCAACCATTTTCATCCCATGTTCAGTACTATTTAACCACCTTCAAAACCACTTAATTATTAGCTATTTTGTGCCCATGGAATCTACAATAAACTGTTCACAATCTGCCTTCCTGAGCAACTTATCCCCTCTAAAAATCGGCCCCATTGCTCCATTATCCAGCAGTTTTTTTGTCCATAAAAGATCATCAAATTCGAGCCCTAAAGGTCTTCCTTTTCAACCCCTTAATCTTTAGTTTTTCCTACTCTTCAACCACCAAAAACCCGACAAAGAACACCACCTTCAATCCCAATTTTGGCCCCAGTTCCGTAGGTAAGTTAACTTTTTTATCTTGGTTTCTTGATACTCATCTTGTTGCCAGTTTCAGCTCAAATTCCAAGCAGTTCCATTCCTTTTGGCACACAAATGTTTCAGCCCCAAACTTTTAGAAAAAGCACTCTAAATCCATCTCTTTTCCTCAGCCAATTTAGTAGTCGAAACCCCCTCATTTACCTTTCAATTTTTTGGCCCCAAACAGCAAGAAGAAACGTCATTTTTCCTTTCCCAAATTTCGTCTAATTCCTCTCTTGTTCCAATTCAATCTTTCCCTAAATCACACACTTTTGTGAAAAATAATACGTAAATAGAAAAGGCCAAGCGTGCAGGTTTTTTTTCATTAAGAAGTGCAAAAACTTTTTCCACCATCAACAACTACTGAAAATCCTTTTGAAGTAGTTTCTTATTCTACCTAATTTTAAGTTCCATGATTTCAAATTAAGAAAATGATATGTAAATTGTTATGCCAAAGTTGGAACTTTATGATTGTGGTTGAAAGTAATCACATATGTATGCTAGTGATTAAATGTAATCACTTTTAAGTTCATGTGGTGCCTGTTCCTATGTATGTTTAAACGATTGACATGTCGTATATTAATTTCATTTATTTTCTTACATGTTAGTATAATTTACTACTGATTGTTTCTTATGACCCAAAATGATTTAATATCCAAATTAAATTGATTGGTGTTGGTAGCGACGACATAAAGTACGCTTTGAAGGAAAGACTTAGTTTATTTATTTTATAGTTTGGCGTTAATATAATCGAGCCCATTATGATGCAAAAAACTTAAGTAAAATATTGGATTTATTATCTTTAATTATGAAAAGTGCTAGAAAACCCGAATTTATATTTTAGATTGGCTATTGGAATTCAAAGATGAAGAATTGTGAAGTATTTTCTGAAAATTTCAGCGTTCTGCCATTAACTTTGAAGTATCATATCTTATTGTGTACTTTGAATATTTGAGTAAAATTAGTGGATTTTGATAGGTATATAAGTGTTCTAATAACATAATTTGGAATCACTCAAAAACCCGGTCGTATGAATTTGTTATGATCGTTTTACCGAGCTGCGTCAGTGCACTCAAAACAGTTTTTAAGCAATTTTGGCCATGTTTTTCACATATACATGGCTAAGGTCTAAAATTTAAATATGTTGTATCCTAAGTTCCTAACTATCGTCATTTTTGGAATACGTTTAGATGGTCAAATAAATTGCGACGACACCTAATGTAGTTTTGGTAATACCTTAAGAATTTAGAAGATTAATTCATTTTTTCTTACGCGCTTGTTACTTTCCGCAATAATACAATTTTTAAAACCATTCAAGGGTACGGAAAATATTATTTGGAGTCGTTAGATGTTATTCAAAAAATTTTAATTGATCATCTGGGTTGAGAAAATCCAGGACGTTACACGAATTGAGATCCATAAAAAGAGTTGGAAACTCTGAATTCAATTATCTTTCCAATTGTATATCATTTGCCTTCAGGAGATTTTTTTACCAAAATTTATGCTTTAATTTCCCCCACATGCTCCGGTCATAGTTTCTCAATTCGATTCTTCGAATTTCGGGTGTTTGATCATCTCCTTCAACTTTCATTCTCACTCCAAGAGACCTTAAACTTTTTCATTTTATCTTCTTTCTTATCCTTCATTGCTTGACCCTTAAGCTTCACTTTGAAACATCAATTTCTCTCATTTACTTGCCTATTTCACCAATGTGACTGAAGTTCGTAGTTTTCATCCTAAAATTACAAAATAATTAAAATTCAATAGTTATAGGCTCTAAAACACTTATGATTATACGAAAACTCTTCATTAATATGTTGATATAAGTGTATAAATTACATTTATCGATGGGCAATATCTTGATCCCCTTATTTTTTCTAATTTGTCATTGATGTCATCCATTTTTCTTTATTATTTTATTTTTGGCACCATGGAAACATCCCAACAATCTCACCTTGACGTAAAACGAGCCAAAACATTGTCATCTCTTTTGTAGGTCTTCACCATGATATTTGAGAAAAACTGGTAAGCTTTGACAATCCCAATTCTCAAAATAGAGAATTAACACACTCCACCATATAAGTATAATCACTTAAAATGAGTTCTAAGAATTTCATTGGCCCATGCCGAATAAATTTGTTGAAAATTATGGTGCAATCCCCTACTTGACTTACCTTGGAATTCATCAGCCATCAACAACAATTCCACCACACCTTGCATTAATGTCAAGCCAGTGCTCGTGTGCAAACATATGGACTGATTACTAGTAACACATCTTCTATCACAACAACTAGTGGCGTGCCATCAAGATGTAAATATCTTACTCAAGCGATATCATCATCTCTCATAAAAAGGATACACAGTCCGTATGTAACTTCAAGCAATTAGCTGAGATTGTACCACTTTTTAGACAATTTTTTCGCATTTGACCAAGTTGTCAATAGTTCCAACAAGATACTTTCATTTTCATGGAATTATTCTTCTTTCTTTTTCAGTAACAAGTAACAAGTTTTCAGATGAATTATTACTTCGACCACTCAACCTTATTTCGTTAGAAATCAATTTACTTTTAACTTATGCACAGTTTCATTTTTATACATCATAATTGATTTGATGTGTCCATATGAGAATGGAAGAGACCAGATGAGTCTTAACGCTTTATCATCATCATCATCAATTTTACTCAAATAGCATCTAGTTCGAAACAATCATATTGATAACACTCGTGGTCCGAGATTTACATACACGCATTCAACCGCAAACAACAAAGATGTTCCTTCAAGTACAACCATTAAAAGACTCTTTATTTGATACAATGTTCAAGTTTTTCCTAAAGTTCATTTGCAACGGATATTTCATAAATATTTGTAAGAACATTTTTTGCTAGACAAAGGCGTATCGTACTTGTAGTTTTCAAATCCAAATATTTTTCCAATCCTCATCGCTCATAAATGATTTTTCAACATCTCCAATGTATTTTATAGATTGCTATATTGGTGACACGAATGTTGAAAGACTTTCGATCTATATAACGTTGATGTCTAATGAATAGAAATTCAAGTTCAAAATTAGTCTCTAATACATTCTATGGATTATTATATATGTTATTTATTTATTTTTTAAATAAAATCACATTTAAATATATGTATAGAAAATATTGATATATATAGTCAGCATGTTTAATAGAGTCATTTGAATTTAGACCAAGTTTTGAACAATATCTATTTTTATCCTCTGCCACATCAGCTTGATGGACTTGCATTGGAGAACAATTTTAAACACGTCTATTAATTTGCTTATGTGATTTTTAGCAATTCAAGATTGCATTGAAGATACTCTTATGTATCAACAATGGTGGATAAAGATTATCTCATCTTCAAATAATATCTGCATTATATCATATGTTGGTGTTGTGTTTCACAAACCCGTTTTCTGAAGGGTTACAAATGCGCCTTTGCCTTACTTTTTATAAGAAGTCATGTGCTTCTGCGATTGGCCCAAAGCTAGTGAAGGGGATTGTACTTTCTCTTGATCAATGGCAACCATTGGATAAGATCTGATGGATGTAATTGAGTTGTGTAATCATATATCCCCACCGCACTACCTTGGGAATCTCAGACGGTTAGTTTAGTTTTGCTCAGTCCCTTGATTTTTCTCTCTCACTAAAACGCTCTTTTCTTCTTCAGCTTTTTGGGTTTCATCTCTGGTTTCTACTCATTCTCTTTTTGATTTTCCTTTGTGGATTATGAGTGGGGTTGTTGGTTTAACATCCGGTAAGGAGATTGAACAGTAAATCTGGTTAGAACAGGTCTTGTTTACACTAGTGATAGTGAACAGTAACTCTAATGGTGGAGTTAGACATACTGTGGGTATGATTGACTTTGGGTTACAGTGTTAGAGGTGATTCTGATGATCTGGGAAAATCGGTGCCTATTCTTTGGACGGTAAGTGCTATGTTCAGTGTGGTTGGTTAAAAACTGAGCCCTAACAACTTCATTTTTGGTTAAAGTAGATAGCTGCAACGATCTGTTTGATTTGTTAGTTATTTAGTAACTCTAAAACAGTTAGATTTCTACTTGTATATTTGGGTTGTAAAACTCAACAATTGGTATCAGAGCCATTCTTTGAAGTGACTGGGTTGTGGTTTAGGGTTTACGATGACAGATCTATCCAGATGATGATAGATTAGTCAGATCGCGTATAAACCTCACATTTGGAACCTGATCATTGGTTCTTCATCATTTCATATTACTATGGTGATCTTATTTCTGGTATTCTGAAATATTATATCAAGTACTGAAGAACTTTGTATACTATTTTGACAGCAGTATCTGGTAAGGTTTTCTGACCGTTGAATAACCTGATTTGTGTCTAAACTAGAAACCCCTAATAAATGACCAACATGTTAACTTGAGCATTATTGACTATATAACATGAACTATGTGAAGTACTTGAGTTTTGTTGATTAAATTCTTAATATATCTGTTTCAGTGTGTTCTTGGGCCTGTTAGAATATATAGAATTTCCTTGAAAAATCCCTGTGTGTGAGTTTTTTCTAATTGTTTGATAAAACCATCTTTTGCTTATTGATTTGCACTAATCTTGAAAAGATTAGTCAATGCAATCCAGAGAAATCACTCATTTTTAGAATTCGGTATGGGTTCGAGGGTCGAATTGTCAATATTCGATGGAAATGGTGATTACTCAATCTGAAAACAAAAGATGAGAGCAATTCTGGTTCAACAAAGATGATGACCCAGAAAATTATCCTGATGAATTAAAGAAAAAGCCTACTGAAATTGATTATATGAATGAGATAGCATATAGTTCTATCATATCGCATCTTTTTGATAACATTGTGAGATAAGTTGATGATTCAAAAAGCGTAAGAGAACTCGTAGTGCGCTTTAGATGCTTTATTTTTGATAAAAACTTAGCATAACAAAATCTACCTCCTTGAAAAACTATTTAGTTTTAAAATGGACACTAGTAAGGATCTGGAATTAAATCTAATTGATTTCTGAATAATTAGTATACTTGTTAAAAGTCTGTCCTACAATGGAAAATCTTTTACTGATGAAGATCTTGCTGTGATCTTGTTGAATTCTCATGTCGACTCTTATAAAGATGTGAAAAATGCTATTAAGTACTCTAGAGATACCTTGACTCAAACAATTGTTATAGATGCTTTTAGGTCTATAGATCTTGAGGTCAAGAAAGAGTTCAGGAGAGGGACTAGAGAAGAAAGTCATTTTGTAAGGGGAATGTCTGAGAAAATAGAGGGTATCAACAATTCTAAGAAGGGTAAGAGCAAGTCTAGAGGTAGGTCAAAATCCAGAGATAAGAGTAACAAGAAATGTTACCACTGTGGTAAATTAGGCCATTTTAAGAGAGATTGTTATGATTTTAAGAGGAAACAAAAAGACCAATTTGTAGAACATCAAAACAATGCTGCTCTGAAAATGAATTAGATAGCCTACATGTTATGAATGTGTCTGAGGATAATCATAGTCAAAAGTGGATTCTTGAATCTAGTTGTACTTTCTATATGAGCCCTACTAAATCTTGGTTCATTAACTATAAGGATATTGAACCAAGAAAAGTGTTTATGGGGGATAATAACTCTCAGGTTGTTGAGGGAGTTAGGGATATTGCCATTAGAATGCATGATGGCATAGTTAGAACCATCCATAATGTGAGATATGTTCTTAACCTTAAGAGAAATCTTATAACCTTAGGGGTTTTAGAAGATGAAGGTTATTGGTTTAAGTTTAAAGCGGTGTCCTCAAAATTGTGAAAGGAGCCATGGTAGTAATGAAAGGACCAAAGAAAATGGTCTATACTACATCCGGTGAAGCTCTTATGGCAAATAGATTTGATTCTCTTTCAATCAATGAAGATGTAGCAGAGCTTTGGCATAAAAGGTCGGGACATATGGAAAATAAAGGCTTGAAGTTTCTGAGTGATCAGCAACTTTTAGGAAAAGATCAAATATCTACCCTTTCGTTTTGTGAAACACGTGTCTTAGGAAAGTCCCATAGGCTTAGCTTTGGCAAAGGGTCTCACAATTCTCTCAAGCCCTTAGCTTACATCCATACTGATTTGTAGGGGCCTGAAAGGCACCCCACCTATGGAGGTATTAGGTAGTTCCTCTCTTTGGTAGATGATTACAGTAGAAAGGTTTGGATCTTTTTGCTTTGAAAACTAAAGATGAAGCTTTTAAAAATTTAAAAGTTGGCTAACTTTAGTTGAAAATAAAAAAGAAACCAAGGTTAAGACCTTCAAGATAGACAATTGCCTTGAATTCTGTAATCAAGAATTTGACCTTTTCTGTAGAGAACAAGGAATTCAAAGGCATAGAACGGTTAGGCACACTCCTCAGCAAAATGGGGTAGCTGAGAGGTTCAATTGCATGTTAATCAGTTCTGGCCTTTCTAAAGGTTTTTGGGGGTGAAGCAGCTTGTACTGCTGTTTACCTGATTAATAGATCTTCTTCTAGTGCTGTTAATTTCAAAATTCCTGAGGAAATGTGGAGAGGTAAACCTTCTGACCTATCACATTTGAGGGTTTTTGGGTGTGCTTCTTATGCACATCAGAGTCAAGGAAAATTGGATGCTAGAGCATCAAAGTGTGTTATGTTAGGATACCCTATAGGAGTCAAGGGATATAGATTATAGGAGAGTGAAGAAAGGAAAATTAAGATCATCAATAGTAGGGATATCATCTTTAATGAGGCAGAAATGCCTAAGTGTAAGAAAATTGATGAATCTGAGTTTGATCAAACCACTAAGGTTATTACTGAGATTAGTAGGGGAAAGATAGGATAGAAAGTTTCTGAAGATCTTCAACCCAACGACCTACATCGAGATTTGTGATACAGAGACCTTTAACCATATAGAACCTCATAGTAATCCTACCTTAGAAACCTAATCTGAAACAAGCCAACAAATTGATATACAAAACTATCAGTTGGTTAGGGACAGATAGAGAAGGCAGATAAGACCCAATCCCAAATATAGCTCTCTGAATATGGTTGAGTATGCTTTAGTTTCTAGTAAAGCCCTAGACAGTAAAGAACCCCTGACTTATGAGGAAGCTGTGAATTGTATTAAGTCTTCTCAATGGGTAGAAACTATGAAGGATGAAATGTATGCTTTAATTAAGAATGATGAAATGTATGCTTTAATTAAGAATGAGACCTGGAAATTGGTTGTCATACCTAGAAATCAGAAGATAATTCAGTGCAAGTGTCTTTATAAGCTAAAAGAGGGAAATGGTGAATCTAACCCTCATAGATTTAACGCCAGACTTGTTGCTAAGGGCTTCTCTCAACGAGAAGGATAGATTACAATGAAGTGTTCTCACTTGTTAGAAAGTATAAGACTATTAGATTGATTCTTGCCTTAGTTGTCCAAATTTAACCGGGAGTTAGAACAATTAGATGTCAAGTCGACTTTCCTTTATGGTGAGTTAGAAGAAACAATCTACATGTCCCAACCCTTAGGCTTTGAAGAAAAGGAAAGTCCGATCATGTTTGCCTTCTTAGGAAGTCCTTGTATGGCCTTAAGCAAATACCAAGGCGGGGTACAAACGTTTTGACTCTTTTGTTATAAGAATTGGCTTCGAGAGAGAAGTGAGTATGATGCTTGCTTCTATTTTAACATAAATCTAGGGATTGTGTTGTGTATCTCCTTCTTTGTGTGGATGATATGCTCTTAGCCAGCAGCAGTAAAAGTGAAATTGAGAAACTAAAGGTTCTCCTAAAGTCTGAATTTGATGTGAAAGATTTAGGTAGTGCTAGAAAGATTCTAGGCATGGTTATCAATAGAAATAGACTTGAAGATAGGCTAACCATATCTCAAGGGTCGTACTTGCAAAAGGTTGTCTCTAAATTTGGTATGAAAGATGCTAAATCTGTTAATGTGCCCCTAGCTGGTCACATAGATCTTTCCTCTAATCAGTTTCCTACTAATAATGATGAAAGAAAAGAAATGGAGCACATTCCCTATGCCAATGCTATAGGATCAGTGAGGTACTCCATGTTGACTACCAGACTTGATTTAGCTTTTGTCATAAGTCTGCTTAGCAGATTCATGGCTAACTCTGGTAAGTCCCATTAGGCTGGTCTAAAGTGGCTATTAAGATATGTAGCTGGTTCTTTAAACACTGGTCTCGTATATGTAGAGGCCCATGATGTTTTTTCGTTAACAAGTTATGTGGATTCTGATTTTGCTAGTGATAGGGATCAACGAAAATCCACAACTGCATTTTTTTTACACTTGGTAAAAATTGTATATCATGGAAATCACAACTTGAGTCTTTAGTTGGTCTTTCAAGCACTGAAGCTGAGTATGTTGCTATCACTTAGGCTTTAAAGGAAAGCTTATGGTTAAAAGGTTTACTTTCTGAAATAGATATACCGAAAAATGATGTTATCCTTTTTACTGATAGCCAAAGTGCCTTAATGCTTTGTAAAAACCTTGTTTATATGAAAGATCAAAGCATATAGAGGTGAAGTACCATTTTGTAAGAGAACAATTATCCTTCGGTGAATTGACATTGTTAAAAATTGATACTTCTGAAAATCCAAATGACATGGGTACCAAAGTGCTCCCCAATAAGTAAATTCAATTCATGTTTATCTAAACTATTGATTGATACATGTTAATCTTCATTGTTTGCAGGGTCAAGACGAAGGAGCATAGGGCAATGATGAAAAACAAACTACCACAAAAATATAGATAGCACTTTACAACCAAGAATATGGGTATGGGTTAGTGATCCAAGGTGAAGAATGTTGGTGTTGTATTTCACAAACCCATTTTTTGAAGGGTTACAAATGTGCCTTTGCCTTCTGTTTTATAAGAAGCTGTGTGGCTTCCTGTGATTGGCCCAAAGCTAGTGAAGGGGATTGTGCTTTCTCTTGATCAATGGCAACCATTGGATGAGATATGATGGATGTAATTGAGTCGTGTAATCATATACCCCCCACCGCACTGCTTTGGGAATCTCAGACGGTTAGTTTGGTTTTGCTGAGTCCCTTGATTCTCTCTCTCTCTCTCTCTCTCTCTCTCTCTAAGATGCTCTCTTATTCTTCTTCAGCTTTCTGGGTTTCATCTCTAGTTTATACTCATTCTCTTTTTATTTTCCTTTGTAGATTATGAGTGGAGTTGTTGGATTAACGGTAGGTAAGGAGAGTGAATAAGAATCTGGTTAAAACAAGGTCCGGTTTACACTAGTGATAGTGAATAGTAACTCTAACGGTGGAGTTAGACGTACTGTGGGTTTGATTGACCTTGTTAGAGGTGATTATGATGATTTGGAAACCGGTGCCCATTCTTTGGACGACAAGTGCTATGTTCAGTGTGGTTGGTTAAAAACTGAGCCCTAACAACTTCATTTTTGGTTAAAGTAGATAGCGCAAGCATCTATTTGATTCGTTAGTTATTTAGTAACTCTGAAACACTTAAATTTCTACTTGTATATTTAGGTTGTAAAACTCAACATCATATATTTGTTTATATCATGTTGAGTCCAATATACTAATTACACCCTTAAAGTGAGACAATATTATTGAACTATTGTGTTCTTTCAATAGTGTTGTCTAACTAATTAACTGGCTGGATATTTTGAAGTATTGATCAATTTATTATCTCATATTATTGAATGTCTAATAATTCATTAGATTCTTTGAATAGCTATCTTAACGACATGTAAGCAATTTGTCCACTAGGAATCAAAATGTAGAAAATTTAAAAGGTTTAGGACCTAATGTCAAGAAAAAAAGTTCGAAGACATGTTTGTGCGAATTTAATAATTTGAAGACTGCTGCTGCAATATTTCCTTATTTTAATATTGAAAATGTTGGGTAAATTACTCTTTCAGTCCCAATTCTTTCGAACTTTGTAATAATATCATCCCCATTCAATTTTTTTTCACAAATATCGTCCCATCCTTTCATTAAATCGCACAAATGATCCTCAAATAATTTTTTTGATTTTACCCTTATCTTAAATAAATTAAAATAACAAAACAATAGAAAATTAAATAGAAAAATTATAGTTAGAGTACCTAACTTTTCAAAGTACAAAATAGTTTTTTACGTTCTATTTTTTTTTTTTTAAAAAAACTTCTTCCCCCATCCCACTCCATTTTCTTCATCTACTTCACAAATGTATCCTACCATGGCACTGTACTCTCAAATTCATAAATCACAAACAAAAATGAAAATGGACAACTTCTGATTCAAAATCCCATAACATTCAACAAACTTCAAATTGCCATTCTAGGGTTGCCTTTAATTTATACAAAAAAAATGTCTTTTTTTTTTATCCTCTCAAAAAACCCTCAAGATGAATCAAAAGATCTAGCATTCTTGAGATTTTTGCTATAAGAAAACCAACATGAAGTTTTCATCTTTCTTGAATTGGGCATGTTTCAAAGTTCTTGAAATTCAAGAAAATAAATAATGAACTTAAAGAACAAAGCACGTAGATAATAACTTCAGACAAAAGAAATGGAAATTGATAAGAACAAATCTTTGTTCTTAAAGAAGGAGAGTTGAGGACGGGAATGTATATAAACTAGAACAAGGTTGCAAGGAGATTGGGTCTAAAATCGGGAGAGAAATCCCCCTCCCCAATTTGGTCACGGGGTGGGGGTGGGGTGGGAGATATTATTTTTGCTCTTCTGCTTTTTGTTTTGTTTAATTGTTTTAAATAATAGAATGTAAAGAGACTATTTTGCACTTTTGAAATAGTTAGGTACTCCAAGCTGTAATTTTTTCATTAAGTTTTCTATTTTTGCTATTTTAATTTATTTATGATAAGGGAAAATCACAAAAAAAAAAAAAAAAAAAAAAAAAAAAAACTAGTTAGGAGTCATCTGTGCGAATTATGAAAGGAAGGGGATCATAACTACGAATAAAATTAAATGGGGATCAAAACTGAAAGAAGTGGGATTGTGAGTATAATTTACCCAATTTTTTTGTTTTTTGTTTTTCAAAGAAATCGTGTTGCTCCGCCCCAAATAGGTGAAAATTGTGTAAAAGTAGTTGTTACATGTATCTAGTATTGTCTAACAACTTTGAACAAAAAAGTTAAAGTATATATGGAAATGCATAAAATCCATTTTATGTTATACCCTCACATAATGTGTTGTCTCGCACCAAATATGCGGAGAATTTATGAATGCATGAACATTTATTTTTTATTAATAAAATCATTTATTCAACAAATAGTTTAGCGTTGATGTCTATTTAAATATTGTTAAAAGTTACATATAGAAATATAAAAAAAATGTAGTATTAAGTGGAAAACTATTATACATCTAGGTCAAAATCTGATCAAACAAGTATGTTGTAATCAAGTCTAACCAATGTAACTAATGGATTTGAAGATTTCATAAATACGTGCAAGTGCAAATGGGATAGGAGAGATCTCATAGGTACTTTGACATGTAAGTCAATAGGAATTGTGTGAATAAGCAATTGAAATATTGGTCTCTAATATGTAACATTGGATCCTCAATTATGCTTGAGAAGTGTAGACTATTAGTGATTGATTTATATGTCTACTGCTTCAATTGAGTCATGCATAATGAGTTGATCGTTATATATCTTAACTAATTGAAGTGATATTCATTCACAATAAGGGAAAATTTCTCATTATTACTTGAAAGGGACTTTATTTGCAATATAATTGTCATGAGTATGCCAGTAAATAGGCTTATGGGGACAATACAATTGCCACGAGTATGCCAGTAAGTAGGCTCTCAAGTAAGGAATGAAACATACAATCCGTTCGAACCTCTGGTTGATTAGGTACTGAATTTTTCTACTTGTTCCCAAAGTATATCTTTCTATAAATATACCAATTTAAAGCTGTATAGCGCGAATGTAGAATAGCTTATTTATTACACAACTTGTGTTATATGACAATAGTACAAGTTGCACTCTTAATTGAATAATTGGTCCACACAACTTGCATGGGACCTTAGAGCAAAAAGCCCATATGTCTTTTGCTACTTTATCATCTATTCATGCTTACTTGTCATTTGTCAATTAGCTCCCACATAAACATGAATTATACCATAATAAAAAAGCCAATATATTTTGCTCTATTCACTCATTTTATTATCTATTTCTATCCAAAACAAGGGTATGCCACTAAATAGGCTTTCATGTAAGATTCGAAACATACTACTCGATCCAACCTCATAGTCGATTAGCTACTGAATTTTTTTAATTGTTGCCAAAATCTGTTGTTAGTTTAAGATTGTATTAATATACACATGAAAGCAGAAATAAATTATGTTTATGTTTTTAGTCTTTATTATTCAACTTGTGTTATGTGATAACAATAGCAGTTGCACTCTCAGTCAATCAATTAGTCCTCACAACTTGCATTGTAACTTAGAGCAAATGCCCATATGTCTTACTTGTCAATCAGTCCCCACATAAACATGCAGTGTACCATAATACAAAAGCCAATATGTTTTGCTCTATTCACCTATTTTATTATCTATTTTTATTCAAAGCAAAGGTCTACAGTACAGACTACACACCCCACTTGTTATTAAGGTACAGCTTTCTGGGTCCTAACATTATGGTGGTCGACACAATTTGTACCCACTTGTATAATAAACAAACGCAAAATAAATAAAACTTTTATTTTATTTTTAATTTACGATCATTTAAATAATTTTCAATTACGATACTCCATTTCAACAAATATAATTGAAAATTTTTGTTTGTATTCAAAACCTGCTTTTGTCTTAAATCTCTAAGATTAATAAATGAAAATACTCTTGTTTTTTAATTAATGCTATTATATCAAAATTGTGCAGATAAATATATTAATATTATGTCAAAATATTTTCAAAACAAATTAATAGCAATGCAATATATGAATAAAACATGTCTTATTTTTAATTATAAACTTTTCCATTATATATTTTTATATTATACTCATACATGTCTATAGATTTTTCAATAGATTAGATTTTTTTTTTCTTTTTGCATTAACCTGAAGAAAAATTTGTACTATATTCGTATGTCTTATGTGCCAAATTTTTAGTTTGGTTTCTATAACTAAGACATAAATAAATCTGAAATTTTCAATACTTTCATAGTCAAACCAATGAGCTTGGATTAGTAATTTAATTAATAAAAATTATATTTATCTCATACTAAAAATTAAGTAATCAATTCAATAATATCCAGAGTTTTAACCTATATTTTCACACAACACAACTTATATTTATGAAAATGCTCAATATTCAAGATTAAAAAATACATGTACCTAGGATATGTCTCGTATAGGAAGAGCATATTTGATATACTGATATTGAGCAAAATTAGATTTTATGTAAATTTTGATTTTTTTTAATGTTTAATACTAATTAATATTTTCATTAAAGAATTTGGTCCACCCACAAGAAAAAATAAAATATATTCCATCATTTCAAAGTATGTGGGGTTCTATCCCGTTTGAAGAAATGAAGCAGTGCAGCCTCGCATCATAATAATGTGATGAGGCACCCCATCTAATTCGATTCTTCATAGGCGGCTAGGATATTTCTATGTTGTTTATATATATATATAATGTATTGTTATTATTATGATGAAACTGACATAGTTATACAAATTTAAGAAAGAGAAACATGTAAAATATTCGTCCGTTATTATGCTTATTTTGTTACAATTAGCGTATCAAACATATCATCAACAAACATTATACATATTTTTCAACCTTCCTTTCTTTGTCACATTCTTATTCTCAACTTTCCATTAATTGACATATTTTATTTCTAACAATAGTTTATGTCCAAAAAGTTCATCGAGAGGGTGTCAAACCATTTATTTGTACATCATATTTTAAAAAAATAAATACAAGTGTGACAAAATATTTTTTCCCTCATTTCAAAGTATGTAAATAAAATATTTTGATAGTGACCAATAACCATTATTAAGAATGAGATGTCTTTAGTTAATAAAAATCGAAGATAAGAATATGACGAAAAAAAATTAGGGACATAAATGATGTAATGAACAATTTTTTTTTTTTTTTTTTTTAATTCAACACACCATCACATCCACAATATAGTTTTCAGGCCTCCACCTGGAAAAGATATGGGTTCGAATAGGCCAACCATATATAAATAACTCATAAAAAATACAGGGGACATAAAACATAATCTTCAATCATAAAAGCTAAAGCAACCAAATAAATGAATAAATAATAAAACAATAAATAATGAGGTACTACTTCCTAAACAAATAGTCCTGAAAAAATTCTATAGACCCCAACTGTAGGAAGTCCATGTCTATCAATCTGAACTAAGCTACAGTAACGTCGCGGTAAGTTCTGAGTGCTGTATTCGAAATAGCAACGACGATCCTAATCCTCAGAAACAAGTAAGTCAGCCATCTGGTTTTCCTCGCGATAAATATGAAAAATAGTATCATGGTCGAAGGCAAGTAGATGTTTGATATGGAGAAGAAGAACAAAACTTGAGGACGTTAATTGTAATTAAAACGTGGTGTGGAAAAAAAAAAATTATCTTCCTCTTTCAAAGATAAAACTTCTCCTTATATTTGGCCTAAATTATTATCCGGATAAAAGTGTATCTGCGTATCAATTCCGCTCAAATAGTAAAGTACAAATTTTATTCGTTATTTTTAACTATCGACCATATACCAAACGGACCCTAGACCATATACTAAATGGGTCCTAATACATATAGGTTTATTGTGTCGAACACAGTAATTGAGCAGCATCTAGATATTATTATCGAACATAGCCAAAGAAAGAGGAAAAACCCAAAGACCTTCCTATAAATATGGTACCTTTCCCTCAATTTCTTCATAATTAGTCTGAGAAGAACACATAATACAAAGAGATATATATATATAGAGAGAGAGAGAGAGAGAGATGGAAAGTTTTTCCACCCATATTCTAGCAGCTCTTCTTTTTCTACTCGCTTTGACTATCTCCATGGACTCAGCTTCGGCCGCCAGACCGACTGCCGGAGGAACCAACACTGAGTTCATCAGAACTTCTTGCAGTGCAACAACTTACCCTAGACTTTGCTACACCTCTCTTTCAACCCACGCTGCCGCCGTTCGACAAGACTCTAAGCTTTTGGCTCACACCGCCCTCTCCGTGACTCTAGACAGCGCCCGGTCTACCTCCACCATGATGGGCAAGCTTTCCCACATTCGTGGCATGAGGCCGAGAGAGTTGGCGCCATGCAGGATTGCGTGGAGGAGTTGAGTGACTCGGTAGACCAACTGAGTCGATCCATGAAAGAGATGAATGAAATTAAAGGATCAAATTTTGGGATGATTATGAGTGATGTACAAACTTGGGTTAGCGCCGCCATGACGGACGAGGACACCTGCATGGAGGGGTTCGCCGGAAAAGTAATGAACGGAAAAGTGAAGACTGCAGTGAGAGAAAAGATTGTGAATGTTGCTCATCTCACTAGCAATGCCTTGGCTTTGATCAATAGTTATGCTGCCCTCCATAATTAGCCCAAAATTCAGCAAAATTTCTGAGTTTATTGAGGAATTAATGTCAGAATTGTATTTTCCAGTAAATTTTGTGTGTGTGCTTAAACTATAGTAAGATAGTGAAATATAAGTTAGAGTGAATATTGTTTAGGTACAGATGTAATTAAAGTTTCCTTTTATGTAATCCAGTGGTTAAACAAGTTCAGATGCACAGTTGTTTTCATTCCTCTTATGGCTTGGTATGTCACTATTTTGGGGTGGGGGCGGGGTTTCATTTTTGAAACGAGGACACGAAAGAGTGCGAAAATTTTGTATAAAAATTTAATTTATTTTTGAAAACTCGATATTTAATTTTATAAAAATATTTAACAATAATTGAAACTTGATAATATTCTGTAGTATAAGATCTAAAGTCTTGAATTATCTCAATTTTTAGTTGAAACATAAAATTAATTTAATTATTAAGTTAAGTCTCGAGACAAATCTTACAACGAATTGATGAAGCGTAGCACGTAATCATAGTTTTAAAGTATGGTCAAAAGTTTTCATAGAGTTTCTGTGCTTACATTATAATTTAAATTAGTCAAATATATTTTTATTCACATATTTTGTAGGACCTATAATTTACTATCCACTTATTATCTATAAATTCCAAAAGACCCACAACTTACATCTAATTAGTATTGTCTAACAACTTTGGGCAAGAAAATAAAGCATATAAACGAAAATGCTTAAAATTCGTTTTTATGTTAACTACCTATACATAATGTGTTGTCTCAGATCAAATATGTGGAGAATTTATGAAAACAATTGTCCATGTTATATACGTGAATGTCTATGTTTTATTAATAAAATCACTTATTTCAACGAAGCAATATTGACGGCTTTGAAGTTGGTTTATTAATAAAATCACTAATTTATTGTCTCTAAAACATATATATGAATTTTTACTTACAACTCAAAATCTTTTGGATGATGTCTACAGCGACCTCGTGTCTCACGATGAAACTCAACTTGAAAACCCGTAAAAAGGTTACTTTTTCAGTTGTACAATTATTTTTAAATAGTAAGTTACCTTTTCAATTGTACCAAACTTTGACACATTATTCGACATCAAAGGCAGCATGAAAAAGTAGGTGTTACTTGTACCTAATATTGCCTAACAACTTTGAACAAGAAACTAAACTATATAAAAGAAATGCCTAAAATCTGTTCTGCCTAAGTCAATAACGATTGTGAAAATAATATAGGAGGAGATTGGGCTGCTTCAATTGAGTTGTGCACGTGTTGAGAGGGATAGAGAGTTGTGAATTATCTATTACACAATATGTGTTTATGTTCTAAGTACCAAAAGTAGAATGAGACAATATTACTAATTGCACTGTCAGTTGATAAATTAGTCAAAGAGAACGGACTCTATACACAAATTGTGTTCGTGTTTTAAGTTATGAAGTAGAATGCGACAACAGTATCACTTGAACTCCCATTTGATAAATTAGTACCTACAACATGGATATTGTACCTTAGAGCAAAATGCCCATATGTATTTAGCTACTTCATTATCCATTTAAGCTTACTTGTCGATCAGTCCCCCACAATAACAATCATTATACCATAATACAAAATCAAAATATGTTTAAGCTACAGTCTACACCCCCCTGCCCCCACAACCCATCCTTTACAACTTTCTGCAGGGCCCTAACATTATAGTCTATCGATGCAATTTGTATTCACATGTATAATAAACAAACGGAAAAATAATTTTATTTTATTTTTAAATATATTTTTTAAATTTATTCCAAAAAATTAACTCTTTCAAGTCGATGCTTATAATGTATATAATTTTCATTTTTGATATTCGACTTCAACAAATATAATTGCAAATTTTATTTTTATTCGAAAATTTGCTTATGTGAAAAAAAATTGTTTTAAATCTTCATTTATTACAATTATTATTTAAGATTAATTTATGAAAATAAGCTTTCTTTAAAATTAAATAACAAATTATGCAAATAAATAAGTTAATATTATGTCTTGATTAAAATTTAATGAACATATTCAAACAATTTACGAGACAAATTAATAGCAAAAGAAACATTTCGTATTTTAGTCTTAAATTTTTCCTTTATATATTTTTTATTGTAATGTTCATGGATTTCTCATTCATCTACTTTTAGATTAGAAACTTTTTTGCAGTTACCTGAAGAAAAAGTTATATTACATTTTAGTTTGTTCTCTCGTAATTAGGACATAAATAAATCTTACTTGGCCGTGTTCGTTTTAAATCCCATAAGTGAACGAAGGATCAGTACTGAAAAGGAGGTCTATAGCAACGATAAATATCGCCGCTAAAAGATAATAATCGTCGTTTTTTATTTATAGCGACGACATGTAGGTCGTTTCAATAGATTAGTGCCTCCAGGTTATTAGCGGCGACAAATTGTCGTCTCTACATGCATTTTACGCTCTACCAATGCCTTGGCTTTGATCATTTTTGTTTATGTAATTTTCAATCTTATTTAGTCCAATATACTAATTACAACCTTAAAAGTCGACAACATAATTGAACTATTATATTATTTCAATAAGATAGGCAACTACGAAGTGTTGAATCACTAATTAATTGAATTAATTGGCTAGATCACTTTATTATCACATTTTATTGTGTAATTGAGGTTAGGTCTCAATATCCCACGCCAAATACGTGAAAATTGTGTAGGTGTTACATCTAGTTAGTATTGTCTAACAACTTTGGACAAGAAACTAAAGTATATACACAAATGCTTAAAATCCATTTTTATGTTATTACCCACACATAATGTGTTGTCTCGGACCAAATATGTGGAGAATTTACGAAAGTAGACGTTATATACGTAAATGTCTATTTTTTATTAATAAAATCACTTATTCAAATAAGAATATGACATTGACATCTTTTTAAGTTGGTTTATTAATAAAATCACTAATTTACGATCTCTATAACATATATGAATTTTTATTTACAACTCAAAATGTTTTTAGTTGTTGGATGATGCCTGCAGTGAACTCGTGTCTCACAACAAAACTCAACTTAAAAATCCATAATAAGTTAGTTTTTTAATTGTACAATTATTTTCAAATAGTAAGTTACCTTTTGAGCTGTATCAATCTTTGACACATTATTCGACATCAAAGGCAGTATGTAAAAGTAGGTGTTACATGTATTTAGTATTGCTTAACAACTTTGAACAAGAAACTAAAGTATATACAAGAAAATGCCTAAAATATGTTATATGTCTTACCTTCACATAGTGTGTTGTCTCGAACTAAATACATGAAAAATTTATCAAAGCCGATGTTATATGTGTGAGCGTCTAGTTCTTATTAATAGAATTGCAATTTCACCAAAGAGTACTATAGCATTGACATCTACTTAACTATTGTTAATAATTATGGATAAAAATAAGTAGTATAATTATAAAACTATATTATACATCGACGTCAAAATCTAGTTAGGCAAATGTATTAAAATCAAATCTCGCCAATGCAACTATTAGAATTGAAGGTCTCATAATAAGCAAGGAATATCTACAAAGTTGACAGGATGAGTGATCAGATAAGTACTTGGACTCAAGTCAATAAGAATTGTGAAAATAATAGAAGATTGGATTGTTTCAATTGAGTTGTGCACATGTTGATAGGGATAAAGAGTGTGTGAACTCTTTATTATACAACTTGTGTTTATGTTCTATGTTACAAAAGTAGAATGCGATAACATTACCAGTTGCACTCCCAATTGATAAATTAGTCAAAGAAAGCGGGCTCTATACACAAATTGTGTTCATGTTTTAAGTTATGAAAGTAGACCACTTGCACTCCCAGTTGATAAATTAGTCCCCACAACATGGATTGTACCTTAGAGCAAAATGCCCATGTATATGTATTTAGCTACTTCATCATCCATTTAAGCTTACTCGTAAATCAGTCCCCACAGTAACAATCATTGTACCATAATACAAAATCAAAATATCTTTAAGCTACAGTCTACACCCCCGCCCCCACATCCCCAGCCTTTACAACTTTCTGGATATAATTTAACTCTTTCGAGTCGATGCTTATAATGTATATAATTTTCATTTATGATACTCAACTTCAACAAAGGTAATTGAAAATTTTATTTGGATTCGAAAACTTGCTTCTGTGAGAAGGAAAAAAAAAATTTGTCTTAAATCTTCATTTATTACAATTATTATTTAAGATTAATATATGAAAATAACCTTGCTTTAAAATTAAATAACAAATTATGCAAATAAATGGGTTAATATTAATATATCTTGATTAAAATTTAATGAGCATATTCAAACAATTTACGAGACAAATTAATAGCAAATAACACATTTCGTATTTTAGTCTTAAATTTTTTGTTTATATATTTTTTATTATACTCATACATGTTCATATATTTTTCATTCATCTACTTTTAGATTAAAAACTTTTTTGCGGTAACCTGAAGAAAAAGTAGTATTATATTTTAGTTTGGTCTCTAGTGAATAGGACATAAATAAATCTTATTTAGTCGTGTCGATTTTAAATCATGCAAGTGAACGGAGGATTGTTAACAAGTAATACAATGATAAGTAGAGGGTGAGGTCGAACCACGAAGACTGAATTTCTTCGTATTATACTCTAATATGTAATAGTAACTCTAATTTAAGAAAAAGACAATCAATTATTTGGAGTGTACTATCTAATTATTAACTTATACATAATTATCTACTAAATTATTCAATTAAAACAAACAATTAAATTATGAGACTTAATCAAATCATGAAAGACACTCGGACTCCGAATACATTGTTGTTAACCTACTTTAATCATTATTTGCTTGGTTACAATCAATTCTTGTTTTATGTTGATAATCATTCTTCCTTATATGTTAATTTTATCTCTTGATACAAATTAAAACAATTCTCATCTATGACTCAACTAACTCTTTATGATGGATGCGAACAGATAAAGAATGCAACATATGTAGTACCTCCAAGATTGTACTAAGCATAGAATATATCTATATCTCCTATCGGATTTAATGTTGCATGTTTTTTAAGTTAAACACACGTAGTACCTCTCAACATCAACACAAATCCAAAAAACTATCCTACATTTTGCCAAATAATAGGATAACAATTAAGTTAATAACAAACAATCAACAAAAACAAGAATTTAGATGCTTATATTAAAAATCAATGGTGTAATTTAATCAACATCCTCTCACGATGGTTAATCGATTAAATATACTTATATGTGAATCTAATTATCTCTAATTAAATTGTGAACATATAAGTATGTATTAGTTCACAAAGATTATCACGTAACGATTTTATAGAGCATATAATGATATAGGCAATCAATTATAGGACTATATATTGTTTATTACCATGTGCGAATTTATACCGAATCTCTCGAAAGCAATAAAAATCACTAACGCGTTCCAATGGTAGCTAATCATGAAAACGGAATAAGATAATAATAAACAATTAGCCCAAAAACCAGAATACAAACTAGCAATTTAATGAATCAAAGAATCAACAGGGTTTCATCAAAATCCTACCCATAAAGGTTTATCCTATCATGTTTTGATTAAAAATATAAAAGATAAAAAAAAATGAATACGTAACTCGGATAATTTAGAATAAAAGCTGATACAACTCTTAATCTTGAATCTCTTTAATGTTTTTTGACGACGTCGTATTCTTCTTCAAAATCATCCAATAAATTTTGGTAATTTTTCCCTAAGAAAGTATTTGATGTGGAATTCCTCCATGAATATGTGATATGTTATGATATAGAACTCTCTTTTTAATTGACCTAGAACAGGTCCTTATATAATGCGATGCTTTGGAAAAACTATGTACAAAAAAGTCCTCATTGAATTCAATTCAAAAAATGCGCTTTGGACTCCTCTTATGGTTGGGGTTGCACCATGCATGGTGCGGCCAACAACTAATTCTTGTAACCGCACCTAGGCCACAGTATGCATGGTGCGACCTAGGTGTGACAATTTTTTCCCCAAAAAATTATAATTTGATCATCGATTTAGTGTTTATGTACGATTTTGGTCATTTGTTCCTTAAATATCCTTGATTCAATCCAAAGACTTCTAATGTCATTATCAAAGGTTTACAAAAGTGCGCAAATTAGTCCCTGAACTTTCTCGAAATCTGATTTTTGTTCTCGAAACTTTCGACTTCTTTCCAATTGCTTTTTAATAGCTTCAACGCATGTCCGTGCCATCCGATTAAACTTCAATTAAGCATCAAAATCTCCTCTTTCACTCTAAGCTCTTCCAAATTGAGGTTTGTACCTACATAAACAATATTAGATCTGAATTAAGTAGAAATATGCTCATCTGGTGAATACATATTAAGTTTACAAGTCTAAATAAGGGTGCAAAACACACTTATGGTATATGAACTATATGTAAATACTTTAATACATCAAATTAACGAGTGCAGATGAGTAATTTAATTATATAAAAAAAAATGTACATTCAATCGTAACAAAATGAAATTTATCTCATACTAAAGATTACGGCATCAATTCCATAATATTCAAAATTTTAACCTATATTTTCACACAATACAACTTATATGTTTTTGTTGGGATATTACCTCAATATTATAAAGGAAGAAATTCAATTTTATAGGGAAGAGTAAAATGGGTATTTGGACTTCCTTTTTTGTGTAGTATTGTCCTAGTCTTATCAGAAGCAGAAGACTCCAACAATTGTAAAATATGGAAAGTTGGCAAAATTCCTGATATTTGATCAGCCGAATTGCTTGGAGCCAATTAGGTTAAAAACGTTAAGATACATCCGTAAATTGATGCGGCATTTCTCTCTTTTGGGTATGTAACAAGAGAGAGTTCTAGAAGAAAAACGATAAGTTTAGCATTTCAGATTTTCTTGTTCTCTTTGTAGTTTGTATAAGGGTAGAAATTTGTGGGTGTGGTAAAGTTTAGGTTATTATTTTTTCTACGATACTTGGGGTTGAAGTGAGCTTTAAATTCTATATGATTATAACTGTAATGCCCTGAATTTTCTCAACTCGAAGGGTCACTAAAATAATCTCTAAATAATGTTTGAAGACTCCAAATAATATTTTCCGTGCCATTGAAGGGTTTTAAAAATGAAACTATTGCGAAAAGTAACAAGCGTGCAAGCGAAAAAGAATTTTATTTCTAATTTTTAAGGTTTTTGCCTTTACCGGGATGGGTGTCACCACAATTTATTTGACCATTCAAAAGAACTCCAAAAATTCCAAATTTTGAATTGTAGATACTAGGGACCTTGGACTAGGCCATGTTAAAATTTCAGACATTAACTGCGTCGTTTAGTAGGTGAAAACTTTAGCTAAAGTTGCCTAAAAACTGTCCCGGTAGCCCGCTAAAACATTCATAATAAATTCATACGATGGAATTTTTGAGTGATACAAATTGGTACAATTAGACCACATATAAGGATTTCTATAGCTATTGATTTCACTCAAAAACTAAAAATTTACAAGTAGTTATGATTTTTCAAAGTAGGGGCACAAAGCTGAAAATTTAGAATCAAACAAGACAAATTTCTATCTTAAAATTTAAATGACAATTAAACCAACATCTTGTTTTCCATGTACGTCACATAATTAAATACTGGAAAAAAAAACTTAAAATATAGTATTTACATCATGATTGACTCGATCATCTCGACGCCAAAATTTAATTTAAATAAAAGAAGAGTCCACTTCATGTTCGTTAACCTATGTCAATGCCAATCGTTTTAATCTAAAAATTTGTTTGTTTTTGGGTGAGTATTATATATGTGAGACATACCTATTAGTGAATACCTAATAGTAATATATACTAACATGTGAGAAAATATATGGAATTAAATTGCGATATGCCAACCATTTGAACATGCATAGGAACACATTCGATGAGCCAGGCACCACGTGAAATATAAAAGTGAATACCTTCAATCACTAACATACATATGTGATTACCTTCAATTACAATCATAAGTTCGACTTTTACATTTAGCATGGCATTCAATTCACATAATATCTTTTCCATTTAATAATAGAATTAAAATCGGAACCACAAGAAACTATCTTGCAACAAAGAAAAATTCGGTTGAATTGATGGATTAAATGGTTGTTTCTTTACTCAATGTTGAAGTGGATTTCACGAGACGTAGAAAGAGAGGGAAACAGATGATAACAATTGGAGTTTGTTCTTTGTAACTTTGGGGAATGAAAATGGGGGAAAAGTGAAGCAAAATAAAAGTGGAACAAACTTCTTCTTTGAGGCCAAAACATGAGGAGAAAGGGGAATGATTTTAAGCTTGATAAACACTAAAATTCTAAGCCTATTCTTTGGGTATCTTTGGAGTTTTTTTTTTTTATTGAAGCACCAAGACACAGATCCGATATGGTTTTAGGCCTCCACCGGAGACAGTGGTGGTGGGGGTTTGGATGCCCCTACAACTGCATTTATATAAAAAGGATAGTACACAGGAGAGGTATATGAACCTGACCTCCAAGCATATAACGAATGAAAAAAATTCCTCAAACTACAGCAAATAAAGAGATACTACCTCCGGTACATAATTCTGAAAAGCAAAAGCAAAAGCAAATGAAAAACAAACTAACAAAAAACTAAAGACCTCTAACTGATGGAAGGCCATATCTGTCAGTCTGAAGTAGTCCACGCTAATGACGAGGCAAGTCTGAAGATCCATACTCCTGATAATGTCATTGGTCCCAGCCCTCAGAAGCTAAAGAGTCAGCGACCTGGTTTCCCTTTTGAAAAATATGGGAAACTATGTCTCGATAGAATGATAGAAGATGTCGGATGCGTCGAGTATTGGTGAATCACCTCTGGCCCCCACCACGTGAAATGCAATGAGCGGCAAGTGTAGAGTCGGTCTCAATCCATAAGTCCACAAGACCCATCCGTCGGGCAAGCTCTATGCCTGTAAAATGGCTCTCAACTCTGCCTCCAAAATAAGTATGTCTCCATAGCTTGAGAGAAGGCCACGATACAACGCCCATGTGTGATCTCTGATAACACCCGCCACTGCAAATCCATCCATCGACACATCCATCAAGATTGATCTTGGGAGATCCAGCCCAACGAGCACGCCAATAAACCAAAGTAGGGGGCCGGGATAGGAGAAGTAAGAGTAATACCAAAATGTGGGGCAAGATCAAGGTCCCACGCCAATGCACAAATCGAAAGAGTCTTCCGTCTGTAGTAAAGAAATAGTGTGATAGACCCGCGGATGATACGATTGGGCTCCATGCCAATCCTACGATGCTTCGCATCATTCCTAGTATCCAAATGTACCAAAAGACCAAAGCAAAGGGATGATAGTGCGAATATGGCCACTCGACAAATCCGGCACGAGAATCTCCAAGTCTGAAATCTATACTGTAGCATCACTCCAACCCTAAGGGGAATGCCAAAATAGGCGAGAAGTGTTGCCATACACAGTGAGCCACAGGGCTATCAATAAAGACATCTTTGGATGGTCTCAATCTACGAGCAAGACTTGACACCTTGATGCCGTGGGGCCGGATCCTCCTCTCGAATAATCACATCCACCGGCACTAAACCCGCCACAATCGCCAACAAAAGAAAGAGATAGTCTGCGGGATGATGGGGCTCCAAATCATGTGACAAAAGGCTGAAGAGTACTCCCGGTCATGAACAAGTTGCCATCTTGACTTGGTAGAAAACCTACCATCACGGGGTGTCTTTCCACATAGGTCTCAAAGAACATCGGGATAAAGCGGTAGACTTCCAACTGGATTGCTATATCATGTGGAAGGACCAACAAGAGTCTATTAATATCCCATCCAGTATCATCAAAGAACTCAACTACCTGGACGGAAGTATGCTCCCTATGAGGAAACATTTGAGCTAAAGTCATGTCACCCATCCAATAGTCGTGCCAAAAGAATATACGCCCCTGACCCAACTGCCACGCGATGTGGGGCTCCGCTGTGAGTCCCACCCTCTTTAGCCTCCTCCAAACCGCAGAAGTAGAATGTGGTAAGGGTGCTAGAAGGGGTGGGTGCCCCTGCAATACTTGCCCAATGGCAGGCCCCAGGCATTGCTTTGGAAGAAATTGAGGACTAAAATTGGAGAAATTGGAGCAGTTTTTCTAGTCTCCTGCTGGCCAAAAATTGATGGAGGAATGTGGGGACTTCTCTAAATTTTGGTGATGACTTTTGGGAGTGACAGTGAATAAGTGTTGATGGGAAAGTAAAAGGAAGAAGAATGGACTTAAGGGGGCCAAAAACTAGAGGGAAAATGGACTAATCTGGCGGCTAAAAAAATGAGACATCATGGACGATTTTCTTGACAAAAAATGGAGAAATCTTTGGAATGTTTTGTGTCTGAAATGAAGAAAAGTTGGTGGGTTTAAGGTAGACTAATTTTGGGACAAAATGTGGGGAAACAGTTAACTTGAGGGTTGATATGTGGGAGAGAAATGGATAAGAAAGTGGGGCTAAATGGATAATCATGGAGAGGAGAGGGAGATTTAACATTTGTTGTAGGGTGACTTTTCAGCCTATTTTGGGGAATTCTTTTTTTGAGTGGTTTTTGGCAGCTGAGAAATGGGAGAAACTTGGGATGTTTTTTATGGAGGAAAATGGCATGTGGTTCAGTTGAAATAAATGGTGGAAGGTGTAGGAAAAATGGGCTGAAATGGGAGACATAATGGGTAGTTAAAAACTTTGTGATTCTATGTATAATTTATTTTTGTCTTGTTATATTTTCTCTGAACAAAGATCATGCGGGAAAATTAAGAATTTAGTCTCAATTTCCAATAGTAGCACTAGAGAGTCAGGCCGTTCTCAGTGCTAGACGATATAATACTTCTTGCGGGTCCACATGTTTGCACACGGACATTGACTTGACGTTGATGTAGGGTGTGTGGTAGAATTTATGTCGATGGTTTATAAATTTCCAAAAAAGTCAACCCATTTGGTTGCACCATAATGTTTCAACAAGTTTCTTGGACATGAGCCTATTCAAAATTCTTAGAATATGTTGGTTCTAAGTTATTATACTCTTTATGGTAGAGTATGTTAATTCTATATTCATAGAATTGAGATTAAAAAATTTACCAATTTTTCAAGTATCATAATCAAGAGTTGCAGAAGAGACAACAAAGTTGTGGCTCTTTTTTCGTCAAGATAGAGATTATTGAGATATTGCCTCAAAACTATAAAAGAAGAAAATCAATTTTAAAGAGAGAAAAATAAAATAGGTATTTGGACTTTCCTTTAGTATAGTACTGTATGTGCCTTAAGTGGAATAATAAGATTCCAACAATTTTTAACTATGGAAAGTTGGCGAAATTCAAGTTCCTTGGTCAGTCAAAATGCTTGGAGTAAATTAGGTTAAACACATAGCAATACATTTATAAATTGATGTGGCATTCTTCTTTTTTCAGCATGTGAGAAATGGGTTTTTTAGAGTAAAAATTGTGAGTATAGCATCCTATGTTTTCTTGTTCTCTTTGTCGTTTCTACAATTATTAGAAATTTGTGAGTGTGGTATAGTTCGGGCTATAATTTTTCCTGCGATGATTGGGGAGTTTGAATGCACCAATAATTCTACACTACTTCTCTTACTAGTAATCATGAACAACCACCCCATTTGATCTCTATTAATCTCACCGCCCAAGCTCCACTCAAACTCAATACCACTAACTACCTCTCATGGAAATCCAATTCCAAAACACTACTCGTCGGCATTGATCTTATGGTCTATGTTGGGCTGCACCAACTCTGTTCATCTCTCACAATCAAGGCGATGGTGTATGCGCCTCATTAACTTCGCCTTCTTCCATTGGATTTGTCAAGATTAGTTGTTCCTTAATGCTCTTGTCATACTCCATTCCATTTGTTGCCTCCTCCAAAACCTCTAGTGCCGCTTGGAAGACTCTTGCCACGACTTACACCAAACCATCGCATGGTCATGTAATGTAATACACCTTAAAAGGCAGTTGGTTAATCTTACCAAAGGTTCTCACACTATAACTAAATATCTCCAAATGGTTAAGAGTAAGGCCGATGAACTCGCTCTCATAGATGTACATATCCGTGGTGGAGACCTTACTTGTAAAATTCTTGATGAATTATCTACAGAATTTATTGACATCTCTTCGACTATTATAGTTCTTAAGACTTCCATCTCGCTCAATGATTACATGAAAAGTTAATCAGCTTTGAGGCCTAGCAACTACATTGTGTCTCAAAAATCTAGTGCAGATCATTTTTCCTATTTTCCATTACATCGCATCTCTGGCACGTCTAATTCCTCTACGGGCAGGCAACACTGTAATTCTTCTCGCCATCCCTACTGTGGCTATGGTCAACTGTGTACCAACAAGGACACATTACCTCTAGGTATCCCTAAATAGCAAGGTTTTTTTCCTACTAGTCACGCCCACCTCAATAGTCCTAACTTGCCAACCAACCCTCGTCTCAGTGGCTGATTTCATACCCATCTAGTGCACCATCTTCTCATTTTACCTCTTCGTCCCAGCATCCTCCCGTGCCCATTATGTTCATTCTTCTCATTCTTTTCCTAGTTAGCTACTAGATACAGGCACGTTTCATCATCCACTACTGACCTTGATAATCCGTCTCTCCATGCTCCTTATCCAGGCACCAACGACATTATGATCAACGATGGAAGCATTTTTTGTTAGGTTGTGTTTGCCCTTCGAGTAAATCATTTGTACTCGTGACATTTTGATATAAAATTAATATATTGATTGATATATTTATTATGTTATTTTGAGCTTACATTTGTCCATAGGTCGATTTGATACTACAAATTGAGTGTTTAAGTTGTTAAACACGGAAAGATTCAATCTGTAATTCGATCTAAAGTTGTTGTTCACGATCAGTAAATAAATATGGATAATTTATTTTGATAAGATCGTCTCAATTTTATTAAAGTCTATCTTTGACTTTGGTAATAAAATTGAGAATACATTTGGAATGTTTTGAACGGGACCACGTGAAATTAATTTGTGACATTGACCAGATAAATTTAATTTTACTTGACTTTCGTACATGGGACCTTAATCCTGAGCGGATAATGGACTTCGGTTACTAGCTTGAAGTTATTTGAGGTGTCAATGAGTGAGATAAAATTGTTTATCAATATCTCGATACTTTGGGAATTAGAGTGAACTAACGAGGAACATATATTCGTAATAAGGAATCTGTCACCTTTAAAGTATGATCATGATCTCACTGGTTCTTCTAGTGTACAGTTTAATATGAGCTCAGTAGTTCGATATTAATTGTTGAATTCAATGATGTGATGTGATCACATCGAACTGTCAGATAGAAGATGAGAGTTGAGAATTTGAGAATATTCGAATAAGGACATTTTGGTCATTTTACTTATTCTGAATATTCGAGTTGATCGACGGGGGTAACATGTAGGATCGATAAGTCGGAGGATATAATTATTGATTGTTGCTTCAGTAATTTCAATTAGACTAAGAGTGCAGTCTTGTTCTTTTAGTGGAATAGAACTTGATTAATAAATTATTTTGGTGATCAAGAGTTGGCCGAGTCAAAATTAATTTATTAGAGCTTAGTTTAATTGGGTCCGATAAGGTCCCTCGGTGGCTCCAATATATAGAGCTAAATAGGCTTGTTACATATTTTGGGCTGTGCAGAAATGGGCATGGGTTATAGTACTAGGGTTGGTAGGGTTTTTTGGAATGTAAGTGGGTTATAAATAATCTCATAATATTGGTTTTCTAAGGAGATAAGCATATATGCGAGACACACACTAAAGTGTGAAGTGTGTGTTTTCTTCTAACAAAGAAAATCCTAATCCTAGAAGATCTAGAGAGGTGGCCACACACCGGTATAGCTATTTTTGGATAACAATGGGGAAGGCTTGAGGATTTGGAGCTTTGGAAGATTGAAGAACGTCGTTGATAGGAATTTTGTAAAGTACGCTACAAGGGTAATTCCTTCAACACCTATGTGTTCTTGTAATTTTATTTAATCCGATTGAATGCACGAAATAAATTAGATCTTGTAGAGGGATGTTTGATCATCACAGAAAATTAATTTTTGTGATGTCAAGATCCCAGTTTTCAACAATTGGTATCAGAGCCAGGTTTTAATTTTATTCCATGTATTTAGGATTGAATAAAATTGTATTTTAATGCATGTGTTAGTTTGGAGCGGTGTTAGGGTTTATGTGATTTATTGTTGTTATTAGATTGAATGATTTTTAATTGTGTTTTGAACAATTTATGGCTTTAGAATTTTGGTGAAAAATTGTATATTGTTTTATCGAGTCTTGTAACAAAGGGGTGGATTACAACTCCATGTTTTTCCTTTGATTTTAATTTACTGCAGTATTGTATTTGAAATTAATTTTTAATTATACTGCTGTACGGATTAAAATATGAGGTCTGAGGATTGAAGATCCTCTGTTGCAATTTACAGCGGAGGACCGAACTTCATCTTCTTCATTTCGTGGAGGGCTCTTGTTGCAAATATTTATTTTGGTGGCTTACGGATCCGAATCGTGGGATTTAGTTGATTTAGTTTGGACCTAATTCAAAATGTTTGAATTGGAATTAAATTAAGAGGAAATTACATCCATTACTATGTATATACAATATATTGTTAAATTTACTTTTCTAATATTTTATTCTAAAAATCTTTGGGTATTATTTATATATTATTCTATATATTTATATAATATAATATTTACAAAAAGAAACACAATATATATCTCCATTAATTTCGTGGAGAGAGAGAAAGAAAAAACCGTGGGAGAGAGAAAATATCATATTCATCTTCTCTATCCCTCTTTAGCACATCCATATCGTCGATATTGCCGCCAACAGTATAATCTTATCTCTCTAATCTCTAGGGTTCCATCACTATGTGAAAGCCTAATCCCCAAATTGTAGAAATTTTAGTCGCTGGACAAAGACACCCAATATGGATACACCTACTCACAGAACGACTTGGTCGGCGACAAAGAAGGAGTCGCCTGAGTATGTGAAGAAGCCTGCATTACATTCCAAATAGAAAGTCATTTGGATGCACATATTGAAGGAAGTCGTCGGACAAAGTAACGCACATGGATGCACATATTGAAGGAAGTCGCTGACGAATAGGTGCTTACTAATATGTTGCAAAATTTGTTACAAAATCAATTTGCATTGTCCCTGTACCTAATCTGTTGCAAACATTGTTACAAAATTAGTTTGCATTGTCTCTGTTACTAATCTGTTGCAGACGATGTTACAAAAATCTGTTTCGTTGTCTCTGTTATTAATGTGTTGCAAATGTTGTTACAAAATCAATTTGCATTGTCTCTGTTACTAATCTGTTGCAGACGATGTTACAAAAATTTGTTTTGTTGTCCATGTTATTAATCTGTTGCAAATGATGTTACAAAAATCTGTTTCGGTTATAAATATAGAGATGTTATCATCGGACACGATTTGCATGAAGAAGGCGCTTTGAGTTGGCGAGGGCGAGTTGCGAGTTTATTGTAATGTTGGAGAGATGTTGAAATGATTATGATTGTAAATGATGAAAGAGAGAAAATAGGAGAGAGGTTAGATTGATGAGAGAGAATATCTTAATTAGTTATATATAAAATCTTAATCAAAATAGTAAATGAGATAATTAAGGATTCTGTTACAATATTTAATCAATTAAATAATTAATTAAAAATTAGATGAAACCCAGTATTTTTGGAATAAAAAACATGTTACAGTTTTTTTATAAATAATAACATAAGATGGCTTACTTGTGAAAATTTCCCTTAAATTAAATCTTTTGAAGAATTGGTCTCCAGAATTTCAAGACATGGGCTAGACACTTGTAAACGAAAATTGAAGAATTGGGCCGACTTGTGGCTCAATTGGACCTTTAATTTATTTGTAATTTTGTGTCTAGGTTTGGGCCACAAATTTGCTCTATTTAATTTTATTATCGCTTTAATGCTTTAATTCAATTGTGATTAAATGTCATTCATATAACATGCCATATAGATCACATTACACCGCTCTAGGTACTATTCTGTCATGCATTGTGTATAATATTTATTTTCTTTTCTAAGTTTATTAGATTAGAAAGATTAATATTTTAATTAATAATTGGACCATTTTTTTTAAGAGTTAAAATTGTTAGAAATTATTAATTGAAAAACCCGAACAGTATAAAAATATTAAGTGGGTGAGGGTGCAATGTTTATGTGAACCCACGACCTCCCTTATTAGCCTATTAGTAAGAATAGGTGTATGCCTTGTGCTAATTTTATTAGCCTCCCTATAGGAGGGCTGCGCTGTTTTGGTTACTAGATTGGGCCCAATCGGGTGATAATTTTTGAGTGTTAATTAATTGTGACGACCCCATAGGCAACATAATTAATTTAAAACTTAAAATTATCAAATATAGGGTTGCACACTTAAATCAAAAACATCGTGGAGACTTCCTATAGAATATCAAGCAGGTGTTATTGATGGCCTAAATCTGACGATACTAAATTAATATTGCATGAGAGACTAGATATATTGAATTTAGTTGGAGGGTCCCACGACCTTCATAGTAAATCACACTATCTTCTCCTATAGAGGATGTGTTTAAGATTTTGGGGTTTTAGGTATTCGCCATATAGAAGTAGTTCTTGGGTCTACTCGTGCATTTCATGCATCATATATGAAATCATTATTTTATGTGTAGCTCATTTCAACTTTTTAATTTTATTTCAGAAAAATGTCGGGCAATTCACTGTCTATGATTTTGACCAAAAACCAACTAGTAGGAGAGAATTATATTGACTAGAAACGTAATTTGATGATTGTCATCACTTCTTTGAAAACATAAGTTCTTGTTAATCGAACTCATCACGATGAACTTACTGCGTGCGGGTCACGTATGCTCGAAGAAAATTTGCATATGAGAAGTGGATCCTATCTGATGAGATGGCCCATTGCTACATTTTGGGATCTATCTCAAATGTGTTGCAGCAGAAACATCAGAGTATGGAGACTGCTACTCAGATTATGGACAGTCTTCAGGAAATGTTTGAGCACCAAGGACGCCAGGCCCATCAGGCTACCATTAGGGCTATAATGAACATGCGCATGAAACCAAGCACGCTCGTGAGAGATCATATGCTTGCATTGATTGCTCAGTTTAACGTGGCTGAGGTTTTAGAGGCTGAAATCAAATCGGAGATTTAGGTTGACATGGCTTTAGAGACTCTCTCTGAGATGTTCTCTCAGTTAAAAGTTAATTATAACATGAACAAGCTGAACATGTCCTTGACCGAGCTAATGAAGGAGCTCCAAAATGCTGAAACTGTTATTAAGACCAAAAGTGGTGATGCCTTTGCTATTTTTCCTACTGGATCATCATCTTCCAAGCTGAAAGGCAAATGAGGCAATAAGAGGAAGAAATCTAACAAGAAAAGCCCACAGCAACAGGTTAAAAAGGCAAAGCTAGATGGTAAGCCTAAAGAAAAGTGTTTTAATTGTAGACAGAAGGGTCATTGGAAGAGGAACTGTCAGGAATACCTAGCTTCCAAAAAGCCAGGTAATGGTGAGTTATCTTTTATTGAGTCATATTTGGTGGTTGATTCTACTGATTCCTGGATTGTAGATTCTGGAGCCACTAATCATGTTTGCAATTCTTTTCATAGGTTCGAGGTAACCAAAGAACTCAACGAGGGAAAACTGACTCTCAAAGTTGGCACAGGAGCAGTGGTGTCTGGAAGAGCTATTGGAAATGTTTATCTTTATTTTAGAAATAAAAGACATTTGGTTTTAAAGAATTGTTATTATGTTCCAGATATTACCCGAAATTTGATTTCGATTGCTTTATTATTTAGACAAGGAGATTTTGTCCAGTTTTCACCTTTTTCGGTGGATATTACTCTAAATAAAGCCCTTTTGTGTAAGGGACATTTGAATGATGATTTATATGCTTTAAAACCTCTTGATAGCTCATTATACCACACTGAATCTAGTAAACGCATTAAACTGTCTCCTTACTAATGAGACTTACTTGTGGCACCTAAGACTTGGCCATATTAACATTAATAGGATCCAAAGACTCGTGAAGGATGGTCCTTTAAGTGACTTAAAGATGGAGTCCCTACTGGTTTGCGAATCTGTTTGGAAGGAAAAATGACCAAGAGGTCCTTTACATCAAAAGGACATAGGGCCAAAGAAGTTTTGGAATTAGTACACTCACGATGTATATGGGCGATTAGTGTCCAAGCTAGAGGTGGGTATGAGTACTTCATCACTTTTCTTGATGACTACTCTAGATATGGTTATGTTTACCTAATGACTCATAAAGTCTGAAGCTTTTGAAAAGTTCAAGGAATTCGAGCGGAGCGGAGAAGCAATTAGGTAAGAGCATTAAAATACTTGATCGGATCGAGGTGGAGAGTATCTATCCACGACTTTAGAACATACACAGCGAGAGAATGGGATTTTATCCCAATTGAGTGCACCAGGAACACCCCAACAGAATGGTGTCTCAGAAAGAAGAAACAGGACCTTGTTGGACATGGTCAGATCAATGCTTGGCTTCTCAACACTTACTACATCCTTTTGGGGATATGCAATACAAACTGCAATATACTTGTTGAATGTAGTTCTATCTAAGTTTGTCCCTAAGACACCTCTGGAATTGTGGAATGGGTGTAAGCCTAATCTAAGACATATCTAGATATGGGATGTCTAGCACATGTGCTTAAGAGAAAGGCGGATAAGATGGAATCAAGATCAGAGTTGTGCATTTTTGTAGGATATCCCAATGGGACATGGTGATATTACTTCTATAGTCCTCAGGATAAGAAGGTTTTTGTAAGCACAAATGCAACCTTCTTAGAGGATAGATATATAGAAGAACGTGAATCTAAGAGTAAGGTTCGTTTGGAAGAAATGAAAGGAAACGTTCCAGCTCATCCACTCTAGAGATCCGCACTAAACCTACTCAATGCAGTGGGAGAGAAATGGAGGTTCCACCTAACATACCTCTTGGTGCAGGCACTTTGATATGTCGAGGATCAAGTCCCTCATGTTCGATCACCACATGAGGCGAACACTGCAATGAAGGACATGGTGGAGGAGAAACAACGATGAAACAATCAAAATTTCAATCAATCGGGAACTTCCACAGCTTAGGCGTAGTGAGAGAGTCGTTCGACCACCCTCTATGTACTTGTTGTATGGAGATTATTTCGAGGCAGTCTCCACCGAGCAAGAAGAGGATCCCACTTCGTTTAAGAAAGCTATGGATGATGTAGACGATGACCATTGGAAGAGTGCCATGGATTCATAAATGAAATCTATGTACTCTAACTCAGTCTGGGAATTTGTAGATGTACCAAATGGGGTAAAACTTGTAGGGTGCAAATGGATCTGCAAGAGGAAGAGAGGAGTAGACGGAAAGGTGGAAACCTTTAAAGCTAGACTGGTTGCTAAGGGTTTTACCCAAAGAGAAGGTATCGATTACGAGGAAACCTTCTCTCTTGTGGCCATGCTTAAGTCTATAAGAATCCTCTTATCTATTGCAGCTCATTTTGATTATGAGGTGTGGCAAATGGATGTCGAGACGACATTCCTTAACGAGTCTTGATGAGAGCATCTATATGATGCAACCCAGACGATTTATCCAAAATGGTTAAGAGCATAAAGTATGCAAACTGAATAGGTCCATATATGGACTTAAACAGGCGTCTAAGTCCTGGAACATCATATTCGATCAAACTATCAAGACTTATGGTTTTGATCAAAATCCTGATGAACCTTGTGTCTATAAGAGGATCAAAGACAACAAGGTGATTTTTCTCATACCTTATGTTGATTATATCCTACTCATTGGGAATGACGTAGGAGCATTAACTTCAGTTAAGCACTAGTTGGTACAACAGTTTGATATGAAGGACTTGGGAGAAGCCAATTATGTTCTAGGTATTTAGATCCTTCGGGATAGAAAGAACAGTAGAATCGCTCTATCCCAAGCTTCATATATTGATAAAATATTGGTGAGATTTGCAATGCAAAATTCCAAAAAAGGTCAAATGCCTTTCAGACATGGAAATCACTTATCACGGGAGCACTGTCTTAAGACTCTTAGTGAGTGGAATACATGAAGCAGGTTCCTTATGCCTCGGCTGTAGAAAGTCTCATGTATACTACGCTATGCACTCGACCAGATATTTGCTACGCTGTTGGGATTGTCAGTAGATATTAGTCAAATCCGGAGGCGGAGCCTTTGGACTCTTGTTAAGCATTTCTCAAGTATCTTGTGCGAACAAGAGATTATATCTTGATCTATTCAGCTCTAGATTTAGTGCCTACGGGTTATCTTGATTACGATTTTCAGGCTGATAGGGACTCTAGCAAGTCCACATCAGGGTCAGTGTTCACGTTGGGTGGCAGTGCCGTTGTTTGGAGGAGCATCAAGCAGTCTTGTATTGTTGATTCCACCATGGAGGCGAGAATATGTGGCGGCTTGTGAAGCGACCAAAGCGGTATGGCTAAGGAAGTTTTTGCTAGACCTTGAGGTGGTTCCTTCTGCATCACAGGCCATCACTTTATACTGTGATAATAGTGGAGCGGTGGCAAATGCAAAAGAACCCAGAAGCCATCAACATGGGAAACACATTGAACGAAAATACCACCTGGTTAGAGATATCGTTCAACGAGGAGATGCTACAGTGTGCAAGATTGCATCTGTAGAAAATCTTGCTGACCCCTTTACCAAAAGCTTACCAGCTAAAAGTTTTGAGAGGCATATTGAAAATATGGGTGTACTTAACATGTCTCATTTACTCTAGGGCAAGTGGGAGGTTTGTTAGGTAGTGTTTGCCCGTCGAGTAAATTATTTGTACTCGTGACATTTTGATATAAAATTAATATATTGATTGATATATTTATTATGTTATTTTGAGCTTACATTTGTCTATAGGTCGATTTGATATTACAAATTGAGTATTTAAGTTGTTAAACACGGAAAGATTCAATCTGTAATTCGATCTAAAATTGTCGTTCACAATCAGTAAATAAATATAGATAATTTATTTTGATAAGATCATCTCGATTTTATTAAAGTCTATCTTTGACTTTGGTAATAAAATTGAGAATACATTTGGAATGTATTGAACGGGACGACGTGAAATTAATTTGTGACATTGACTAGACAAATTTAATTTCACTTGACTATCGTACATGGGAACTTAATCCTGAGCGGATAATGGACTTCAGTTACTAGCTTGGAGTTCTTTGAGGTGTCAATGAGTGAGATAAAATTGCTGATCAATATCTCGATACTTTAGGAATTAGAGTGAACTAACGAGGAACATATATTCGAAAAAAGGACTCCGTCACCTTTAAGGTATGATCATGATCTCACTGGTTCTTCTAGTGTACAGTTTATTCTGAGCTCAGTAGTTCGACATTGATTGTTGAATTCAATGATGTGATGTGATCACATCGAACTATCAGATAGAATATGACAGTTGAGAATTTGAAAATTTTCGAATAAGGACATTTTGGTCATTTTACTTATTTTGAATATTCGAGTTGATCGTGAGGGTAACATGTAGGATCGATAAGTCGGGAGGATATAATTATTGATTGTTGCTTGATAATTTCAATTAGACTAAGAGGCGATCTTGTTCTTTTAGAGGAATAGAACTTGATTAATAAATTATTTTGGCTGATCAAGAGTTGACCGAGTCAAAATTAATTTATTAGAGCTTACTTTAATTGGGTCCGATAAGGTCCCCTCAGTGGCTCCAATATATAGAGCTAAATAGGCTTGTTACATATTTTGGGCTGTGTAGAAATGGGCATGGGTTATGGTACTAGGGTTGGTAGGGATTTTTGGAGTGTAAGTGGGTTATAAATAATCTCATAAAATTGTTTTTCTAAGGAGATAAGCATATAGGCGGGACACACACTAAAGTGTGAAGTGTGTATTTTCTCATAAAAAGAAAATCCTAATCCTAGTATAACCTAGATCTAGAGGTGACCACACACCAAATATAGCTACTCTTGGAGAACAACAGGGAAGGCTTGAGGGTTTGGAGCTTTGGAAAATTCAAGAACATTTGTTGAAGCTTGCCGTTGATAGGAATTTTTAAAATGCGCTTCTAAGGTAATTTCTTCAACACCTATGTGTTCTTGTAATTTTATTTAATTCGGTTGAATGCACGAAATAAATCGAGATCTTGTAAAGAGATGTTTGATCATCATGAAAAATTAATTTTGTGATGTCTAGATCCCGATTTCAACACTTTTCCCACCATACATTCTCATTGTGTCTCACTCTTTATTTCTTCAACTATATTAATTTATGTGATGTTCTCTGTGTCCTTAAGATGCATAAAATCTTATCTTCATCTCCGAATTTTGTCCATTCATGATATATCCTACCTTACAACACCTACACATACTCCGCAATATAATGGATTCTCTGAGCATCGTCATTGCCACAACATTGAGATTGGACTTGCGCTACAAAGACATGCTTCCAAGTCCTCCATGGTGCTACACATTTACCACTATCATATATCTTATCGAAAGAGCTGACCCCACTCTAGTAATGCAATATCCTTTCGAGAATATCTTCCAACGTATCTCTAATTATTCTAAACTCCGCAATGTTGGGTGTCTTCACTACCCTTGGCTCCGGCCTTATATTCTTCGCAAGTTAGCATCTCGCTTTCACCTATGTGTTTTCATCGGTTACTCACCCACGCAAAGTTCTTTCTTTTGGCTCGATAAAGGCACATCTAAAGTCTTTGTATGTGGATATTGAATAAACTATTTTTTCTTTATCCTCCGACCATGACACTTCCTCATCGGCCCCTCCTTATTCAACTTGGGTGCACATATGGCATATCTAACTATCATTCCGATAACCCAGGCCATTCCTATTCCACGCCTAGTAGATGATCATCTTCATCCATCTCCTACTTCATATTCCTCCAATCACCTCTACACACTGTTAATTTCATGCTAGCAGTTTTCTCTCTGTGTGCATGTCTTTCTCTTTGTGCCGCAGTCATCTCTCTATCCCTTCCTAGCATGAACAAGCATCCTATGCAAACCCATGTTAAAGCCCACGTCCATAAGCCTATACAAAAATGCATTTTCACATCCGTTCTTGTTTTCCAACCTGAAGTTAAACCCACATCTACTTCTCTTGCTTTTAAAATTCCAATGCGGTAATATACAATGTCCAACAATTTTGATGCCCTTATTAGTAATGGCACACAGAGTTTAGTCCCTTCCATGTTGTCCCAAAATGTTTTCGATTGCAAATGGGTGTTTCTCATAAAATGAAAACCTGATGGCTTTTGAGCGATATAAATTATATCTAGTTGACAAAGGATTTCACCAACTTCTAAGAAATCGAATACACCGAGACATTTAGTCGATAACTAAACCTACCACCATTTATCTTGTTAAGTAGTCTTTCTCTTACACATAAGCGGCCTATTCATCAACTTGATGTCAACAATGCATTCATCCAATGCACGTTGATGATGATGTATATTAGTTGTAATCCTTATCAATTCATATGTTGTGGTTTAGCTAAATGTGAAATTTGAAACTCATTGTATTTAGGTCTCTATCAATGTAATTTTTATATATTGTATTTGTTAATTAATGAAACGTGATAAACCGTATTATTCTCTAAATCCTCTCAGTTCTTCATCTTCTACATGGACCCCAAGTCTTAACAAAGTTGACTTTTTAAGATTGACCCCAAATCTTAATAAATATTACTTATTTTTAAATTTCCAATACTATTTAAGATTTTTATTAAACAAAACATTTAAGAATTTGGGTCCATGCACTCCAACTTTAGAAAGGAAGCCCTCTTGGGATGAGCCATATTGCACATGAGAGACGAGGTCACAACGATTGTGAATATATGTACTTTTTCTCGTGCAAAATAGATGGGCCCCTTTCAAAATGGGTTAACATCAATATATAATACATATCATGTCTAACATAAGGAATATCACCCAACTTTGAGAAACTGGCCAAGTGGAACAGCAGCAACTTTTTTTTTATATATAATTCGACACACTATCACATCCCCAATGTAGTTGTCAGGCCTCCACCAAGAAAAGATGGGAGGTTTTGGATACCCCAACCATATATAAATAACTCATAAAAAATAGATGGGATGGGGCATAAAACCTGACATCCAATTATAAAAGCTAAAGCAAACAAATAAATAAATAAATAATAAAGCAATAAATAATAAGGTACTACTTTCTAAACAAATAGTCCTAGAAAATTTTATAGTCTCATAACTTGTAGGAAGCCCATGTCTATCAATCGAACTAAAATTGCGAGAACATTGTGGTAAGTCATGGTGATGTACTCGAAATAGCAGCAGCAGTCCCACCATCTAGAAGCAAGTAAGTCGACAACTTTGGTTGCCCTCGCGATAAATATGAGAAATAGTATCGCGGTTGAAAGGCAAGGAGATGTCTGATGTGGCGAAGAGTGTTCTGAATAGACCAAGGTCTTCTACCTATGGTGATGCAGTGAATGGCTAAAGTAGAGTCGGACTCAATCCATAGATCTGATAGTACAATCCTCTGAGCAAGAATGATATCGTCAACAATATCCTTGAGCTCGGCCTCTAGAATAGGGCACTCACCATATGAAGAGAAGAATGAGCAAACACACTGGCCCATTGAATCTTTAATAATCCTCCATCCACTTGCAAATCCATCTTTGACGCATCCATCAGTGTTGACCTTGTAAGATTCCATTGGTGGAGTACGCTAATAAACCAAACTAGGAAGAGGAATGGATAAAGTAGTAAGAGAGATACCAAAATGAGGAACAATATCCATATCCCTTCGATAATGAATAACTCGAAATAAACAGACTGTATGTAGAGGAAGATAGTATAGTATACTTTCGGATGATCCATCTCCGCTCCATAAATATATCTTAGTACTTCATTATCATTCATCGTAGTCCAAATAAACTAGAGAATAAAAAAAAATGATTATCTGAATATGACCATTCCTTACAAAGACGGAGAAATACCAAGGTAGAAAGTGATACTGATTACCCTCCATCGACCGAAGGTTTATATGAAAAATGTCAGAAAAATGGCACCAAACGTGGTCAAAAATATAGCTGTCAATAAATAAATGCTGAATAGTCTCAATAGCCGAGCAACACTAACAACGAGAAGCCATATGACTCCCAATCTACCTTTGAATTACAACATTAACTAGGATAAGACCCTGCCATAGTCTCCAACAGAAGAAAGAGACAGTCGTCAGACTAATAAAATTTCAAATCATACTATATACAGCCTGAATAGTATGTCCCGTGCGAACTAGCTGCCATGCAGACTTGGTAGCAAATCTACCATCCGAAGTATCCTTTCACATAATCTGATCGTGTACCTCAGTAGTAATAGGGATGCTCCCTATCTGCTCAGCAATAATATATGGTACTAGTTGAAGAAGTTGGTCAATGTTCCATCTAGTATCATCAAATAAGTCTCTAACCTGGATAGAAGAATGTGGCAAGTGTAGGTGTTGATAAGCTAATATAGACTCACCCATCCAGCAGTCATGCCATAAGAATATCTGTCCATGCCCTAATTCACAAGCAATGTGTGTCTCCGCATGTGGCCTATGTGCTTGAGCCTCTTCCATACAGTTGAAGCATAGTAACGAATAGTAGCCCGATGTGGATGGGTGCAGGTGACAATACTTACTCGATGGCGGGCCTATAATGATTCTTTGAGATCTAAATAGCTACCAGAGCTTTATAGAGAATGTATCAAGAAGATCCTGCAGTCTTCTAATGCCCAGTCCACCATTTTCAATAGGAATACAAAGTTGTTTCCATATCCTCCAATGTAATATGTGTGCATGGTCTCTGGAGTCCTAAAGTAACTTAGCAAATAAGCCATCTAACTTCTTCAAGATAGCCTTGGGAGGCTTCATAATCTGAAGGAGACAGAAGAATAGATGATAGCATTGATCGTATCAAAGTAATCCATCATCCAAATGATAGGAGTCTCGAGGACCAGCCATAAATTCTACTCCAGACTTTCTGTACTAAGTCATCATACAAGAAGATCTTCCTGGCTCTTTTAAATAAAGGAACACCAAGATAAGTGAAGGGTCATTGCGATGATGAAACCACATCGAGATGCTCCGACTGTGTATCTAACTAGTAGAAAATCTCCTGAGAAAGATAATCCCGCTCTTTTCTCTATTCACCAACTGCCCAGAAGCCCATTTACAGTGCTTAATACAATGTAAAACTAAATCGATAGACTACTTCGACCATTGATGAAAACAATCATATCGACTACAAAGGACAAATGAGAGATGAGAATGTCACCTCACGTATGCATATGCCATGAATATGTTGATAATGCTGAGTAAGTAGTCGTGAAAAATAATCTGCAGCAATAATAAATAGCGATAGATATATGGGATCACTCTGTCTGAGCCCCCGAGATGATGAGAAAAAACCACATAGCCTGCCATTAAGTAGGACCGAGAATTGACACTCTGAAATACATCTCTATATCTGATCAATCCAAAGGCGTCGAACCCGAAATCCTCCAAATAGATATCAAGAAACCCCAATCCATGCAGTCATAGGCCTCAGCCATATCAAGCTTGAGGTACTTTCATATCAAGTGTATGTTGTAACTCCTGTGTAAGGAGAAAATTATCCCCAATGAGCCATCCCAAGATGAATTCGCTCTGAGGAGCTGAGATGATCTGATGTAGTAAAGTACTCAATCGAGAATTTATCAACTTCGTAATCAACTTATTAAATACTGTGCATAAGCTGATAGGACGAAACTCTGACCACCTACATGCATTGTCCTGCTTTGGAAGCAAGACAATAGAAATAGCTGCAAAATCCTTAGGTAGGTACCCTCTAGCAAAGAAGTCCAAGATTACTTGAAACAAATCCTCTGATACTATGTCCCAATGAGATGAAAACCTATTTGGTCCGACGACACTGTCTGGATCAATACTGAAAATAACCTCTCGCACCTCTGTCAAAGTAGAAATCTGATTAAGCTGCAAATTGTCCTCATCGGACACCAATCTAGGTATAATATCATGTCGAATAGGCTCGACAGACTGAGAAAGAGCCAATAGAAGCTCCTGGAAGAAAGATACTACTGAAGGCTGAATAGTTTCAGGAGACTCAAACACCTCACCTGAAGCAGAAGTAATAGACCGAATCCTAGCTCGAATGAGTCGTCCCTAAACTATAGAGTGGAAGTATCGGGTGTTATGATCACCATCACAAGTCCAATGTGTCCCTGCCTTTTGTTTCCAAAAGGCCTCTTTAATAGATAAAGTACGATTCAAAGATGCCTGAGCCTGATGCAAAGTATTACGATGAGAAGGAGAGTGATATCTTTCATGGTCTAACTCTGCCTCATCTATCCTACACTCTACATCCCTAACACAATGAAAAAATATCACCAAATACATGTCGATTCCACCAACGAAAGCCCTGTTTGAGCCTAAAAATCTTCTCATAGAGAGTAGCCATTCCCCTAAGATGGGTGGGAAATGACAATTTAGAAAACAAAACCCGGAAAATCGTGATACACAACGAAACATTGAGAAATCGAAAGGACGAGGCCCCAAATCATCGTCAAGAACCACAGCTGAATCGAGGAAGAGGTGAGTGATCAGAAGTGCTTTGGTTTAGATGATGAACCAAAAATTGAGAACAAAATAAGGCAGCCAGTGAGTTAATCAAAACTCTGTCCAGATCCTTCCAAATCCTTCCATTTGTCCACATGTACTGACTTCCAGAATTTCCCTGCATCTGTTGCATCTGTTAAACCATAATCCATCATCATATCTGCAAAGTCTAAAGTGCCCCTATCGCGAGTATTCATACAAGTACGCTCACCATTGTGAGCGATCACATTAAAGTCTCCTCCAACTAGCCATAGCCCATCCACAGAAAGGGATATTTGGTGAAGACCAGCCCATAAATCCCTACGTCCAACCGGCGAGCAAGAAGCATAGACCGGAGTAATAAACAACGGTCTGGCTAATCTAGGATCCTCAACTTTAATGTGAATGAATTGGAGATGATCAACAATCGAAGTAATAATAGTCCCCAAATTCTAAAACTACCAAATCTTATCCGACTCATTCTGTAAGCCCATATCAAAAGAGAGAAATCGTCAGATAAAATCAAAGTTCTTTCTCAAAACAAATGGCTACAACACCACCAAAAAATACACATGATAAAGCCAAACCAATTTCTTAAGTCATCTACGAGTGGCAATACTACACACACATCTCACATTCCATATGATAACACTCATCAAAAAGACTAACTACGTGACGAAGCACTTGTCTGACTATGAGTCACCCATTTGATCAGACATAGGATATCAGTAACTTTTAGATTTTTAATCCTATGAATTGCTATAAAACTATCAGACTCCTGTCGCTCATTTAAACCAACCAAGTCATTAGAAGAATTCTTATGAAAATGTCCCTGCTGATGAACCTCTAGCTGAATAGAACTAGCAATATCGAAAGGAATCGAAGCCTCTATATTCTTATTACTACTGAGGCGTGGACTAACATGTGGATCAATATAAAAAACTAGTTGCACTGGCTCTGACATAATTGAAAACTGACGATGGATGGACATCATGTGATCTAATAGTGGATCAGAACTAACAGCATCATGAAAGGGCTTTGAAGCTACAATAGAGGAAATAGTAGGAGTAAGCTTAATGGTGGGTTCCACATGAACAACTGGATGTGGTATATCAACAACTGAAGAAGAAGCAACAACTGGGACTCACTGTCTAGGAACCTCAACAACAATCTCCTTCCCCTTACCCTTCCCAGCCCTATCAACAATAGGCATCGGAGCGTCAACATGTTTATTAGCTGGAACAACAACAGGCTTAGAAGTCGGAGCAACAATAGGCTTATAAGCTGGGGTAACAAAAGGCTTAGAAGCCTGGGTAACAACAAATTCACCTCAACACAAACCCTAGCTTCACTAGGCCTCAAGAAATCAGTAGTCGCTTCATCAATCCTCAATGGCACCCCCAACAATTTTAGATAAAACACATAAAAATTCCTTTGCACGTAAATGAACAGGCAATAAAGAAAAATATATCCATACAAGGGCAACATGGGCCTTAGCATTAGGAAGAAAATCACATGTCCACTTAAGCACACGCATATGGCAACCCTCAATAAACCAAAGTGGTTTTAAAAAAAACGGCTATAATCATCCTCGTGTGTCAAGTGAATAAGTATGTGTTTATAGTCTATAAATCCAAGTTTAAAATCACCGCAAAATCTAAACTTCTGAAAACTAGAACGTACCTCCACCATTTTGGGCTTGCGATGAGAAAACATTCCAACAATTGTGAACTTGAATGGCTCAGTGAGATAAGCCTCCTCATTAGAAGAAATTACCAAGGCTGGCTCACCACGATGCAAATAAGGCTCTTTAGCCACAAACTGATGACAAGATGAATTGGGAGAAGCCTGAAGGATGGAAGCAAATGACTTCCTTGCACTTCGTTCAGCCAGAGAAATATTGTGTCTATCAGTGACAGTAGCAGCATAAGTCTATCTACCCGTATTCAACGTAGACTTAGCTTCTTGAGGAAAAACATGTGGGCACAGAGTAATTGGAGCTGAAAAATTAGGCAAACGGAGGGAGACAGAAAAAACAATCAGAGGCGCACGAATGGCAGGTTGAGCACGCCCAATACAGGCTCCTGCAAATGCTGCTTATAGGTCAACCCGCACGAAGAAGAAATAAGGAAGGCATCTTCTACCACCCCTAAGGCGACATTAGGGCCACCAAGGAGGTTGCCTACGGCAGGAGAAGGCGCATTGATGGCACAGTCAAGGGAGGAGGTAGCTAGGTGTGACTCATGCGGAAGAGAAGCAGCATCCGCCACCTGAATGGCAACCATAAAATCATGGATATGGTCGCCCACGGGTGGTGCACCGGTTGGAGAGGTCGTCGTGGAGGTGCGACCAAGGATATGAGCGGTGGCGCTAGGGTTTTGCTCTAGGACCGTCCCGGGTTGTGGGCTGTTTGCGGCTGTGAGAGCTGGTAGAGAAGGCGTGAGGCCAGTGGTTGGGTTGGGGATGGCCAACGGGATGTGGCCAACCACATTGAGGTTCGAATCCGACTGTTTTAAGTTCAGGTCAAGGCCATGTTTGGCTAAAATTGTTGAATCGCCCATGGCCGAAATTTTTCAGTTTTCCCGCTTTTGGAGTTCAATTTCTTCTACCCTGAATTCAACATATAGAGGCTTGTGAATTCTTCAAACAGTAGCAACCCTTGATGTCTTAATCGTCGAGATCTCCCACTTACTCAAACCTTTGGTGAGTGTTACACATAAGGAAAACTAATGTATGAATATATATTCACAATCTTCATATTACAATACTATTGTACGTGCATCCTACCAAAATAAAGATCACTTACAACTCGAATAATGTAGATATAAAATTAGTATCTTTTGAAGCGTTTGAATAATTTAGCGTATTATGTTGACATTACAATATATAAAAGAGATGTAGATGCATTAAAATAGTGTGTTGTACGAAGGAAAACTACTCTTTGCTAAATAATAAAAATGAACAATCATGATGATTCAATGTACATTTGACGTAAAAGGTTTCGAGAAAAATTAAGCAATGTTGTCAAGAATCTAATAAAGTATATATATAAAAAAATAAAATCTCAATCACTTTTTATATAATTTTTAATATTGAACGACTCTAACAACTAACTACAAATATTGAGACTAGTAATGATGAGGTATAAATAATGTGTAGAAAATTGTACAAAACTCTTCACAAAATTTTATATAGTAAAAAATATAGAAAGTTCTACCTAAAATATCATAAATATTTAGTAGAATAGTGTAGAGATACATCCATATTATAGGATAAAATTAATCTATATCATCCATTTCACGGGAGTGAAGTTATAAATAAGGTTGGATTTCTTAGTAATCAATCAAATTAATAAATAAATCAATAAAAGAGTTTACAATGCAACTCTCGTTGTTTTAACCTTTCATTTTTGCTTTCGAAGTGTACAATCATAATTTTTTCCACCAAAATCCTGATATAATCTAATAAAATATATAAAGGGAAGGAAATGATAAAACCTTAGTCACTTTTTGTATAAATCGCAATATTTAGAAGACAATTGAATTGCAAATTGTGAAATGAATTAAAAATGAAATCCAAATAGCTAAGTACATACCAAAATAAAAAGGCATTACAAATGTACTCTTGAGCTTTCGAGAGCCTCAAGTCTCTCTCCAAAACAACTCACAATATTTGAGTGACTCCAACATATTTCCCGTGCATCCCTTTTATTGAGGTTAAGCGTTTGTTTTGTAGAAATCTCTATACTCCCACTACTTACGAACGTTCCATTGCTTGACAAGCTCTAGCTTACGTCACCCAATGTTTCACTAAGAGTTACTTTTTATAAGTCAAGTTATCTAATTTGTAAGAACATCATTCTTGATTCTCGTGTGATGCATTGGTTGATTTTCTTTAAAATCGAACGGCGGTTGAAAAAGAAAATAAAAAATAGGATTATACCTTTCGATATCTTGGTGGCATTTTAGTGTATTTTCTTACACCAAGATAACTAGAATCTATACTAGCTAGTGAGAAGCTCAAGGGCAATTTCATCCCCTTATAAACCTAAGCTAAAATACGTAGAATAGAAGCGACAATACCCTACTCTTAATCAACCCTCTTTCTCATGTCACCCATGTTTCTTCCTTCCCTCAACTAAGGTACAAATGAGACACATGTTTTTGGTATGACTAATGCTATGTAGTACCACCAAGTTAAAGTTTGCCATCGAGACCTAATCTGTGTATTCAAATATAGAGTTCATGTTAAGGTTAGCTATCCAAACCCAATAAGAAGATGTCTTAAAAAACAACATAAATATATTTAAAAATGGAGAAATAACAATTCACTTTTAGCCCCATTTTTTTTTGAACTTCCAAAACGTGCACAATTTTTTTTATTTTTTATTTTTATTTTCTGTTTTTGTCGTTGTCGATATGATCCAATATAAAGTTTCATACCATTCCAATGAAAAATAGGATTTCATTTTAATGAAAAACCATTTGTTATATCCAAAAATACACGTGCCACTACTGTGTAGACAAGCCTTTGAATTCCTACGACGGACCTGGTATCATAACTCTAGAATGCACTCCTTCGACTGCTTCTCCTCCCATTGGAAATAGTCCTTTTACCACTCTAGTCCAAGAATGACTGACTGTACCTCTTCTCCTACCCGCGCACCTGTCCCAACCTCGAATCTCTTTCAGTCGGCGACCACTACTCTGACCTCTCCTACTTGGCGCTTCGGCCCATCCTCTGGCTGCAACCATATTGTAGTCTTGGTGCTACTATGGATTTCGACCCCTATTCGGATCAAGGTCATGGCAACCATAAGTTAGACCATTGGGCCCAACTATGAAGTACAAGCCAAGGACGCATTCCCTTAAAGATGTCAACCGTACACCGAAGCAGTGGTGACATGCCATATAGGACCAAAAGTAAAGCTATCTTGAAAACTAAGACCCTTCATGCTAGTAAGCTAAGTGCCTACGTGTTGGAAGATCGAGACTATACTTGGCCATTTGGAGCCTCGGTGGTTGAAGCACACTCTGGCCCCGCCTTGGATAGAGAGTAATGAAACAAGAAGACTACATTGAAAGAATAGGACTGTGGCAGCCCGGCCCACCCTGGGTTATGGGCAAGGCTTCATTGATGACGGTTTTGACAAGTTCTGTCTTGGTTATAGTGCACCACATATTTGCACGTCTGACATGACATATCTGCTTTGATGTAACATCCACCGCCTAGGATCTGTAAAATGTGGTAAAAGTAAAGGATATTGAAAAGAGAAACATGACAAAATTTTGGGATCAAATGATAGAAAAATGTCATTTCCAATTCACTTAATGGTAATAAAAATCTTGCCTCTAATGTTATTATTTGAAATATTTTGAGATACCTTCCTATCGATTATAAAGTGTTCGACTTGATCGTCGAAGTGTCTACGGTCACTGTACCATCTTTTAGGATCGACCATCTGCGGTCTAACATGTCTTCTAGTGTATATGTTGGCATCATGTGGATGGTGGCATGGGTTATTTTTGTTAGCTTCTAGATCTAGCTAGATTTTCACGTCAACAGATTGGTGCCATCCGTGGAAAACCACGAGAGAAAACTGCATGAGGAAAAGAAAAAATATTCCAAGAAGAAAAAGACAAAAAATGACTGAGAATGGATCCGATAGTGATGGAAACCTACATAAGGTTCGGGACACAACTCCCAACGTGTCCGAAAGAAAAGCCATTGGCATCATGTGGACGGTGTCATGGCTCATTTTTGTTAGCTTCTATATCTAGCTAGATTTTTCATTTCAACAGATTGGGGTCGTCGGTAAAAAACCACAATAAAACCAAGAGATAAAACGGCGTGAGAAATAGATAAAAAAGCATAATGAGAAAAAGACAAAAAATGATTGGGAATGGATCCAATAGTGATGGAAACCTATGTAGGGTCCGAGACACAACTCCCAGCGTGTCTAAAAGGAACACCAGCCGAAGGAGACATCAAAGACCATAAAAAATAGTAGCTAAACTCAATTAAACACTTGTGGATATAGCAACATAAATACAACATTTTTTCGATAAAGATGTAGCCATAAGACAGTTTTTTATAGAGCAAGGATATACGGTCACCCTTTTAAATAATAAAGTAAACAGTGTAGATAGAGTTATAGAGCAAAGTCAAAAGCACCAGGGAAACATCCCAAAATCGGGCCACCAGGCCGTCGACCTACTTGCCAACCCGCCTCATGTGGGAGAAGAACACTTCCCCCAACATGAGTGAGAGTGGAGACCTTCTAGGTCCGCCACCATCTTTAGGAAGTTGAGAAGCGCCTATGGTATAAAAACAAAAATTTGATGGCTCTTTTGAAAGATATGAAATCCATCTCGTTGACAAAGGATATCACCAACGTCTCAAGTCGATTACACCGAGACATTTATTCAGTAATTAAAACTACCACCATTTGTCTTGTTCTTAGTCTTACTCTTGCACTTAACTGGCCTATTCTCCAACTCGATGTCAACAATGCATTCATCCACGTTGACTGATGATGTCTATATAGCTCAACCTCCAATCTTCATTGATCAAACTCATCCCAATCATGTCTACCGATTACTCAAGGCCATCTATGGTTTTAAGCGGGCTCCTCTAGCATGATGTCATGAACTTCGTGGCTTTGTCCTTTACATGGGTTTTGTGAAATCTAAATTCAACACATATATGTTTATCTACACTAATACTGGGTCCACTCTCTATACACTTGTATATGTTGACGATATTATTGTCACAAGAAGTCCAAGTACCTAAATTAATGAATTTATTTCCAGGCTTGGTCCCTATTTTACCTCAAAGATCTCGGCATTCTCTCTTTTTTCTTGAGCGTGGAAGTTATCTAATTTTCCAATGGACTTCTCTTATCCAATATATTCAGGACCTCTTGCATTGTTCCAATATGCATGGTTCCAAGTCTATTCGGATGCCAATGTCTACAACCACCACTCTATGCCTTGATTTATAAGATTTCTCTCACTGATGCCATTGAATTTTGACAAGTTGTTGGTAGTTTACAATATTTATTACTTACTCGACTTGACATTGCTTTTGCTATCAATAAACTATCTTAATTTATGCATCGTCCCACCACCCAGCATTGGGCTCAATCAAGAGCCTACTATGCTACCTTAATTTTTCCATTTTTAGCCCAAAACATGATCTATTTAACTGCTACAAAATGACTCCCAAACAGACCCTTATGCCCTACCAGATAACCACCCAAACAACTACTAATCATAGTCATAATTTAACTCCCAAACAGCCCATAAACTCAAGATTTAAACACCCATGATATCCCCACCTCTCAGAACCACTTAATTATCAGCTATTTTGTGCCCATGGAATCTGCAGTAAGCTATTCACAATATGCTCCCCTGATCACTTGAAGAAACCTCTCCCAACTACCATTGATTAGCACTTTATCCGCTCTAAAAATCAACCCCATCAATCCCTTCTCCAACAGTTTTTTTGGCCATAAAAGATCATCAAATTCCAGCCCCAAAGGTCCTCCTTTTCAGCCCCTAAATCTCTTATTTTTGCCATTTCTTCAACCACCCAAAAAACTGGTAGCAACACCCCCTTTCAGTCCGAATTTTTGGCCCCTAAATCCTTAGGTAAGATCACTTTTTATCTTGGTTCCTTGATACTCATCTTGTTCCCAATTTCGGCTTAAATTCCCAGTAGTATCCTTTCTTTTGGCACATGAATTTTTGAGCCCCATACTTCTAGAAAAAGTACTCCAAATCCCTATCTTTTCCTCAACCAATTTAGCAGTCAAAACCCAACCTTTGCCTCTCAATTTTTTGGCCCCAAACAACAAGAAGAAACGTCATTTTTCCTTTCCCAGATTTCAGCTAATTCCCTCTCTTGTTCCATTCAAATCTTTTCTCTAAATCACACAGTTTTGTGCACATTAATACGTAAATAGAGAAGGGCAAGCATGCAGTTTGTTTTCTTTGAAAAGTGCAGCAACTTTTTCCACCATCAACTACAATCGAAAATCCTTTTGAGGTAGTTTCTTATGCTGCCTAATTTTAAGTTCCATGATTTTAAATTGAGAAAAATGATATGTAAATTGTTATGTCATTCTTAATGTTAAAGTCGGAACTTTGTGATTGTGATTGAAGGTATTCACATATGTTTGTTAGTGATGAAAGTAATCTTTTTTAAGTTCATGTGGTGCTACTGAAAATAGTGTTTGTATATATGTTTAAACGATTGGCATGTAGCATACTAATTTTGTGTATTTTCTCACATGTTAGTATAATTTACTACTAAGTATTTCTTATGAAATACTCACCTAAAATGATTGATGTCCAGATTGAATTGTTTGGCGTTGGCGTTGGCGTTGGTGTTGGCGTTGGCGTTGGCGTTGGCGCGACAGCATAAAGTATGACCTTGAAGGAAAGACTTAGTTGATTTATTTGATGGTTTGGCGTCAATATAATCGAGCCCATTATGATGTAAAAACTTAATTATGATGTTAGATTTACTATCTTTAATTATTTAAAGTGCGCTAGAAAAATTGAATTTATATTTTAGATTGCTGGTTGAAATTTAAAGATGAAGAATTGTGAAGTATTTTATGAACATTTCAGCATTTTGTCCTTAATTTTGAAGTATCATAACTTATTGTGTACTTTGAATTTTTTAGTCTAATTAGTAGATTTTGATAGGTATATAAATGTTTTAATAATAAAATTTAGAATCACTCAAAAACATTGTCGTGTGAATTTATTATGATCATTTTATCGAGCTGGGTTAGTGCACCATGGACATTTTTTCAAGCAATTTTGGCCATGTTTTACACATATCAAACGACATGGATAAGGTCTAAAATTTTAATATGTTGTTGCCTAAGGTCCTAAGTAGTTATATTTCAAATATCGTAATTTTTAGAGTACGTTTAAATGGTCAAATAAATTATGGTGAAACCTAATGTAGTTTTTATAAAACCTTAAGAATTTAGAAGATTAATTCATTTTTCCTTGTGCGCTTGTCACTTTCCACAATAGTAAAATTTTTAAAACCATTCAAGGGCACCGAATATTAATTAATCATTTTTAAGTGACTTATATGGGTTGAGAAAATTTGGAGCGTTACACGAATTGAGATCCATAAAAGGAGTTTGAAACTCCAAATTCAATTATCTTTCCAATGGCATATCATTTGCCTTATGAAGATTTTTGTACCAAAATTTATGCTCTAATTTCCCCACATGCTCCGGTCGTAATTTCTCAATTCGCTTCTTCCGGGTGTTTGATCCTTCACTTCAATTTTTCATTATCACTCCAGCAGACATTAAACTTCTTGATTTTATCTTCTTTCTCATCCTTCATTGCTTGACCCTTGATCTTCACTTTGAAACATACTTGCCGATTTCATTAATGTGACTTGAGTTTGAGGATTTTGTCCTACAATCACAAATTGATTAAAATTCAATAGTTATCGACTCTAAAACACTTAGGATTATACGAAAACTCTTCATTAATATGTTGAGATAAGTGTATAAATTACATTTATCAACGGACAATATCTTGATCCCCTTATTTCTTCTAATTTGTCATTGATGTCATACATTTTTCTTCATTATTTTATTTTTGGCACCTTTTTGGAAAAATCCCAACAATCTCCACCTTGAAGTAAAACGAGCCAAAACTGTCATCTCTTTTGTAGGCTTGACCATGATACTTGAGAAAAACCTATATACTTTGACAATCTCAATTCTCAAAATAGAGAATTAAAATACTCTACCATATAAGTATAATCACTTAAAATTAACTAATTCTAAGAATTTCATTAGCTCGTGTCGAATAAATTTGCTAAATATTATAGTGCAATCTCCTACTTGACTAATTACCTGGGAGTTCATCAGCCATCAACAACAATTCTACCACACCTTGCATTAATGTAAAGCTCGTTGCTCTTGTGCAAACATGTGGACCCACTACTAGTAACACATATTATATCATAGAAACTAGCGACATGACATCAAGATGTAAATATCTTACTCAATCGATATCATCGTCTCTAATAAAAAGGACACACTGTCCGTATCTAAATTCAAGCTTTAACCAAGCCTGTTCCACTTTTTGGATAGTTTTTTTCTCATTTGAACAGGTTGTCCATAGTTCCAACAAGATACTTTCATTTTAATGGAATTATTCTTCTTTCTTTTTCATCAACAAGATTTATGTTATTTTTTAGCAATTCACGATTATTTCAAAGGAGGATAAAGATTATTTCAGTTTCAAATAATAACTGCATCATGTCATAAAGATGAAAAAGAGGCATAAAATATTTGTTTATATCATGTTGAGTTCAATATACTAATTACATCCTTAAAGTGAGACAATATTATTGAACTAGAAACAATTCAGGCCGATGCACGATAGTAGACCAATAATCAACAGTAGAACGTTCAGACCACAACCTCGTCAATCAAATGTATGGCATTCATTCCAATATAGTGCAGGAAGGGTGATACCCTTTGATCAAATGACCAGGACGCAACAAAGACGTCATCAAAGGAATTATGGACGAATGGTGAGGCAACAACAAGGGATAGTACGTCCTAAAATACCTGATTTGTCCAAGGCAACTAATAAAGAAGATCTCAAAGATGATGAGAAAGAAAACGATATGGGCGATTCAATGGAAGGATTACTGGAGAATTCCTCTGGTAAATCGAAATTTGAACGACGTAAGGAAGATGAAAATGAAGACAATCCAGGGTAATCCATTACCATTCAATTTGGTACATTGCCCCTAGTTTTGGCTAATAATTATTTATTGGCCAACGAATTTAAAAGTAAAAAAGATGAAGAGGCAAAAGAAAATGATGAAGAAGAAGCATGCACATTGGAATGTAGAGAAGGAGTTGATCAAACCCCTCGAAATACATGTGGGGAAGAAGAAGATGATGGTATGACCGATATTGAAGAATAAATTGACCTGGAGACAGAAAGAAGAAGAAGGGGAGTCTCATATAATAATCTACTGAAATAACTATATCAAGAAGGCGTCCGAGAAGTGGATTTGTTGGGTGAATCATCTGGGCGATCTTTTGATTATTACGTATTATATGGGACACCTAAGAGGAAAGTGAGGGTGCCACGCTCTGAAAAATATGGACCACCTCCAATGATATTGCCACCCCCTACAGGTTGGGTAAATGGAGAAGGAATACAAGAGGAGAGCGATACAGAAGTTCAAAAGGCGGAAACAGAAGATCAGTGCAAAATGTTACACGTAAATTTAGTACAGGAAGTTGACTCAAAGGATGATAAGCAAGAAGTAGAGATAGAGGCAGCTGAAAAAGTCATTTTTAGAAAGCCAACGGTCAACTTAACTAAACACTTAAGGCCGTTATATGTGAAAGCTTTAGTCAATGGCATTTCAGTAGCCAAAGTTCTCATTGACAATGGGGCAGCTATAAATACCATCCCATCCAGAATGATGAAGAAATTTGCAAAGACAGAAACTGATTTGATCCCAACAGAAGTCATTCTCACAATGGAGGAGCAACTTCAGCCAAGGGAGTAATGTTGTTAGACGTGACAGTGGGAACTATCACTAAAACTACGGTATTCTTCGTAACAGATGGACCGACTAGCTACATTGTACTATTAGGGAGAGATTGGATTCATGAAAATCGTCGTATACCTTCATCGCTCCATCAATGTTTAGTGTTCTAGAATGATAAAGGTGAAGCAGATGTAGTACAAGCAGATCATAGGCCTTTTGTCACAGAAGCAAACTCAGTGGAGAGGTTCATGTACGAAGGTAATTATGGACCTGTTAGGGTAGTCCAAGAAGAGAAAGAAACCCGAATTATCGCGCATAGCGAAGAATCAATCTCAGTAGACTCATTTACTGAAATGTTTGATCAAATGAGGCCAAACATAGTGGCCCTTGAAGAGCCGGTAATGGCTGGCAAAAAGACAATCAATAAATGTTGAAGAACGTTACCGACTTCGGTGCCGTCAAAGCCAGTTCAATGGCTTTCCAGAAAGAGTGTAAAGAAAAAATGAAAGCAGAAGCGGCTTTAAAGATATTGAAGAACAAATTAGCAGTGTTCGAGGTGGAACAAAATATCAACCGAGAAGTTAATAAAGTAGATTGTTTGGATGCAGAAAGGATTACTACAAGAAATCTGGATGATGATGTGGTAAGGGTCATGAAGCCCGTGACACGCTTAGGCACAAAATCCTTTGCTAAAAGTGAACATTGGAGATGGACGAGAAGATCGTCCAACATTCGTCAGTCAAATACTTAGCAAAGAGGTAAATGAACAGCTAATTACTTTGTTAAAAGAATACAAAGATTGTTTTGCCTGGGAATATGAACACATGCCTGGTTTAGATAAAGATTTGGTAGAACATAGGTTACCAACCAAATCACATTTTAAACCTCATAAACAGCCCCCTAGGCGTTTTGCCCCTAATGTATTGCCCGAAGTAAAGAAGAAATAGAACGATTGTTAAAGGCAGGTTTCATTAGGACGGCCAGATATGTTGAATGCTTATCCAATATCGTGCCAGTGCTGAAGAAAAATGGTAATATTAAGATTTGTATAGATTTCAAAAATTTGAATTTAGACGCCTAAAGATGAATATCCAATGCCAACGGTAGATTCTCTAGTTGACTCGACTGCCGGACACGTAATGTATTTTTTTATGGACGGATATTCAGGATATAACCAAATCTATATAGCTGAGGAAGATGTGCACAAAACTGCCTTTAGATGTCCGGGTGCTCTAGGATGTTTTGAATGGGTAGTTATGCCTTTTGGTTTAAAAAATGCAGGAGCCACTTATCAAAGGACAATGAATTTGATTTTTCATGATATGATAGGCGAATTCGTTGAAGTTTATGTTGACAATATAGTGGTCAAATCCCTGAAAGAAGAAGATCATTTTCAACAATTGAAACATTCATTTGAACGAATGAGACAATATAAATTAAAATTAAACCCGTTGAAATGCGCATTTGGTGTTAATGCAGGAAATTTCCTGGATTTTTTAGTGCATAAAAGAGGAATTAAACTTGATAAAAACAAAGCAAAAGCCATTTTAGAGGCTAAACCACCTAATAACAAGAGAGAATTGCAAAGATTCCTAGGTTAAGTGAACTTTTTACGACGTTTCATCTCTAATTGTGCAGGGTGAACGAAAGTTTTTTTGCCTCTTTTGAAGTTGAAAAATCAAGATGATTTCGTTTGGAAGAAAGAGCATCAAAAGGCTTTTCACAGCCTGAAGACATATTTATCAAATCCACCAGTGCTAGTGTCACCTACCCAAGGACGGCCAATGAAAGTTTACATATCGGCTGAACAAGAATCGATAGCTGGAATGGTCGCTCAGTATGACCAATTTGGAGAAGAAAGGGCGATATATTATCTTAGCAGACGACTAACAAAATGCTAATATAATTATTCTGGTGTTGAAAAATTATGTCTTGCTCTATATTTTACATGTACTAGATTAAGGGCTTACTTACGGCCTGTGGCCATCTATTTGAATTCAAAAGTGAATTTAGTTAAATACATGTTCTCTCGTCCTATTTTACATCAAAGGATTGGTCTTTGGACTTTAGCACTGTCAGAATTTGAAATACAGTACATACCCTAAAAAGCTGTTACAAATCAAGCGTTAGCTAATTTTCTGGCCGATCATCCATGTTTAGATGTACCAGAGGAGATTGAATTAGAAGTCGATTCGTTCAGTTTAAAACCTTGGATTTTATACTTTGACAGATCGAAAACAGCTGGAGGTGCAGGAGTAGGGGTAGTACTGATAAATCCCTTGGGGATTCATTACAAATTCGCTTTTACCCTGAATGAAATGTGTACTAATAATCAAGCTGAGTACAAAGCATTGATTATGGGTTTAGAGTTATTATTAGAGCCAGAGACGAAAAATGTACTCATCAGGGGTGATTCCCAATTAGTGATTTATCAATTGATTGGCGACTTTAAGTGCCAAAGTACTTCTGTTGTACGCCAATACGACATCGCCCAGGAGTTATTGGAAGAATTTGACCAAGTAGAGCTTCAATAAGTTAACAGGGTATATAAGGATTTAGCAAATATGCTAGCCCAAATGGCTTCAGGTTATTCAAAAATGCTAAATGAAGACTCTATATGTAAATATGGAGTGATATTGCCCATAGTACAACAAAGGGCGAAAAAGATCGGTGTCCATTGTATACAAAATGGAGATGCAATTGATTGGAGAGAAGAGATACAAAGGTTCTTGAAAGAGCCTGATAAGATGAATGATAGGAAAGTGAAATTACGCTCATTGAATTACGTGATGATAGATGAGGAGTTATTTAAGAAACACTCAGATGGTGTACTATTAAAATGCGTAAACTTACATGAGGCTAAAGTAATTATGGCCGAGGTGCACGAAGGAATATGCAGAGCACATCAAGCTGGCCAAAAGATGAGGTGATTAATTGTTAGGAGTGGATATTTTTTGCCTAAGATGGGCGAACTATGTATCCAATATGCTAAGAGTTGTTTAGAATGTCAAAAACATGGCCTGATCCAATGAATGCCAGCAAGAGAAATGGCACCCATTATTAAGCCTTGGCCATTTAAAGTTTGGGCGATAGATTTGATAGGAAAGATTTATCCTCCATCGTCCAAAAAACACAATTTTATAATAGTTGCGACAGATTTTTTCACTAAATGGGTAGAAGCGATACTCTTAAAAGAGATCTCTCAAGGAAATGTCATAAAGTTCATTTGGGATCACATCATATATAGATTTGGGATACCCCAAACTTTAATGATGGATCATGGAACTTCCTTGAATGGGAATCAAGTGAAAGAGTTTTTGGGCGAATTTGGAATCAAACTAGTGAATTCTACACCTTATTACGCCCAATCTAACGGCCAAGCAGAATCTTCAAATAAAATTCTGAAAAATATCATAAGGAAAATGATAAATGAAAATGCTAGAAATTGGCATGAATGTTTGAATAGGGCGTTATGGGCTTATAGAACATCTCCACAATCAAGCACTAAGGTGACTCTTTTCCAGCTTACCTACCGGCAAGAGGCGGTGTTGCCTATGGAGATTAATGTACAATCATTTAGAACACGCTTACAAAATAGCATAAATGACAACGAACATGCAGAGTTGCTTGTTCAGAATTTGTTGGAATTGGACGAATTGAAATTGGACGTCCTGGATAGATTGCAAATTCAAAAAAGGAAGATAGCTTCATATTACAATAAAAAGGTCATGGCCAAGCGTTTCAGTGTAGATGATTTAGTGTGGAAGACAATACTCCCTCTGGATAGTAATAATCCAAAGTATGGAAAATGGTTGCCAAATTGGGAACGACCATACAGAGTGAAGAACGTGTTACTAAATAGAGCATACCATTTAGAGGATTTGGATGGACAAAGCACATGAGGTTCATTAATGATAAGTATTTAAAGAAATATGTTCCATCAGTTTGGGACTTTGAACGATTAGGAATTTGAATCTAAGAGACACAGTTCTGCAAGTGAACAAACTACTCATCTCATTGATTAAATTGGTTGCCATAACGCATGTTGGCTGCCATTACAAAATGAAGTCAAATAAAACGAAAAGAAATTGTCCTTTGAAAGTTTAAAACGTTCAAATCTCAATTACAGTTTTCCCCAAATGGAACGCATCTGTTCTCTAAGTTTTTCCCATTCATCGCGCTGTTCAACAGAAATAGTGGATAGTTCAGCCATAACTCCTTCATCCACTTCTAAACTTGAGTAACGCTCAAGCAAAGATCTGGCTCGTTCAACTTCCTGGGAAGCATTGTGTTTCTTAGCAGCCAATCTGGCCTTACAGTCGTCCATCTTTGCTTGGATTTCTTTCATCTGAGCAGCCAAACTCATCATCAAAGAATCTTCGACCATGACATCAGAAGAAATCTCATTCAAGTTGTTTTTAGCTTGGTCGATTTCTTGATGTAGAGACTCCTTTTCATTCACAGCATTGACATATTGGGTCTTCTTGGCTTTGAGTTCCACATTTCTGGCCAGCAACGCACTTATCTCTTGATGGATGATCTTCAGAGATAGCTTGAGGTCCGTTGAAAGTTTGAGTGAAGGAAGCTCAAGTGCTTGAGCCATTTGATGGCTTAATCGCTCAAATTTGTCCTGTTTGGCAAGCAAGACATGGCGTGTGCTATATCCATATCCATGAAAGAAGTACACTCAATCTTGCTGCTGAGAATGTTCATGTTTTCTATAGAAAATACGATAGATGCGAGAAGGACTCTTGGCGAGGAAGAACAAGCGATCGATCGCTTTAACTTGTTCCCAAGATGTAAACAAGTCCCGAATGGAGCGCAAGATGGTATCGCATTCGATCGGCTTTAACTTGTTCCCAAGATGTAAACAAGTTACGAATGTAGCGCAAGATGATATCGAGATCCCGTAAAGGTAAACGCGATTATTCAGCACCCTCATTGCAATAAGCAACATAAAGGGATAAGATGAAGACTACCTCATGAATTGACTTATCAGTGGTTTTGGAAGAAGAATGAGGAAGTATGCCACTGGACGATTTGGCGGCTTGTGAAGATTCATCTTTGTCTGAGCGTATCGGTTCTTACATGACCGGCAAATCAATTGGTCTTTCTGCAAAGAGAGGAGCAATGGTGAATTCAATACCAATGTCATGACCAATGATGCAATTAGGAAAAATATCATCAACATATGCATGTATTACCATCGACTCTATGTTTGGGAGAGAAGCATACGAAAAGATGAAGATCCTCCAACTGGCTGGGCGATTGAAGTGTCTGGATCTTCAAGTCCCTTCTCAGGTAAATTCGCCTTGACAAATGGCCCAGATAGGGGAGGAATTGAAGAACTGGGCGAAGTAGAATCTTTCAAAGGAGAAGTGGACCTCCTCTGATTCAGAAAACAAATAAAACATCAACGTCTACATTGACACTTTACAGTAAATAAGGAGAAATCAAATTACCTTTCTTCTAGTCATAGGAGAAGCGTCATCGTCATCATCACTATCATCATCAGGTTGATCTGATGAATCCAAGGTTGGCCATTTACGGCTGGACGTACCTTTTGTGACTCCGGTTTGGACAGGTGGAGAACTGGATTGAATAGAAATAGTGGCAGAGCGTCTAGTACAGATTGTTGGAGAATTTGAAGGAGAAGAGGAAGGCGTAGGATGTTTAACTGATATAGGCACTGCAGGAATAGGAGTGGGAGTGGAAGAAATAGAAGTCTTGGAAGATCCCGACCCCTCAAGTATATGGAAAGCATGGTTGACATTGGTGCTAAACAACCTACGTTTCACAGAAGGCCAAAATTGTTCAGGGTGAACAACCATAGTAGGATTAAATGGAGCTAAAGAAAACCCAGTCATCAAAGAAGCATTGCAGATATCTATAGCATGTGCTTCTACCTTGGTGATGGTATGGAAGCACTCGTGGAAGCTCTTTGAGTAACAGGGGGAGATGGGCCAAGTCTGGCCAAAGCCAAGTTGTCGGGCAAAGAACTGGAGAGCATAGACTTCGACCCCAGCCTTAGCATTGGTACCAGTCAAAATGTCGTGAAACAATTCTCGCCCAGTTAAGTATTGAGCCCAGACGGGCAAGACAGCGCTCACTTCATTAAAGTAAGAGGAGGTTGAACGTAAATGGAAATTTGATGAACTGAGAAAGGAAAGAAAGAGGGAATTGAATTCCAATTGTAAAAGAATGTGAAGACGTCTCTATTAGACATATCAACATGGGCTAATTGGTTGATGACCAGCCTATAACAACTAACCGACCAAGAAGGTGTTGAAGAAATACCAAACTGTGGGAAATACGCTCTCAACCACAGCTGAGCAAGCCAGAGAGGCCCACTACCAGTAGGAGAAGCATTAGTTCTAAGTTGATGTTGAAGGTAAGTCATACCTCTATAGAAAGCAGCCAGAAATAAAGAACAAAGGTTCAAAGACCTACCAAGTGCCATTTCATGGGTGATGGGCAAATAGGCCATCGAAGGTTTAAGGCTAGGCACACAGAGAATATACCTACACAGCCAAACCTGAAGGAAAGCCACACGCTTTGCATGAGTAGGTTCTTTACCAGAATTGTCATAGAGCTCTTGCATGCCTGAATAGAAGTCGGTATATCTCTTGTCAGACTTTGGAGCAACGGAAGATACCAGCATGGCAGGAAAAATAGTATCGCCCAAAGGGAGGAGGTTAACTAAGGCACCAACATCCCTCAAGGTAATCGACATTGGGCCAAGAGGAAAAATAAAGGTATTATACTCAGAAACCAAAAACTCAGAGCAATTGGGAAAAGTACAGGATCGTAGAATGGGGGACGTGTAGCAATTTCCAAAAGGTCATAAATCTTAGCACAATCAAAAATTGCTTTCGTGGGTCCATGTTTCATCATGCGTGCATGCCAAAGACAGAAAGTGGTATCAGCTTTGGGCAAGGTACAAATTATTTTTTCACGAATTGGCTTTAAAGAAAAGGGGTCCAAGAAAGGAGGTTCTTGGGTGCAAGGGAAGAGTTGGGATATGGCCATCCGCCCAATAGAATCTGCGTCTTTAAATGATGGACCCAAATAGAACTCATTTAAATCAGGTCTAGATGGTAAAAGGCATGATGGGTTTACGTAAGGTTTGGTCAGGAGGTCTTGGAAATCTTCGAAACTAGTACGAGTTTCTGAAGGATTCTTTGAAGTAGCCATTTACTACGAATTGAAAGATTTCAAGGATAGTGAGGAGTTTGATAGAGTGAATGTGGATATGAATCAAAAAGAAGATGAATAGTGTGAAGGTGAATAGTGTCCTTTTATAGAAGAAGGAGAAGGCGGCGACGTGATGGAGGCAGAACGTGGGTATTGGTGCAATATAGTGGCGTTCTTTTTGGGTTTATGTAAATCGTGCCTTTTAGGATATTGAAACTGAAACGCCATCATGTTTTACAGAAGATGAAGCGCCACTAAGTGAATATGGCTAATTAATAAGTAGTGATATTAATCTAGCCATATTGGGGAGCAACTGTTGACATGCAGAAATAAAAGCCCAAAAAGAGACCCAAGTGAATTTATATGTGGGCCCAAGATGTCACCCAAATCCACTAAACGCTCTAGATTTGGGCGAGGCGAAAGAAGGTATCCAGTTGAAAACTACAGGCCCAAGGTGTCACCCAAGCATATAGGCCCAGAATAGATGTCGCCCAGGCCTAATAAACACCCAAGATTTGGGCGAATGAAACGGTTATTCACCTTGTAAAATGATGGTTCTTAAACAGTTTTCTTTTCTCCTTTATTAAATCCCCACGTCTTATGGTCCAAGAAGTTACAAACGGTTGAAACATCATAAACCGTAATAATGTGCTACAAATTAGCCATTATAGAGAGAATGGGTAGTTACTGGGCGATGAGCAGTTTCTTGATGCAAGATTGAAGGAAACCATTTGGTAAAGTATAAAAGAAAGACGATTGAACGGAAAGAGGACAACAAAAAATCACTCTCAACAACAGAGAAACATGTAATTTTACTTCCTTTCAATTCCAAGCATTTATTTTGCATTGTACTCCAGTGTGCTTGTGCCCATTGGAGTCGTTTTGTTTCGTCTTTTAAGCTTTCTTTGTAATCGTAATCTTCATAAATAAAACACCTCTTGTTGGGACTTTGTCTCAAAAGGTTTCGCGTCCCTTACATATCGTCTGAATCTTTTTAATTGTTAGCAAAGTTCATTTCCGCGCTAAACAATTATACATCTAGGTCAAAATCTGATCAAACAAGTATGTTGTAATCATTTCTAACCAATGTACTGGATTTGAAGATTTCTAACTAATCATTTCTAACCAATGTAACTACAGGAGTGATCTCGTAGGTACTTGTACATTTAAGTCGGTAGGAATTGTGTGAATATGCAATAGAAGAGAATTAGCCTCTAATATGTAACATTGGATCCTCAATTATATTTGAGAAGTGTAGACTGTCAGCAATTGATTTATATGTCTATTGCTTCAATTGAGTCTTGCATGGGTAATAGGTTGATCGTTATATGTCTTAACTAATTGAAGTGATATTTGATAAGTGCATTTTGTGCATTTATTCAGACTTAAAAACTAAGCTTGTTTTTCATTATTTTATATATTTTCTACTTAATTTATTGTATTTTCCTTTTTATTTTAGTTTTGGACCTATTTATAAGTAATTGGGAAAGAATAGATGAAAAAAGCAACAAATTAGAAGATGATTCGAAAGTACGAGGGTCAAATTTCAGTCAATTGAAGCTTGAAGACTAAAATGACAACATCACATAACTTAAGTCACATTGGTGAAATCGATGAGTAAATGAGAAGAAATTAAGTTTTTGAAGTGAATATCAAGAGTCAAACATTGGAGGATGAGGAAGAAGATAAAATCAATAAGTTTAAGGTGTGTTGGAGTGACAATGAAGAGTTGAAGTAAATTATCAAACACCTGAAAGCTAAATAACCAAATTGAGAAACTACCTATTGAAGCATGTGGGGAAATTAGAGCACAAATTTTGGTATTAAAATATTCACGAGGCAAATGATACACAATTGGAAAGACAATTGAATTACAAGTCCAATACTCTTTACGGATCTCAATTTGGAGTTTCCTACAATAAGTTATTGCCGCTTTGAAAACAGCCAGCAGAGAAAAAAACTAAGTTGGGCGAACGCCCAAAGACCAATTGTCAATAGCGAGAAGCCAAAAATCATGCCTGGGCGATAGCGGGTTTGCACTAGGCGATCATCCTTTGTAATATTTTCCCCCGCAGATTTTGTTACATTTTTGAGTTCGACTCCAATTAGGAAACTTTTTAGGACACGGTTTTAATGATTTTTTTGAGATCTTTTGGGACACAATGAGGATACTATATATATGAGTTCTTAAATCATAATTGAAGAGTCGAATTATTGGAAGAAATCAAGAGGAGAAACAAGAAACGAAGATTTAACCAAGATCAAGAACTATTTTTTTGAAGATTCAACAAGGATCAAGGTATATTCTTTTGAGTTTTCTTCTTCTCCGGGTAATGGCTTTTATTTTTATTTTTTTGTTTTCTTCTTCTTAGTATGCTAGGCTACATTATTTTAGTGCTAGGATCATGATAAAACTTATATCATGAACCTTTAATTCTTTGAACCTAGTTTTTATATTCAATCATGTTTTTAATTTTGAATAATTGATATTAATTTCTTTTTCTCTATAACTATATATGCAATGATTGTATGAGTTTTGTGACCTATTTTACCATCATGAAATTGAAAAAAGTTAAAAATAGTATCAATTATCGTGAGTTCGATAGATGGTAGATATATACCGCTATTTTTACGTAATCTTTAAGTATTCATAAATTTAAATGTATTCTTGTATGTTCCCATTAGTCATGTAGATATAGTCGGGTAATATATAGAGATATGTATAATTCTACTCGAGAGATTGTTAAACAAATTAAGAATATTAATCTTCATAATTAAATTGTGTTATTAAATTCAACCGTTTGGATTAAATGGGATGTGTATGAGTGGATTATGGATCCTAGTACGTTTTTCTTTCTCATATTCAAAGTAATTCAGCATAAACTTAATTTTTTATTTGTTTAAATTATAATTAGTCAATTTTTTTTAGTTAATAATCTCTTTAGTTTTTAAGCAACAAAACTTCAAAAATTTATTTGATTCGGTTAAGGTTAATTTAATTGTATTGAATATCTAAATCCATGTAGGTTCGTCTCTCAAATACGTTATATCATTTGTGCGATTCTTATACTTGCGGTACAAAATAAATTACTAACAATATTCATTCACAATAAGGGGACATTTCTCATCATTACTTGAAAGGGACTTTATTTGCAATATAATTGTCACGGGTATGCTAATAAATAGGCTTTTGGGACAATTCAATTGTCACGAGTATGCCAGTAAGTAGGTTTTCAAGTAAGGTTCAAAACATATTATTCGTTCGAACCTCTGGTCGATTAGCTACTGAATTTTTCTACATGTTGTCGAAGTCTATCTTTCTATCACTATACTAGTTTAAAGTTGTATAGCGCGAATGTAGAATGACTTATTTATTACACAACTTGTGTTACATGACAATGGTAGAAGTTGCACTCTTAATCGATCAATTGGTGCACACAACTTGCATGGTACCTTAGAGCAAAAAACCCATATGTCTTTTGCTACTTTATCACCTATTTATGCTTAATTGTCATTTGTCAATTAGTTCCCACGTAAACATGAATTATACCATAATACAAAACCCAATATGTTTTGCTCTGTATTCACTCATTTTATTATCTATTTCAATCCAAAACAAAGGTATGCCACTAAGTAGGCTTTCAAGTGAGATTCGAAACATACTACTCGATCGAACCTTATAGTGGATTAGGTACTAAATTTTTCTAATTGTTGCCAAAGTCCGTCGTTAGTTTAAGATTGTAATATGACAATGGTAGAAGTTGCGCTCTTAATCGATCAATTGGTGCACACAACTTGCATGGTACCTTAGAGCAAAAAGCCCATATGTTTTTTGCTACTTATCATCTATTTATGCTTACTTGTCATTTGTCAATTAGTTACCACATAAACATGAATTATACCATAATACAAAAACCAATATGTTTTGCTCTCTATTCACTCATTTTATTATCTATTTCAATCCAAAACAAAAGTATGCCACTAAGTAGGCTTTGAACTAAGATTCGAAACATACTACTCGATCGAACCTTATAGTGGATTAGCTACTAAATTTATTATTGCCAAAGTCCGTCGTTAGTTTAGTTTAAGATTGTATTAATAAACACACGAAAGTAGAATAAATTATGTTTATGTTTTTAGTCTTTATTATTCAACTTGTGTTATGTGACAACAATGGCAGTTGCACTCTCAGTCAATCAATTAGCCCACAACTTGCATTGCAACTTAGAGCAAATTAAATGCCCATATGTCTTACTTGTCAATCAGTCCCCACATAAACATGCAGTATACCATAATACAAAAGCCAATATGTTTTGCTCTATTCACTTATTTTATTATCTATTTTTATCCAAATCAAGGGTCTACAGACTACACACCCAACTTGTTATTAAGGTACAGCTTTCTGGGTCCTAACTCCTAACATTATGGTGGTCGACACAATTTGTACCCACTTGTTTAATAAACAAACGCAAAATAAATAAAAAGTAATTTTATTTTATTTTTAATGTACGATCATTTAAATTATTTTCATTTACGATACTCCATTTCAACAAATATAATTGAAAATTTTTGTTTGAATTCAAAACCTGCTTTTGTCTTAAATCTCTAAGATTAATAAATGAAAATACTCTTTTTTTTTTTTTAAATTAATACTATTATATCAAAATTGTGCAGTTAAATATATTAATATTATGTCAAAAGATTTGCAAAACAAATTAATAGCAATACGATATATGAATAAAACATGTCCTATTTTTAATTCTAAACTTTTCAATTATATATTTTTATATTATACTCATACATGTCTATAGATTTTTCAATTATCTATTTTTAGATTAGATTTTGTTTGCATTAACCTGAAGAAAGATTTGAAATGTACCATCAAGTACAATCGTTATACATATTTTTCACTTTTTATGTTAAATGATTATAAGTTTACTTTTCACATTCTTATTCTCAACTTTTTATTAGTTAGCATACTTTGTTTATAATAACGGTTTTCGTCCAAAAAATCCGTTCCATTATATTTTTAAAAAACAATAAATATAAAAGTGTGACAAAATATTTTTTTTCCTCATTTCAAAGCATGCAAATAAAATATTTTGATAGAAACCATCATTAAAAATGATATTTACTTATTGATAGAAGTTGAAATTAAGAATAGGAGAGAAAAAAGTTAGAGACATTAATGATGTAATGAACAAAATTTGAGGATGATAAGTGCAATTACCACCGTGTGACAAATAAAAATCGTAGGGCAAATATAACCACCATAATAATTATATGGATAACATGTTTATTATTATTATCCTATTTGATTTAACTAGGTATAAGAATAGAAATGTGAATGTTTAAAAGTCGATTTTGTAAAAAAAAAATATAATATTAATACCATTATTATTAATTAAACAAAAAAAAAAAAAAAAAAAGAGAAAAAAAAAAAAAAAAAGAAGAAGAGTGGCGAAGAAGAGTGGCGTGGTAGTCGTGGTAGTCGTATTTTGAGCCGACGCGAGTAATGCAATCGCCTCAGTCCGTAACGAAGGGGGGCCCTAAAAATTTAAAATTATTTGTGATTCTTGACATCAAGTTGCCCAAAATAATTATTTGTCCACAAAAGTTTGAAACCCAAGAAAGAAAGCAGTAAGTTCGCATTCCAAGAAGACTATGACTATTATTAAGTAGTGGTCGATTTATAAATAAAATAAAATAAAAACATTGAAGTCCAACCCACCCGTAAGAATCCACCGCCCCAGCTACGCTTTTACTGTAGGAAGAATAACTATTATTAAGAGTGGTCGATTTATAAGCAACAAAATAAAATAAAAAACCATCGTTGAACCCACCTTATCCTCGCAAACCAAACAAGTTTTCACATAAGTTTAATGTCATCCTCATTTGGCGGCCAATACGAAGCTCCTCCGCAACAGAAAGCGTGCTCCTTTCCCCTCGGGATACATCCTACCAGCCGTGGTTACATTCTTCTGAACAAGGATCTCCCAATCTCCACCCTTCGGAACATAGAAATAAGCCCCTCATCCAACCAGAACTGCCCTTCTGGCGGAGTACCTCAAATAAATTGCTGCGGTGGTCCTTCTCCGGCGCCCAGCTTCCTCGAAAGAGCCGCCATCGAACAGACTAAGTCGCCTCGTAGACAGAAGTGGTAATTATCTTACGATGCTCATGACTTATCGAATTCTTTCGCCTTTGGGATCTAATTTTTGAACTTCGCCTCTACCCGGTAGAAAATATCGACCCACCCTTGTGGCAGCATAGGAAGTGGTAATTATCTTACGATATAAATGTTCAAAAATTGAGTTTTCTATATTATAAAGCCTATGTTCGTCTTTTAAAAAATTGTGTGAATCTGTAGCAGGACAAAAATTGTCCTCTATTCGTGTATTAATTCTGGTCCTGCTCAAATAAGACAATACAAATTTTATCCATTTTTTTTATCTATTGAGTAAAACAAACGGACCTAATGTATATAGGTTTATTGCGTCGAAGACAGTAATTGAACATCATCTAGATATATATATGGTACCTTTCCTCAATTTCTTAACAATCAGTCTGAGAAAACACATAATACAGAGATATATATATAGAGAGAGAGATGGAAAGTACCTCCATGGACTCAGCTTCGACCGCCAGACCGACTGCCGGAGGAACCAACACGGAGTTCATCAGAACTTCTTGCAGTGCAACAACTTACCCTAAACTTTGCTACACCTCTTTTCAACCCACACTGCCGCCGTTCGACAAGACTCTAAGCTTTTGGCTCACACCGCCCTCTCCGTGACTCCAGACAGCGCCCGGTCTACCTCCACCATGATGGGCAAGCTTTCCCACATTCGCGGCATGAGGCCGAGAGAGGTTGGCGCCATGCGGGATTGCGTGGAGGAGTTGAGTGACTCGGTTGATCAACTGAGTTGATCCATGAAAGAAATGAATGAAATTAAAGGATCAAATTTTGGGATGATTATGAGTGATGTACAAACTTGGGTTAGCGCCGCCATGACGGACGAGGACACCTGCATGGAGTGGTTCGCCGGAAAAGTAATGAACGGAAAAGTGTCTACGGCTGTGAGAGAAAAGATTGTGAATGTTGCTCATCTCACTAGCAATGCCTTGGCTTTGATCAATAGTTACGCTGCCCTCCATAATTAGCCCAAAATTCAGCAAAATCTCTGAGTTTATTGATGAATTAATGTCAGAATTTAATTTTCCAGTAAATTTTGTGTGCGCGCTTAAACTATACGAATATAGTGAAATATAAGTTGGAGTGAATATTGCTTAGGTAGCTGATGTAATTAAAGTTTCCTTTTATGTAATATTCCAGTGGTTAAGCAAGTTCAGATTAACAGTTGTTTTCATTCCTCTTATGGCTTGGTATGTCACTATTTTGGGGTTGGGGTGGGGGTGGGGGTGGGGGGGGAGAGATTCGACTTTCCAAACCAGGGCTCAAACCTAAATAATCAGCTCAATTGGACTGAAACATAACGCGATACAATACCGAGCGAGACAGACAGGCGCCCCGTCCCCGTCCCCGAGCTCAAGTAATAAAAAAGTGGATATTACACCCACTACTTATGAATATTAAAATAATCCTAAATCTAACAACTTAAATTTTTTTATTTCAAAAATACTACATTCTTAAAAATAAATTAATTATTTTAATATTCAATTAATAATGGATAAAAAAGCTTTAAAACCGTAAATTACATATTACCCTTTTAATCCTCCTAGATTTACGCACTTCGTGACAATGAAAAAGCCCCAACAAAGAAGAAACCTCCATTATCAAATCGGTACAAGTTTTGTTCAAAATCTTTGCAAATCTTCATCTGAAAGTCCTAAATTCTTGTACATTTTTCAATATATTTCATCTCTTTTGAAGAATGGAGACTCCTAGTCGGAGATTGACAAGGTCGAAGATAGCGTCACCGGTGTAGAAAACAAACCGAGTCCAATGAAAGAGAACGAAGATGAAGAACAATCTAAAATCAATTAGACGAATGGGTGATATTTACTCCTGGAGACGATTGAAGCAATGGCACAATGAGATGAGATGAAGCAAGCAACTGAGGGATGCTAGGATTTGATTGTTCTATGTATGAAACATTTTTTAGGGTTTGATTGTTCTATGTATGAAACATTTTTTATGATATAATATGTATATACAGTCTCATTACAAAGACATTATATATATTAATAGGAATTTGTTGAAGTTTAGATTTGGTTTTAATTTGTTGTAATAGCTTGTAATGATTTTCTTTAATATCAATGTCTCGATGTCATTGTTACAAAATGATATTGTGTATGAATGTTTGATACAAAGGTTAGGGATGATGTTGAGAATCAAGTTCGATACGATGTTACAATTAATATTTTGTAGCAATTAATATGTTATTAAATATGCTACAGATTAAGTTATGTTACGTATCGAAAGTTATGTTATTAAATCATGAGTTAAATTTCTTCTCACCGTTACATTCTAATGTTACAATGTGTTAATTTATTTTAAAGTCCAAAGATGTATGTAAATACGAAATTGTTGAAGTTTATAGTTGGTTTTGCAAATGTAACATTTGTAATGTATTCTTTCTAATATCATGGTCTGATATAGTATTACAAATGCTATAATGTATCACTATTTGATACATATGTTACAAACGACATTTTGTATCACTGAATATGTTACAGATAATATAATGTTATTTTACCCAGCACATGTTACATGTATTAGTATTCTCTACCATTGACGTTACATATGTTACAACCGAACTTGTTAAAGTTTAGAGTTGGTTTTTGCAAGCTGTAACATTTGTAACATATTCTTTTTAATATAATGGTCTAATACGATGTTATAAATTTATATAGTGTATCATCGTGTCGACATATATGTTACAAACGACAAATCAGATTATTGTTATTTTACCCAACACATGTTACATAATTTTGTATTCTCTACCACCGACGTTACATATGTTAAATTTGAATTACTAATCACCGCAATTTGTTACAAAATAATAACATAAAATAATATGTTACAAACATACAAACGTAATAATGAAATGTAACATACGAGATTTGTAACATACGCCGAATGTTCTAAATGTAATAAATATCTCACAAGCAAACAATAAACTTCCAAATGTTACAAGATCATAATAGAAATATAACGTTATTCACGTTCTAATGTTCTTCACGCTCGACATCGCTCAAATGCACTTTCTTCACTTCGACGGAAGTTTTTCACTATTTGATGTTCTTCATGGACCGATCTTCTTCACGAATGATGTTATTCACGTAATGATGTTCTTTGCTTTTGTACCGATCTTGTTCATGCATTTTCCTCAAATTTTTATTTTTGTATTTTGGCAGGAATCAATTAGATTTCTAATTGAATAGAATAACGGAAATTTCCCTTTTTCCGAAGTTTCGCTTAGAGTCATTAATTACAAAGATCTAATTAATATATTAATATTTGTAATTATAATAAATATATTACCAAAATAGTATTTTTGAAATTTAAGTAATGTAAATGGCTTTTTAGAACTATTTCCAAAAAGTGGCGCTGCTCTTGAAAAAAAAATCCCAAAAAAACAAATAAACAAAAAATTAAACTAGGGCCCATTCCATTTAAACATAGGCCCACCGTATCTCTTTGTTTAGCTGTGTCCATATTACTAAAAACATAAAAGGTCTTGCAAGGCTTAGAACCCATAATCGAATTTTGTGTCCAGTTTTATCCCACCCGTCGACTTTCAGTTGCCCCTGGTCCGCTCACCCCTGTCCACGCCGGATGCCACCTGCCACCTACCATCTAATCTTTGCTCTTTATTATTGAGGCTGCTTGCATAAGGTAAAGCGCCTAGCTTTAGATTTTCATATTTTTGGAATTTGGCATTTGATTTGATTTTGAATGATGTTATATTTTTGTACCAAGTTCATTGTTTGCCCTAATTTTGTTGCCCTAAACATTTTGTCCGATTTTCTACTTTGAATATTGATGATTTTTTGTCTTATTTTGTGATTTTGGTGCTGAATTATTGATAATTATGGAACTGGAAGTAGGAACTTTTGCTTTGTTGTTTTGTTTGGATTTTGAAATTGGAAGTTGATGGCGTATAGGTCTTACAATAAATGGATATAGAATTCAGATACGGGCTCGATTTTCTAGTTTAATATGTTTTCGAATCATCTCGATGTCGATCAAGACTAGTCGATTTGCCACTACTAAAGAGGAATTTTAGCCGCTTCAATTGCCTCTTTAGTTTAAAATTGCAATATTTAGTTTGTCGTGTCTATTTTTGTCTTTTTTGCATTTATTTCTCGTTTAGAGTTTTATTTCAATTAAAATTTACTTGTATAATTAATTTTGTGAAATTTTTAAATTTTTTAGAATATACAATAGCGTACAACAACCTCCTACAAAGAAAGGAAAAACAACATTGCATTCTTTTTTCAAACCAAAAATAAATAGAGCAACTGAAGATTCAAATAAACATCAACATACTCCCCTAACTCAGAATTAACAATCACTTCTAAATGAAAATCAACGATCTCTTCCAACTCCATCTTCCGAAATTGAGCAGGATCGAGGAAAAATGAAGAACATATATAACTATCCTCTTGATAAAAAGGATGAGATTAGACGAGCATATTTGATAGCTGGGTCTTATCAATCTAAACTCCGAGAGTATAAAGCAAAAAAGTATAAAGATAAAAGCTCGTCATTTTCAGTATAGTTGGTTTAATTAATTTTCTTGGTTGGAGTATTCGCCTTCAACACATAAGGCTTATTACTTTCCGTGCTTTCTTTTTGACAATAATGGACATCAGGCATCTCTTTCAGCATTAAGTAAATACTGGATTTAATAATTGGAAGAGAGTTCAAGAAAATAAGTGTTCATTTCTTCTACATGTCGGTTCTTCAACTTCATCATCTCATAATAGGTTTGTGGCAAACACATTAGATTTAATAAGACCGCTCAACATATTGATAAGGTCATTTATAAGGCAAGCAAAGATGAAGTTATCAAAATTGATTGTCGCTAAAGACGCCAATTGTAAGTGTTTGATGGCTAGCATTGCCGGGGTGATCTTTTAGAAGTCATGATGAATCAAGATTCGCTGAATCGTGGAAATGTAATTGAATTGATTGATGCATTTGGAAAAATGAATGCAGATGTTAGAAACGCCAGTGTTGGGTAATGCACCAAAAAATGATAAATACTTTAGTGGAGATATCCATAAGGAAATTTTGGGAATTATGGCCAATGTAATGCGCTTGATGATCCATGAGAAAATTAGAGATGCTTGTTTTTCTCTTCTTGTTGATGAAGCACAAGATGAATCTCACCGAGAGAAAATAGCCGTTATCTTGATGTTTGTAAACACCGCAGTTATTCTAACAGAACGCTTTTTGTTATCAGAGGTGTTAGTGAAACTTCTTCATAAACACTAAAAAAAAAAGATAACAGATGTTCTTGTTCAGTACAACCTCCATGTTCATAATTTGAGATGTCAAGTGTATGATGATGCTAGTAATATGCGTGGCCTATGGAATGAACTTCAGGCATTGTTTCTTAATGATTGTCCATATGCGTACTATATCTATTGTTTTGCTCATCGATTGCAACTGACATTGGTTGATGCAGCCAAACAATGTAATCCTATTTGGGACATCTTTTCTCTATTAGACAATGTCATTAATATTGTTAAATCTTCTGCTAAGTGCAATACTGAGCTGCAAGCTATCCAAATTGCATAAATTAAGAATATGTTAGCAACTGGAGAACACAAGTCTGGATGAGGGGCTAATCAGATGGCAACCTTGTAGCGATCAGGAGCTACTCGCTGGGTTTTCATTACCAATATGTTAAAACTATGACATATATGTATGCTACAACTTGCAAGGTGCTTGAGGATCTTCTTGGCGACTGTTCAAATCCAAAAGCTCGAGTAGTTATTTGTGGTGCTTGTAAAAACATCAAGAGATTTGATTTTGTATTTGGCTTGCATTTAATGAGTTCAATTATGGGAATCACTGATTTTATTTGTCAAGCCTTTCAAAAAATTTGTTGACATTCTGACTGCTATGAGATATGTCTCCACTACAAAAACTTTTCTTCGAGAATTAAGACAACAAGGATAGGATAAACTGCTTCAGGAAGTAAACGATTTTTTTTCTCAAGACATGACATTGATATACCTGACCTAGACAACAATATTGGTCGTGGTCGCAAGCAAATTACTGTTGAGCATCATTATTACTTCGATGTTTTCAATGAAGCCATGGATTTTTAGTTGACATAATTGGATACAAGATTTAATGAAACATTAGTTCGAATCCTTCAACTTAGTGTGGCTTTGGATCCTAAATATTCATTTGAATCATTTAATGCAAATGATATTTATGAGCTTGTAGTGGAGTTTTATCTTGAGGATTTTGAAAGCCAAGAGAAGAATGCCTAGTTAACTGAATTGAATTATTATCGTGATGATGTGGTTCGTGATCCTCAATTTGAAGTACCAACACTTTCAAAATTATGCGAGAAGTTGGCTGAAATGGGAAGGTCGAAAGATTACAAGATGATAACTAGATTGATTCGCCTTGTGTTGACATTACTTGTTTTCACTACGACTACTGAGAGAGCATTTTCAGACGGCAATTTGTAGCAAAATGTGAGACGATTTTCTTGTTGTTCGTATGACAATTTTTGTTGAGAGAAACCTTGTTCATAAAATAGATATAGTTTCTATTATAGAAGAATTTACAGTTGTAAAAGATCGTTGGGCACAACTTTCTTTAGCTAATTTTAGATTTTGAATATTTTTGTGCAATGCACAATGATTTCTTGTAAGATTTTTAAAGATTATGACTTATTTGAAAATGTTAGATTCTCATAAAAATGGGCTCAGTAATTATGGTTTAAGAAAAAAAATTAGAGGGCACTGTCCCTGAACCCCCGTGAAAAAGGGGTTCCCCCTCTTCCCGGCCCACCCATTTGCCACATCATGGCTCTGTCCTGTATTTAAAATTATCATTTTATGATATGACAAATAAAATTTCATTTTTGAAAAGAGTAAGACACAAAAGAGTGCAAAAAATGTTGTATAAAAATTTTAATTTATTTTTGTAAACTCAATATTTAATTTTAAAAAAGTATTTAACAATAATTCAAACTTGATAATATTTGGTAGTATAAGAGTGTTGACTTCAAATCGCACTATCAACGACAATGATCTCTTCAATTAATCCTCTACCAAAGATGTATTTTACCCGCATACTTGAACAATCGTTAGGCACAAAGATCACTAGAAAAGGGAGGCCGGCAATCGTTGGTACTCCAAGATGGGTGTGGAAGAGACAAGCGCATAAAAATTTGAACATAGTTTAGAAGAGAGAATAATGCGCACTTTGGAATAACGGAAATCGTGTATTTATAAAGGAAGAGTTTTAATTGATTTAGAGAAGCAATCACTTAGACATCTAATTGATTCTCATTCATTATGTGATAAGGAATAATTGGGTATAAACGCAATCTCCTAGATTTCATCTCCTAACTCGTGTTGATTTCTAATATTGCATTGCTAATTATTAGGAAATTGAGAGGGAGTTTCCTTGTGGGAGTCTTCTTGTCAATCTAATATGATCTTTTTTGGAATATCTCTTTGGTTGTCCCAAAACATCATATTACGTGTGGATTCGTGGGACATGAGGAACCCAGGTTCATCTGGAGGGGAGCAAATGCCTTAATGGACTTCGTTTGGTTAGTTGTTAGAATGTGAGGCCCTTTCATCATACTTTGGGGGCTTTGACTGCCACAGAAGATCGAGACAACGACCAATGAGGCCATCGCTGGAGGATTTCATGCTGATGTGGAGGCCTTACCCAATTTAGATGGTAACAAAGAGCTAAAGTCTTGAATTATATAAAGTTTTAGTTGAAACCTAAAATTAAGTTAATTATTAATTGAAGCCGAAACAAATCTTACAATGAAGCGTAATACATAATCATAGTTTTTAAATATTATGGTCAAAAGTTTTCATATTATTTCTTTAAAGTTTTTATATTTTTTTGAAGAATTTAATTTTAGAATCATATCCGTAACAAAAATTTTAATATTTTAAAAGTTTTGGTGCAACCTAGAAGATAAGACATAAGTTGGGTCAAAAAATTATACTCTTAGATTCTTATATATCAAGTTAAGGAGGAAAAATATTATCTTAGGTTTTTAGATTTCAAATAATATTTGAATGATATCAAAAAAAGATGAAAAAGAACAATGCTATTTATCACCATGTTATGTGGCATTCAATGATATGAATAATAAATTGGATCACATATCCCTACATTTGTCCCCTTGTCATTTAATGCCACTTAACATGCCACATAGATTAGTGATGATCACCCGTAATTATAAATAATATTATTCGAAGAAAAAAGAGACAATTTCTGTTTATGTAATGTTCAATCTTATTTAGTCCAATATACTAATTACAACCTTAAAAGTGGGACAACATAATTGAACTATTATGTTATTTCAATAAGATAGGCTTCCATGGAGTGTTGAATCACTGATTCATCGAATTAATTGGCTATATATTTTGAAGTAGTGATCACTTTATTATGGCATTTTATTGTGTATTTAAGGTTAGGTCTCAATACCCCATGCCATATAGGGGAAAATTGTGTAGGTGTTACATTTAATTAGTATTGTCTAACAACTTTGGACAAGAAACTAAAGTATATAAACAAAAATGCTTAAAATTTGTTTTATCTTGTACCCACACATAATGTGTTGTCTCGCACCAAATACGTGGAGAATTTATGAAAGCTGGTATTATATACTTTGTTGACGTTGGAAAATGATGTGCTAGTTTCTAAGCCAACTTAAAGTTTAAGTATTTAGGTCAGACGAGGCCGAGGTAAAGTATGTACGCAAATTGTAAGAGAAGACCTGTTTGTGGATTCTTTCTGAGTGTGCTCTATATTTCAGCAATTAATGTTCATTTTCTGGGACATTTATGTCTTCTATTTATAGGAAGATGTGTGATGATTACATGCATTTAATTCCAAGTTGAGCATTTAATGTTTACAAGACATTTCCTTTTAGGGCATTTAATGTGAAGTGACATCTGCATTAAATACGAATGATGGGCGGTTGGTATGATGTTTGACACGTGGAAAGACGTGTCATTTATGACATGCACTACAGAGTAGGCGACTGTAGCATGACCTTCGACCTGTAGTAGGCTGGGTAGGAGCTGACGGGATAAGACCTAAAGTGGTAGGACCTCCTTAACTATGAAAGCCCCTCTACATATTGGTTAGGTAGGACCCTGTCACAACAGGTCAGGTCAGGTATCAACAATTGCCCCCAAGGCCTACTCTTGACTATAGTTATGGGTGGCCTTTAGTTTGTACTGAAGTTCTTGGATGACATGATCTGTTCCATGAGTTCATCCATAGCTGACATGATACTACTGACAGTCCGTATCATTGTTTGACAAGTGGTGCAGCTTTGATGAGAAATCAACTTTTTGTGTGGCTCGTGGATATATTTTAATGGAGCACCATCATTGCGCCATCATGTCATTATTGGAGCATTGATAGTGCTGACTTTTCACCTTCCTCCTCTATAAATAGAGAAAAATGAGGCTCATTTGGGACTCTTGCCTTCACGCTTTCTTCCTTTCAATTGCTTCGTCTGAGCTGAGTGTCAGAACGGTTAACCAAATTTGAGATGCCTTTGATGTCCTACTTCATATTTCGAACTTAGGTATCCCTTTCTCTTCCCTCGTAGTTATTTATTTTCTTGCATTCTCCTTTTTTGCCTTCTTCTGGTTGTTAGGATGTCTTTAGAGGTTGTAGTGGGAGTGAAAATAAGGCTCTTTCCTGGGAGGAGGTCAAGAGGAAGAGGGCGTTAATTCTGGTAGGATAGTAGAGTGGATAGACGAGGACGAGATCCTTAGCCCTGCTCCTTTGACAGTTGTTCATCCATCAAGTAGATCGTCTCCACAAGCTGGAGGTAGTAGAGATAGGGAAGTAGGGTCTGGGACATTAGGTCAGAGGTTGAGGGAGGTAGAGTCCGAATATATGAGTGCTCCGGTCTGGAAATGTAAGTTCTTTCCTCCTGAGGTCAGCTAAAAATAACTTAGGGATTGGCATAGGGCCTATAGGATCCCAGACGATGTAGAATTTATCGTCCTAGGTCCTGATGACTAGCCTGACGATTCATCCTCGGCCACGAGCCTTTAAATCATGCAATGTCGGGTCGTAGGCTCCGCCTTTTCTTTCCTAGAATCATTAGGAAGTTTTTACGGAGTGGGAAATAGCTCCAACCCAGTCGCCTCTAATGGTTGGAGTGCGATGGTGGGTTTTCTTATTCAGGGAACCACCGACTTTTCCCGTCCCATTAGTTAGGGAATTTAATAGTCTATACTCTTTAAACCGACGGAAGAGGTCAAGTCTGGTGGTATACGCTTGTGAAGGCTAGGACAGAGGTGGTGTTGTTACCTGCACCCCTGACTCGCTTAAAAATTGGAAGAAGTACTGTTCTTTGTCCGAGGTGCTTGGAAATTCTCTAAAATGACACCAGTGCCCGACGAAAACATTCCAAATCATTATCACAAACTAAGTAAGCATAGTCTTTGTTTGAAAAGAAATGGCTTAGGACTGGCTTATCTCGTCCTATTAGGCTTTGCACTTTCTTGATTTTGTAGGAGGTCTCATCTCTTGTAGGGCTCGATTTTCTCCTGATTGGCCTCAAACCCTTTTGTGGACCATGTAGCCCAAGAACTTTCCCGACCCGATGTCAAGGAACATTTTGAAGGATTGAGCTTCATCTTGTACTTTCTTAGTACGGAGAACACCTCAGCAATTTGTGACATGTGATATGTTGCCTTGGTGCTTTTTACAAGCATGTCATTAACGTATACCTCCATGGTGTTAACTAACTGTTGATTGGTTGCTCCAGCATTCTTTAGTCCAAACGGCATAACTCGATAGCAGTACAGACATCATGTCTTCCTGATGAGGCCAGAAAACATGGTGTTAACTAACTGTTGATTGGTTGCTCCAGCATTCTTTAGTCCAAACGGCATAACTCGATAGCAGTACAGACTTCGGTCGATTATGAAGGAGGTATTCTCCTGATCATTTTCATGCATTGGAATTTGGTTGTAACTGGAGTACGTATCTATGAAGCTCAGAAGTTCATGAACTGCCATGACTTCTACCATTTGATCGATTCGGAAGAGTGGAAAGCTATCCTTAGGGCATGCCTTACTTAAATCAGTAAAGTCAATGCATACTCTCCAAGCTCCATTGCTTTTCTTTACCAAGACAGGGTTGGCTACCCATCGGAGATAAAATGACTCACTGATGAAGTCACACTTGAGCAATTTGTCAACTTCTTTGGCAAGAGCTTCGTACCTCTCTGGATTGAGGAGGTGTCGACGTTCTTGTCTTCTGGTTGACATCCGGCTCGTGTTCACCACTCGCGATGCGACCTTGGGGTCTATTCTTTCCATGTCCGCATGTTCCCATGAGAAGACATCAAGATTATTCTTTAGGAAGGTCGTGAGTTGAATTCTTATCGCTCGCCGAGTTCTTTCCCAATGCGCATGACCTTCTCGTGGTGGTTGAGGTTGACCTTGACCATCTCCAACTCTTCAACTAGATCCGCCTTTTGCTCATGTTGGTCCGACCTAGCATCTAGACGTCTGAGCTCTTCATGGAGCACGTCTACTCCTACTCAGGAAAAGGTGATGTTGTAGCTTCTGGGCGCCATCTGATCACCCCTGACTATTCCAACTCCATGGAAAGTGGAGAATTTCATAACCTAGTGGTAGATGGATGCATCCGTGTTGAGTTCATGTAGTATTGGTCGTCCCAAGATTGCATTGTAATTGGATGGGATGTCTACAATCACAAAATCTGCGATTATCCTCCTTTGGCACAAAGGTTGTCCGAGCTCTACCATGAGGGTGACCTGTCCCTTTGGATTGAAGAAGTCCTAAGCTGGAGGGGTTTTAGGAATGGCCTGACATGTCGTTCATCGATCTCCATTTGTTTAAATGTTCTCAAGTATAAAACATTCACTTGAGCTCTCGCCATCCACTAGTGTTCAATGGACATTAATTTTGGAAACCGCGTAGTAATGACTAGTGCGGCCCGAATGTGGCCGCAACATATGGAAAGCGATATTCTTCAGAGAAATAGAACTTCTCCACATCCGGGTCAGCTAGGACATTTGACAATATCTGATAGCTGGTATGAGCTTCCTGAGAGAGTTTGTGGCGCTGCCTCCTTGACCCTTCTAGGTGCTGACTTCCTTCCACTATCATGCGAATTAGGGCGCATTGTTGTTCACCTCGGCCTTGTTGAGGTAGAGGTGGAGATGGAAGTAGAGGTATAGGGAGCTTAGCTTCTCCTGCTAGACGTGGTAGGAACTCTCTTAGATGAAAAGAATTTGCATATGTTCTAGCAATTTTAGTTAACAAATTCAATTGCACAGTGACAAGATAGCTGAAACTTGTAGCCTTTCCAATAAACTCATGAACAACAATTTCAACTGTCAAAAAAAGAAAGAAATAAGGGAATAATATACTATGGAACTCTATTTTTTCAACTCCAAAGAATAAAAGTGAACCGAAAATGAAGAGAAATTAGAGGCAAACTAATCTAAGCATCTTATGCTATCTAGACATTGTTTTATTTATATATGTGATAGTATAGAGGACCTGGCTTTGGCTTATCTGGACGCAAGGGATCGGAATCGTGATTTATCAAAGAAACGGACATAGGGCTCAGAATTTTTATTATTATATGTTTTCGGAATCGTCTCGACGAGCCGGACAAGACCAATTGCTTTGTGATTGTTGATGATGGATTTTAGCCGTTTGAGGTCGTTTAGTTAGTTTAAAACGGCTTTCTTTATCAATTAGGATTTTATTTCAACTAGAAGTTTAGTATTTAAGAGTCTTTTTTCATTGATCAAGTAGTTGTTATTGAATAAGAATATTGTTCTTGGAGTTTTCTCCACCTTCATCAATTTAATTCAAGATTCATAGGAATCAACGAATTGATTTTGAGCTTTGTTTCATTCTTTTACGCTTCATCATCACACAATATATTAGAAGGTTTTGTAATATGTTAAGGTTGTCTTCAGTAAAAGCCTCCATAGGGAATAAAATTAGCATTGAAGTCCTCAGAAAGTATATAAGCTTTACAAAACAAAATGTAAATGGTGTGGACAAAAAAAAATTGTGCAAACAATAATCTGTATAAAAATGGGATAGAGGGATTACCTCATTTTATCTAAAAGAAAGAAGCTTGATGAAATTCCTACAAAAGTCCCATGTTTTCTATTCCCGCATGGAACAATAATTGGAACAATAGTTAAATCTAGGTATGGAATATAATAAAGAACATTTACCAGATGAGTAGGCATTTGGCAAACATACCTTTATTGGTGACTGTTTTAGTTAAAAAATATTGTTGGGTTGATGCTTTCCCAATCACCTAATTCATTGTGAGTGATATCATTTGCACCAGAAGGCTTAAACTTCACCAACACCAGAATTTTCTATGTATTTCAATTTCTCAACCATTTCTCATTTCATAACCATTTCCATCAGTTCTCTTTCCCTAAGAAGACCAAGAAGACTAAGAACTTGTTCTATGTGGTGTATCAGCAGAAACAAAAGTAGTTCCAATCTGTACCATATGGCAAATACTTTCTTTTTTTTTTTTTTTTTCAGGGACAAATAATAATAAATATGCTACACATGAATATGGGTAAAATGAAAAGACCGCAATGAACACGAAAGTGTAAAAAACTATTTGGAATAGAATTTATTGAAACTAAACTACAACAAAAAAACGTAAGGTCGAACAATATTGATAATATTATCACAAACCCAACAAATACGATTGAATTATTTAATCAGGTGAAATCTATTATTATTTAAAGACAAGACAATTGTTCCAGTGGGATTTCTAAAAATCTAAATTCGGGACCAATATACTCAACATTAGAAAACTGTGGCACATTTAAGTAATTGAAAAGAAAAAAATATAAACAAATTCAAAGAAGTACAGAAACATGACAAAATGGTCTACAAATTTTAATCGAATTGGTGATGACACCGAGAAAAGCATACAATAATCATTCAAAAATATTAAAATAACAGAGGAACGGCAAATTTAATATTCAAAAACTAACTTACTTGAAATTCAAGAAGTTGTTGATATATTCTTGATAATATGTAGATGTCAAAATAAATAGGGATAATTTATTTCATATATTACATTGGAGAAGTAATTTTTGATATAACAGATAATGAAAATTATCTAAGTAGGAATCATCAATGCATATGTAGAAACATATTTGTAGACTTTGAAGATTGGCACGCTCCCATCATCGCTCTACAAGCCCGTATATGCATTTATCTCCATTGCCAAGGCCTTTTGCAGTTGCAAAATCGCCCATTATATTGTTAGACAACGAATATCACAATTTTGCCTTATATTTGTACGAATAGGCCACACATTCCCCATACTATAATAAATTTTAATATTCTCCTTATATAATGGTAGATGTCTTCTTGAAAATGTGCCGGAATGTACTACAAATGAATAGAAAAGTTTTAAAAGTAGTACAAATTATGCTGATTAGGTATAATGTGAGAACGAATATATTTATCATAGAATATATTTAGATTTTTTTCACTTATTACTTTATAGATTAGTACGATATATATATAAGCAAACTAAGTTAGGTATAAGATTCGGAGCAAAATGAACTTACAATTTTCCGATGACATTGAAGTCTTGCTTCTAATGTAAGTGTGAAAGCATGATAACCAAGAGTGGAAAATTCTTCATCAGTGATGCCATCTTGGAATGTTCTTGCCACGGATGAGTCATCGAAAAGTGTAACAAAGAATACTGAATTGCTAATGTATTCGAACATAAGAACGTAATCATCTTCTAATGTGTGATGATCAACAAAATGTTCCCATCCACTACTAAGGAAGGCTGTATTGTTTACTCTTTCTAATTGAACATCCCAATGTATACCGAAGCAGTCAATTAGACTAATTGTATTAGCCAGTTGATGAGCGAATTGATCGGTAAAGACTTAAGATAGCAGCTAAAATTGTATTAGATGGAAGTATCTAGATAATATTTATAATATAAATGTGCGTTTTGAAGTGATATTGGAATGGAATAAATAATATACTAAAAAATTGTAGAACTACGAAAGTACTTGAAGGATAAAAAATCTATCAAACCTACAAAATGGATAGCGTGATTTTCGTCCAACCAGATAATCTGAATAAATCTCTTCAGAAATTCAGATCCACTAGACATTTTGTAATACAGGGTCTGTTGAAAAACAAAAATTAAGTAGTACAATAATACTACGGATGCACGACTCATAAAATTTCGTAAAATACATTTTTGTACATCGATAAGTCAGGTTCTCTTAGCTCGGCACAACCAATGTTCTAATACATGTACTTGCTTTTTCTCTAGATAGTGCAACATGAAGTTGACCATGTGAAAATACGTATTGTGGAAGATATAAACCAACGTAATCTAATGTTTTCCCTGCTTTATTTATTGTCATTGCAAAACAAGGACAAATAAGAAATTGAATTCTTTTAAAAGAGAATGAGTTTTTATCACTTTTGAGTGGAATAAATATAATCCTAGGTAAAATACTTTATTCACACATCATTCTCCGACAGCTATCTCAACATGAATAACATTACGCTCAAAAGCACGACAAATTAATCTGGTACCATTGCATAATCCTTCAGATGGATTAATATTTTTGAGTAACATAATAGAACAATTTTCTTTTAATACAAATTCATGAGATGGAATACCATTTGAAGTTAATGTTTTAAGAAAATTTCTTGAATGCATTGTTCATTTTTTTTCTAGTGTTTCATCGAAACTATAATATGTGAAATTGTTTCCTTCAATTTCGCGTAGTAGAATATTATTTATTTCATCGACGGCGTCATTTTTTAGATTTAATATAACTCAATTAATCATTGTATCTAAATTGTTGCTATAATCTTGTAAGTTTGGATAGACTATACTAATTAACTTTTTTAGAGACAGATATTCATCATCATATGGTATAGCTATTTCAGTTGGTAATTCAATCATGTTGCAAGTATGCTCAGTTTGATGCTCATCGCCGATATTAAGTAGAATCTTGGAAAAGTTTAGATCTAAATGAGCTCTCATATTCTGGACTAATTGTAATTGTATGAATTTCGGTCATAAGTTTGAATAGACCAAGATTGCTCTCATTATGTCCTCCTTATTTCCTTTCTGAATAACTTGTAAAACCTGTCGAAAATCTCCGCCCACAAAAACAAATTTTCTACCAAAAAGTAAATTACAGTCATTAATATCTCTTAACATCATATCTACAGCTTCTATAGCGTAACGGTGGACCATCGGTGCTTCATCCCAAATAATTAATTTTGTCATCCTAAACAAGCTTGCTAATACAGATTGCTTACTAACCGAATGTGTCATACTATAGATCAGCTCAAGTGGTATCTTAAATCTTGAATGTGCGCTCAGGCACTGTAGTAGAGCAACAGCTACCCCTGAAGATACAATTGCTAAACATATAAGATTTTTGGATTGAACAGGCAAGAGCAATGTTTTATACAAATAAGTTTTCCCAGTTCCATCATGTCTATCCATAAAGAACATATTGCCTGTTTCACTAAATACGGATTATAGAATTTTATCATAAGCTATTTTTTATGTTCATTTAGGCTAGTTATGCATAAAATTATTATCTATCATAACATTGTTCAGCTTCTTCAAGAATCATCTTAGCTAATTTGTTTTATTCTTCCATATATATTTCAAAGGGTACAATATGGTATTCATTTATGTTTTTGTTACTTGCTTTTAGTATAGAATTCATTTCATGTAATGCTTTAATTTCTGCAGCTGTAATACACAAACCATTAGATACATAATATTCGCATATAGGAGCTCAGAACTTATTCCATAGATCGCCTGGATTAGTAGGGCCGCAGAGAATTAGTATGGTAGCAAATAATCGGTGAAGAGACCAGGGCATTTGATAACTAATAGCCTTGGTTAGGCAAAGATCATAATAATTATTGTCATTTAACAACCCAAACGATACAGCTGCTTCATGAAAAGATGATAAATAAACACCATTGACTACTTTTAAATTCTCGAAATAAGTTGCTCCTTTAATATGATTTAGTAAAACACGCATGTAATATCTTTTTCCTTCATATATATATAGTAGTGGTAACTATTCTTCCAGTAACATTTCATTTTCTCCTTCGAGACCATAACTCTGTCGGCCCCATACAAAATACTTGGGAAATTCTCTGTATAATATTGTTTTAGATAGTTCATTGGTAATATTTATGCAAAAGATTTTAGTCAACATTGATCGTTATTGTGAATCTATGTTAATAACTGTTGATAAATTTTCATAACCTCTATATGTTATTAAGTGGTTATTTTCAAGATTTAGTTGTAATAATATAACTGTTGGAGACATCTCGCATGTAACAAATCCATACATTCTCCACATCGCCTTCGGTGGAAAAATCCACCGCCTCACCGATGCATTTTGATTTCATCACAGTGATTCATCTGTAGTATTTACTAAAAAATTACCTTATCATGTCTTTTGTAAACATATTTATATAAGTATTTGATAGCTTTAATCGTTGAACATATTTCTACGTTAATATGGCAATCAAACTTAGCACATAAATAGGGATTGTAATGTACAACCCATCTGTTATCTAATAAATGTCCTCTAACTGGAAATGATTCTTGATTGTTTCATCATTTATAAGTTGGATAAGTATTATTCCCAATAGAAGTATGTGAGCTAAATTCTTTTGGATATTTATTCTTACATTTCCCCGTTTTGTCCATACAAATATTACGGGGACTCAAAATACCACATGGACCATGCATCATATGTTTCACGACAGCAAAAGGAAGGTGGAGGTATTTTATTTGATATGGAACTTCACATGATACAATGGAATCAACCGAATCAACGTTATTAATTTTGGCACGTCTTTAAAATTAATAAGAAATGAACATGCGGTAGTCCTCATTTTTGGAATTCTATAACGTAAATATATGTAGCTATGGGTCCAAATGTTCGAGCAATCAAATCAGGTCTATTCTGTCATGTATCATTATGAAACAATTCTTGTTTTATTTATGTCCAATTAGAGTTGCATGTTACATTTAAAAATATATCAGGTTTATCAAATCTTTGTACTAATGTCATGGCGTCCATATATCATTTTTTCATATCCCTAGCGTCCCCAACAAAAGATGAAGGTAAAATAATCCTCCAACCAACCTGTCCGCCTCTATGTTTACCATTTTCTACACTGTCAACAATTCCCAGATAGAGTTCAGCACGTATTTCATTTTGATTTTGGCAAAAATAATCTAATATACTTGTTTCGATTTTAACATACATATCAACTATCACATCTAACATGTATTTTGCATGTTTTGAGTCTATCAATGTCACTGAGGGAACGAAAAAATTTAGAGTACGGATTAATCTTCAATATATCTATTAATTTCTTTAATATCGATTCTAAGAAGTTGGTAGATTTTTTAGTCTAATCGTTATTTCATTATCTGTATCGTAAAAGTACAATTGCAAGTACGATGGATCATTATTAAGTGGTAAAATTGGGTTTATATAATGGTATGCTTGCCCTTGAATTGTGAAAATGTAAATACCTCTGTAATGATTAGAAATGCCTTTATCATATATTACCCTGAACGAAGTAAAAGTGAATTGGTTATTGTAATTTCGTACATTATTTTGAAAATGTAATGCTTTATCAGAAGTGAAAGAATATAATTCATATAAAGCGGAAGGGGCACGATTGATGTGCAATTTGACCTTTCCATCATAAAAGCAAAAACACTTGCTTTCTTTTTCAAATTTATTTGCATTACAATAGCTACAAATTGTTGGAGCATTTAATACACAAGGATACGTCTAACAGTAATATTTGAATAGCAATGAGTATATTGGAATTCGTGATTTTTGTTAGAATATATGTTTTCATATTCTTGATAATAATATTGGTTTTCGAAAGGATTTTCTAAAATATCACATCCAATGCTCAATAGCTCTAGGCCATTCGATTCTCCAGCTACATCGAGTAAAACAAATTATCAACTACTAACAAATAGCAAATATAGACCAAAGGTAAAAAAATTATTATAGTTAGGGATCCAATGCCCAATGAAGATATTGAAGCTCACCAAAAGATTGTGAGCTACTACTTGCATTGATGTCGGTAATTTTTGGTACATCGAATAACTGAATCCTTGTTTTTTGCCAGTTTTTTTAGATTTAAACCTTGTACGCTCGGCATGCACTTGTCTCCTTTTTTTTGTATCTCTTTGTGATTCGAACCTATTTTCACCTTCCATCTATTTTGGTTGTTAACAGAAGTCATACACCAGTTAGTATCATAGTATCATGATTAAGTTAAATTAAAAATATATATGTACGAAAAAGTAATATATATAGAGCAAAAAAAAACTATTAATAATAAAAATAAATATAAACTAACAAATCGCAAATAACACGAAATAACAAATCAGCATTTTTCAAATCCTTAAAAAACTGGTGGACATAGTGGATTATAGAAACTTAATTCTAAGCATGGACTAACAATGAAATGACTTGTGGTAAAAATTATTTACACGCTGTGACAAAATAAATACAAGCACATACTTGAGCAGAATTGGAATCTAAGTAGACAAACTAAAGAAACATCAAAAAGCAACTAAATTCGTTATAAATCAGAAGGCTATTCTAAATTTTGAAATCCTCAACACAACTGTTTAGTGTAAACAAGCACAAGTTCAGAAGACAAATTTAAAATTGAAGGGAAATTTTTTTAGAAACCATGGTGAATGAGAGAGATATGCAAACCCAAAACAAGGATGTATGCTGTAATAAAAAATAAAACAAAGAAAGCTGAGAAAACATTGGCTGCAATAATGACCTCGAGGAAATGGGAAACAGTAAATGGGCTAAAATTATGGGACCAATTCCCAATTGTCGACCTTCTTGACAATGGGAATTCCCATTTTGTCAAATTGAAAATATTGCCCCATTTTGTCAAGGACCTCAACAAATGGGAAACAACAAATGGGCCAAAATTTGGCTATGACAAAATTTGGCTATGTTGGGAACAATTCCAATTTGTTGATCTTCTTGACAATGGGGATTCCCATTTTGTCAAATTGGGCCAAAAAGTATGTGAAATTAAAATTTGCATTTCCTCGACAGACGGACGAATTTCAAAGAAATTGAATATTGTCAATTCTTGATAAATAAATCATGTATTATTTCCGTTCAACATTCATGCTTTGTTTTTAAATTTTTAAAGATACAAAACACATTATGCATGAAGATGAAGGTTGTAGCCTGAAATCATAAAATGGAGGTAGATAGATTGGGAAGCCCACAAAAAATCAGCTTACGAAGCCCACCAAAAATTCCAGATGGCAAAATGTTTGATGATGTTGAAGCGGTATCTAATTTTTCAGAAAAGGAATGAGAAGTGATGAATGTGAAGAGGGTAAAAAGAAAACAAGAAATCATCTTACCAATCGAACCGGGTCGGCAAAATGGTCGAACACGCTGACTATTCACAAAGGGCAAAGGATTTATAGCTAGGGTTTAGGAAAGGAAGGAATGAGAAGAAAAACTAGTATAGGGAGAAGGAAAGAAGAAGACAGTAAAAGAAAAACAAATATGGATAAATTGCCCATTTGGTCGAGAAACTCGACAAAATGGGATACAGTAAAATTGGCCAAAATTTGGCCCATTTTGTCATGAGAACTCCCTTATAGTTACAATTAGCGTATCAAATGTACCATCAACAAACATTATACATGTTTTTCAATCTTTTTTTTTATCACGCTCTTATTCTCAACTTTCTATTAATGGGCATACTTTGTCTCTAATAATGGTTTTTGTCCAAAAAGTCCGTCAATATGGTATAAAACGACTTATTTGTTCATCATATTTTAAAAAATAATAAATACAAAAGTATGACAAAATATTTTTTCCCCTCATTTCAAAGCTTGCAAACAAAATATTTTGATGGAAACCATCATTAAGAATGAGATGTGCTTATTAATAAAAGCTGAAGATAAGAATACGAAGAAAAAATAACTTTTAAGGGCTCAGATCGTAACTTATTTGATCTAACAATCCCACAACCTTTGGCATAAGCTATAAATACAGGGCTTCTTGGCATTGTAACATTTTCTTACCTGCTTCATTTTGCTGTCAGAGCTTCCTCTTAGTGCGTTTTCCTTGTCTTTTTGCCTTCCTCCATTTTCGTTGGTGCTTTCCTTGGAGTTTCTTTCTTGTGTCACTTTCCTTTAACCTCTAGGTATACTTCTAATTTGTGTTCTTAATTTCTTCTAAAAAATGTCTATGCAATCAGGTTCTCAGAAACCTTCTTCTAGAGCGAGGAGTGGTTTGAGCGAACCTGAAGACGTTGCCGAGTTTTTCTCCTCTTCTATAGAGTTGGTAGCACTCAGTGTTTTACCTAATATGGGTGTAGGTCGATTCGGAAAAGTCCTTACGTAAGAGGACTTTGACCGTATGAGGGTTTAGGAGAATACTAAAAAGTCAAGATTTCATCTGGTAGATGAACCCAACTCTTAGGATGGAGATAAAGATATGGGGGGGTGAGGATGAGGGGTAGAAGAAACGGACCCTAGCATGTACCAGGCTGGTGAGATCTTTTTCACTATTAAATCAGATAAAGAGCTCGTCGAACTCTGAGCCTTATATAATATTCCAACTGACATAGAATTAATCCTTCCTGGCCATATCAGACAGCTGATAAGCCTACCCTAGAGTGTATAGGCATCCATGCTCTTTCCATAGAATTTGGACTTCGCCTACCCTTCTACCATTTCATTAAGAAACTCCTTAGCGGGTATAGGTTAGCCCCAACCCAACTAGGACCAAACAATCAGACTATTATGACAGCTTGTTTTCTTATATGGAAAAAATCAGGGTTGGAGGGAAAAATGTCGTCCCAAATTTTTCATTTCTTTTATCACCTGGTTCAGGCTAGGAACACAAGAAATCCCCAACCTGGATACTATTATCTAACTCCTATGTCGAAACTGACCGTTAAATTAGTGAGATCCCAACAAGGTTAAGGACTGGAAGGAGTCATTTTTCTTTGTGAAGGGAAACTAGGAGTTCCAACCTGCCGACCCTAACCTGCAAACTTTTATGCCTTGCTTTTACGGTGAGCTTCAGAGTCCCTTCGTTCTTTAATAGAATTCTTTCATTTTTCTTTAGTGGTTCTAACTGTTTACTCGGCGATGTTTAGGTAAGGATCGAGGACCACGCTTTTCTAACGAAAAGTTGTTGGCCTCTTCCTTCGCATATGAGGTCCTTTATTAGAGAACAAGAATCTGTGTAAAGAGATGAGGACCATCCTTGAACAAGGGGGCTTGATTTCTATAACGCGGTTCTTGAGATGACTCTTCGTAAGTATTCTTCTTTGTTCTCCTCTTCTTTTTTTTAATCATTTTTCTTCTTGCTTTGCAGTCAACATCATCTTCAACAGGAGGAAGAAGAACCTCGCAACAGCCACTGCTGGCCCAGTAAGGCCCCCAAGGCCCTGCTTCAGCCCCTCCCTGAAGGAGGTTATTATAAATGAGCCTTCGACTCAAATCCTCCCAACCTACCCCCGCCGGAGGTGGTGGGTAAAGGAAAGCACCCACGAACCCGCCAACAGAAAAAACTTCCTTGAGGCCTCCCACGACAGCTTGTCCTGGGGCTAAGCTTTTTCAGCGGGAGAGAAGAGGGCCCACGGGGGTGATATTGCTGAACCTTTCAAAAAAATACAGAGGGCTTCATAATCGGGCCCGTATCTGGAGGACCTTTATCACCACCGTCTCAAGGGTATTAGGAGTACGGTGACGATTGCTTTTCCAAGTTTCATGGTGAAGGCCTGTGCTTCAATCTATAAGGCCTTCAACCAGACATGGGAATCCTGGTTGGAGACAATGATAGTTCGTAAAGAACGGCGCTGTCTGAAAACCACTTTGCCCGCGCCTTCGTCATCCTCCAGGATCAGAATGACGAGTGCACAGCCTTAACCACTCAGGTCTAAAAACTAATAAAATAGGTGGACAAGGCGAAGAAAGACCTAGAGGCCTTGAAGAAAAATCTCGAAGCTGAGAAATTGAAGTTAGACATTCGACACCTTATGTTTGATCACGAGGCCTCGCCAAAAGGTTTCGACGAACTCAAAGAAAAGCTCCAGTCCGAGTAAAGGAGATGAAAAACGAGTTGGGTGCTTTTTGCGTCCAAAAAAATCTTGGGAGGAGGCCTGGCAATGAAAGAGACTGAGCTAAGGGAGTTCCAAAAGAAACTGGATGGAGCTGAAAACACAATATCCTCATTGGAGTCTAAAGCTTTAGAACTGTCCATTCTTGTGGGGGCTCTTCAGCGAACATTGGAAGACTTCAAGAGTTCTAATGAGGGAAAAGGACTTTATGAAAAAGGCAAACAAGTCGGAGGCAAAGAACTTTTTTTCTCATTCAGGACAAATATCTTGACCTTAGCTTCGCTTTTCTTTTCAAGAAAATGGGACGAAGTTGTCAAGATGCCCCATCCCTCCACAGGTCAGCGAGGATGTTCTTACTATTGCTATTGAGACTGCTCTCCAAGTTCCTCTAGCCTCGAGTTCGGACCCTTCTGTGTTCGAAAATCTTTCAGACTTGTAAAATTTTATTTTCTTGTAATGGCTTTTGCTTTTAATTCAATGAAAATTTTCTTCACTTTGTATCTTCCGAACACTACTAGTAAACATAATTTCAACACAGTAGTACGATGGCAAGACAAAACGTTAAAACATTCTTGACTCGCTTATGATGATCAAAATGAATAGAAAGTAATTAAAATACAATAACTTTGATAACTTTAAAGATAAAGTGTAACGGTTCGCTTAAACAAACAGAACACTTTTTGTTTCATATCAACACGGCAAGTTACCACCGATTTTGGTAAGGCCTCCATGTCAAGAAATGCCCAAAGAAAGATCCCATATAGGTTAATTCAGCCTCGCTAAGGCCTTATAGGCCCAAATGAGAGCCTTCCGTGATTTATAAAGTTCCATAGACCCAAATAAGGCCTCAAGGTCCAACAAGGGCATCAGAATTTCGTAAGGCCCTCAAGGCCCATCGAGCATCTTCGCATCCCCGACTAGAGTATTGCGGTCCTCAAGGTCCTCGACACTCATGGACGACCCAGAGAGCCCTCACCGGCTTCATATTTATTATAACTAATGTGCAAAGATGATATTTTGAGAAGACTAGATAAGTAATTAAAGACATATCAGGTTTGATTGGTACACGATTCTCACAAGGAACCAAATACCAATCTCCTAAAGATTAGGCAACGGATAAGGGAAATCAACTTAAATAAGGAATAGAATTTGAGAGATTGCATTGAGTTCTCGATTATCTTTATCCTATAAGGAAGGAGAATTCAATCGTAGTTCTAATTGATTGTTTGCACGTAATAATTAGGACTCGTGATCTATAAATACAAGGACCCTATTATTCCAAGCGTACACACAATTTTTATTACGCACTCTAGACGCTCTTTTACGCTTTAATTTCACCCCTAAACTCGCTCAAATCTCTCCCGCTTGTCCTTCCCACACTCCATTGCTTTCATCTCCGTGATATTACTCTATATAATCGGCAATGACTTGATCTTCTGAGTACCAACGATCGCCGACTTTTTTTTCTCCTCGAAATCTTAGTGCCTAACGATTGTCCGAGTATGCGTGTAACATACGATCATGGCGAAGGAGTGATCAAGATCCGCTGACACGCGACAAAGGCAGTTCGATGTCAACAGATTGGCACCATCTCGCGGGAATCGAAAACATTACACAACCTAAAACTTGTGGTAAAAACGTGTTTTCTACCGTGAAGAGCATGACTACCGAACACCCATGAAAGAAGAAGTTGAATCCTCACTACACTAACTTCATGGGCAGAAAGCATTCAAGATATCCGTAATATAACCCGTCGCAAGAGGAGAAGGCAACGACAAAAGCAGACCGTTGAATAAAAGAACTAGGACCTGAAGTTGGACAATGCCTGGATGAGGGTAGCACTTGAACTGTTGGAGAATCAATCCTTCAACATGGACCCAAGGGTAGTCATGCCCGGAGAAGCCCTTCAAGGTTCGGCTCAATGGAAAGTTTTCTATCCCAGGATGACCCGCTCGTTTTATACGGTCGAAACCCTCAGAACATCGTTCAGAAGCCCTCGCGAGACGATCAGATGGAAAGACCTCTTCCGGTGAGAGGAAACCAGCCAGCTCCTACTACTAACGCCTTTGATAGATTGGAGGTGGGATCCTCTATAGCACCACCCCTACTGGTGCACAGCAGGCGCAGTGAACACAACGAGGCCCGCACGGAGAGAAAAAAGGACCCGAAACCCAGCTACGCGAGGCCCGAGGAAGAGAATGAGATGCTGGAATGCTACGAAGATGATGAAGACGATAACCTCCCATTCACTAATTACATGAAGGCTATGGAGATACCCGTGAAGTTCTGAATGCCTCTTATGGACAAATACAATGGGAGAGGCGACCCCACGAATCATATCAACATATACAAGACGAAGCTCCAAAGCTACTCCCCCACAGTGAAGTGTCAAAATTTCCATACCACACTCACATCTGATGTGAAAAAGTGGTATAACAAGCTAAAACGAGAAAGCATCTAGAGTTGGCCTCAGCTCAAAAGAGAGTTCATCAATGCTTTCGTTGGCAACCAAACGATGATAGCCGATATTGCTCAACTCCACAACATTCTAAGCAGAATGATGGAGAAATAGTCAAAAGTTATTTCAAGAGGTTCAAAGAACGCCATCAACAAGATTAAGATCAGAATCGATGAAAAGTCCCGAATGCGCTTTGTGACTGTGACTTCACAATCAACCAAAGACTTACAAATACCGGTAGACTTGGTCCAAATGTGAAACTGGCTCAAGAGATGATCAAAATAGGAGAAAGTCGAAAAGGACAGAGAGATCATATAGAAGGGAGGGGCGACGCCTCGAACCTTGTTTCAACCGCTTTCAGAAAGCACTCTCCTAGAACATAGAACAACCACTATAGGAGATTTAACCAGATGAAGACAACCGCCTCCATCCCGTGACACCCTAATGGCCTCTTTGCCGGCACACACCACCCAAGTTCTGCCGCATACACAGACTAGGTATATAAACACGTAAGATTGCCCGTGACGTGAGAGAACCGATCAACCGCAGAAAACATGGGCAGGGAAATGAGAATCAACCCGTGCGAGGACGTCGAGAGCTGCCCAATCAGGGGCGAAGACCTCTTCTTCGGCGCTAGGATGATGGACCTCTCCGTAATGACAGAAGAAATGATAGAAACAGGGATCTGCCGAGGGCGGAAGGACTCGTGGGAGCCCCCCAGTCCGAGAAATCATATCCCATTCATGTATCATAGATCTACAGGATATTTTAATTTCTTGTCCACTCTTTCCAAAGATTTTCCTCGAAAACAAAGAATTAGAATAGAGAATCTATATCAAGAAAGGTCTAACTGTTGGAATAATGCTTTCAATTTCGATTTAACGCATTTCAATTAGTAACATTAGTTAATTAGGTGAAGCATACGATCATATGAGGGCCCTATGTCTGGGGCACAAGATGAACTCGCGGTGAAACAACGCGAAGGCAGCGAGAGAAGAACCTGTAGAAAGTTGGCAGGTCATGGACACCGACCGAGGGCCCTAAAAATCTCGTACACTGAGGAAGACGAGGTCGGTATACACTACCTCCACTCATACGCCTTGGTGGTTCGTGTGGCCGTAGTCGCCGTAAATGGACTGGACTGATGTAGATCGATGATGGAAGTGCCGCGAACATCTTGTTTGGTAGTACTTTGATCGATAGACGCGATCATGAACTAATGTACCATCTTAGAGCCACTATTCGATTTCATGGGGGATAGTCTCGTTCCGCGAGGAAGGATTACCTTCGCAGCCGACTCCGTGAGAGCCCCGTGTCATCTTAGGAAATTCATGGAATTCTTGGTAGTTGATACTTGCTCCGCCTACAATGGAGTCCCTGGTAGGCCTGCACTCAAGGATTTAGAAGCGGTCACATCCATCCATCAATTGGCAATGAAGTTCCCGACGCCGGGAGGGGTCGCCAAGATTCACAGCAATTAGTCAGATGCAAGGGCCTGCTACATGAACGCATTACAAAAAGCATCAAAGCGTAAATATGCTACCCCGGTGGTAATGACTATACATTCGGAGCCGATGGACGTCGACCTCGAAAACATGGACAAGGAAATGGTAATGGACGAGGGCCTGGACTCCTGAATTATAAGCTCAGACTCTCTTGCTTCTCCAACCGAGGATCCGAAAGCTGCCGATAAACCCCGTAACCCCACCCATATGGTGCAGGTAGAGGAGAGGCTCAAGGAAAAGACGAAGGAAGAATCGAGGGGCCTCGCAGTAAGAATACTGATATCTTTACATGGAAACATAGCGACATGGTAGAGATTGATCCATCAAAAAGCTTGCCACACCTTAAAGGTGGATCCTAAAGTGTGCCCCAAGCTACAAACAAGGAGACCTTTGAGCACCGAGAGGTATGGTGCTTTGAATGAGGAGGTTGACAAGTTATTGACCAATGGATTCATCGTAGAAGCAAGATTCTCCCAATGGGTATCCAACCCCGTATTGGTAAGAAAGAGCACCAAGAAATAGAGGGTATGCATAGATTTCTCATAATTGAACCAAGCATGTCCTAAAGATAGCTTCTCGTTGCCACGTATCGACCAACTGGTCGATTCGACTGCCGGCCGCAAGCTACTTAGTTTCATGGATGCCTACTGCCACAACTAGATCCCGATGTTCGTGGGAGACGAGGATCACACTGCTCATTACGCCGATGACATGCTCAGAAGATGATGCCCTTCGCCTAAAATGCGTAAGCCACATACCGCTAGTAAACTACATGTTCTCGTGATGCATCGTAAACACTATAGAAGTGTACATCGACGACATGCTTGTAAATAGCGCGAACGCCAAGACCACATCGCACTTAAGGAACATGTTCAAAATCCTCCGCAAATATCACATGAAGCTTAACTCTAAAGTGCGCCTTCTGAGTCGCTACAAGAAAGTTCCTCGTTACATGGTAAACCAAAGACAGGATAGAGGCTAATCCTGAGAAAATCAAGGCACTCATCGAAATGAGATTAATATCTTCTCCCAAGAAAGTCCAGAGCCCCGACGTAAAGTTCGGCCGCGGCCGAATCGATTCATATCAAAGGCAACCGATCGCTACTACCCCTTCTTCCGCACTCATCAACGGAGAGAAGAGGTTCGAGCGGACCAAGAATGCAAGAAGGCCTTCCAGGACCTCAAGGTCGTCCTCGGAAAAGCCCTACTGCTGTCCAAGCCAAAGAATGGAGAAACACTACTCATATACCTCGCGGTGTCTGAAAAGGCAATGAGTTCGGTCTTAATCCGAGAAGAAGGCCCGACGCAACTCCCTGTCTATTATGTAAGTGCCCGCAGACGTGGAGACGAGATACCTAGACATGGAAAAGCTTGTCCTATCTTTGATTATCACCTCTCAAAACTCCCGGGCCGCATTTCCAAATACACATAGCATCGATGTCTCGACAAACCTCCATACGAGATGCATCCTCTAAAAGCCTGACACCTCGTAAGCGCCGATGAAGTGGTCGATTGAACTTAGCCAATTCGATGTCTCTTACAAGCCAAGACCTTCCATAAAGGGACAGGCTTTAGTAGATTTTATAGTCGAATTCACCCATATCCCAGAGGGCACACTTAAAGCCAAGCCTCAGGAAGTACCAACATGGAAATTATATGTTGACGGATCCTCGGGTGAGGCCAGAGCGAGAGCCAGGATTTTGTTGGTCAGCCCCGATGCAATCTCAACTATGCACTTCACCTGGAGTTCAAAGCCTCGAACAACGCTGCGAAATACGAGGCGCTCCTAGCAGGCTTGAGGCTAGCATAAGAGATGAAGGCAAGAAAACTCCAGATTTAAAGTGATTCGCAGCTGGTGGTTAGTCAAGTCAACGAGACCTTCACGGCCCGCGAATAGTCCATGGTGGTTAACCTGAAAAAGGCTAAAGACCTCCTATCCCACTTTGAGATATTCAAACTTCTCCAGATGCCGCAGATAAAAAATGGTTACGCGGACACCCTCTCAAAATTGGCAAGCAGCAGGGACTCCGACCTGATGAGGGCTATCCCAGTTGAAAGGCTCAAACGACCATCCATCGACGAGGTTCTAGTACCAAATACCATGACGATATCTGAATCTCCTAAATGGATGAAGAAAATCATCGCATACTTGACCAACTGGTCCTGCTGAACGATAGACAGGAAGCACGGAAACTCCATAGGAGGGCAACGAAGTTCGTACTAATGATGAGATCCAGTATAAGAGAGGCTTTAGCTACTCCCTCCTACGCTGTATAACACATGAGGAAGTAAACTATGTGATGAATGAAATACACGAGGGATGGCTCTGGCATAAAAGACGTTGAAACAAGGGTATTATTGACCGACCATGAAGAGGGATTCGTATAATTACGCAAAGAAGTGCGACACGTGCCAAAATTCACCAAGTTGTACCAAGCTCCTAGCTCGTAACCTCACCGTCACTACTCTTCTTCGCCAAATAGAGGATCGACTTTATAGGTCCCCTCTCAACCAGAAGCGGTTGTAGCGGTGGATTATTTAACCAAGTGGTGCGAAGCTGAACCTTTGGCCAAGATCACAAAGAAAAACACATGGAAGTTCGTGTGGGAGAACATTGTCTGTCGCTTTGGGATCCTCCACTCCCTTGTTTCCGACAATGATACACAGTTCACTGGAAAGAAGCTCAACTTAAATTGCGAAGATCTGGATATTCAGAGGGATTTCTCCACCCCCCCTACTATCCCCAGTCTAATGGCCAGGTGGAGGTCGTCAACAAGATCATCAAGCACATCCTGAAAAGAAAATTAGAATCCGCCAAATGAGGATGGGCTGAAGAATTACCCGAGACTCTATGGTCTTATCAAACCACTTCTGACGCATGACCGTGAAACTCCTTTTGCCATGGCATACGGGATGTAAGCAATGATTCTCGTTGAAGTAGGGATACCTCTCCAGCACTTACACTTAGATGAAGTAACCAATGATGATTCACGCAGGCTAACCCGACTTGCAGGATGAAAGACATGCACTCAAGCTCACCACGGCCTATCAAAGAAAAATGGCCAGATACTACAACTCCAAGGTTAAGGGCAGGAGTTTTTATATCAATGACTTCATCTTGAAAAAAGTGTTCCAGGCTAATAGAGAGGTGGGAGTTGGAAACCTCAGGCCCACTTGGGAAGGACCTCACAAGATCATCAAAGAAATCTGGTCTGGAATTTACCGATTGGAATATTCAGAAGGAAGAGAGGCGAGACACCCTTGGAATATCACTCATCTGCGATAATATTACCAGTAGTTTTCATTTTCCATTTCTCAGTTTACCAGCATTGTTTTCGGCATCACTAGACATCGCGCTCTTTTAATAAAGTTCATTATTTTCTGAAATAAAGTATTCTCTACCCTACTATACTGATAAATGATAAATTGACAGCGAGGGAGTGTGGTTCGCGCCAACTCTGTCAACTCGCTGGATAAACATTCAACGCACATTCATATAAGCAAAGAGAAGTTGGCAGCGAGAGAGTGTGGTTCACGGCCAACTCTACTAACTGACTGGATAAATATTCGACGCGCATTCATATAAGCAAAGAGAAGTCGACAATGAGAGTGTGGGTTCGCGCCAACTCACCAACTCACCGGATAAATATTCAACGACACTCATATAAGTAAAGAGAATTCTACAATGAGGAGTGTGGTTTGTGGCCAACTCGCCAATTACCGGATAAACATTAAACGCGATTCATATAAGTAAAGAAAATTTGGCAAATGAGGAGTGTAGTTTATGTCAACTCTATCAAATCACCGGATAAACATTCAACACGCATTCATGTAAGTAAAGAGAATTCGGCAATGAGGGAGAGTGGTTCATGTCAACTCTATCAACTCGCTAGATAAACATTCAACGACATTCATGTAAGTAAAGAGAATTCGGCAATGAAAGAGTGTGATTCATGGCCATCTCTCGGCTAACTTGCTTGGATAAACATTCAACGCACATTCAAACAACTAATGATAAATCGATGCTAGAAGGGAGTATGGTTCTCGATAACCCTTTTGACTCGCTAGATAGATAGCTAATGCATTTTCATTAGCCTATGCCACAGAATAAAGCGATCTTAATAAAAATATATTTCGCAAAAAGTTTTACATTTATGAATCGAAAACAATGCTAATAAGAATGTATATGACCCTTAAGTAACGGCCTGACCTTTGGGATCCACATAACCGTGGACTCCGAGATTAGCCAATGCACTGCCTTTGACAACTTCACAAATTCTCAACAATTCTTTATCTATGGCATAGATCATGTTTCGACAAGACCTCACCGCAATTCATCTTTCCTCCGAGCCCAAACACGTGCCATTCGATCGCTTTTAGCTTTGGTGATGTCAGATACGGTACGTGCCCTCACATCTTTAGAAAAGGCGAGTTGTTCCCAAGGTCTTTGTTTTCTAAATGCAACGCTGTCGACATCCTCATCTCCCCCAACTATTGAACGTAGTTCGTCAACCTTCATCGCCAGTACCTTGTACAACTCGTAGTTAAGCACGTGACTCCGAGAAATATACATTTCGGCCAATTTTAACAACTCCGTCAATTCTGCGTTATCTGCGGCTTTTTCAAAAACAGAAGTCCAATACTTATGAACTGAATATGCTGCTATGGCGGCCAGAGCTGGCAATTTTCCTAAAACGGTTGGGTCCAACTCGTCCAGGCGAGACCAAATGTTGATGTATTCATACTTACTAGTAGGGGGGAATAAAGGCTTGGGACGCTCCTTGATCTCAGGAAATGCGGTCCTCAACCTCTGAAGAAAGATCCTCCTGGCCTCGCCTAGTCCTCCGAGAATTTTCCGCATCTTCCATGCCCTTCTCGGGCACGGACCTCTCCTTCTTGCTATCGATGGCTACCTTCTTCTTGCCTGATCATCTAAAATTTTTCGACAGAGATACAGGTTTGCAGGGAACAAAATGGAAGTCACCCCCGATGTCATTTTTGGCGCCAACGGAACAAATGAGGAGCTGCTTACCATTGTCTCTGGTGCCTGTGGGATGGCAATATCTGGAACAAACACCGTACAAGATACTGGAGACGGAGGGAGAATATCATCCACAACCCCACCACGCCTTATCCTAAGCTTTGGCACGCTGGAAAAATAAAAGCCTGTCATGACTAACAACGGCTGAAGTCCAAATATTGTGGTAGGGAAATAAAGATAAGAGAAATGAAAGGAAAGTATGCAAGCATTTATATAAGCACAGGGGAATACGAGTGGTCAGATGAACGGACAAGTGTGGAAGGGGTGGATGTACCTAAATAAACCCGAGTAAGTTGCACCGTCACTGCAACATGATGCCGCCACCAATGCATATCCCACATGGAAACGTAAAGCTAAGTATGAGAGCCTCGCCCGTGTCACGAAGGCGTGTTAACCTATGAGCCTCACAATTGCGTGAAGGCGAGGACGGAGGTGAACGCCTTGACTACGGAATAACACATCTGCAGCGGCTGTTCTTCAACAGCTGCTAAAGGTTATCTAGTCAAAAAATTACAAGCCACCCATTCAAACATCGCTTCGCCAAATAACTTATCTCAAAACTTCAATTGCAAAACAAACATGGAAAATCTAGTACATTCTTATTTTATTCATCACAATCTGAAGTACAAGGCAAAAATGAACGAGCACGGTTATTATCCTACTACCCCACCGCGTCATATTAGGATCTATGACCTACTGAATCGATACTTTGGTCTTCGTCACCTCAAGCCTCGTCATTGACAAAAATCTGGTTTCACCATGATCGGGAGTCTCCCAAAATCAATACGAGTTGATTTGGTGGCTAATTAGGCCATACTGCTCAAAAAATACCGTTGACACCTTTGGCATATAGCTTCCAACCCGGTCATCTGAATCAGGATCACCAATGGGATGGCCATCGATGTCCAATAGGGAAGCACCACTGGGACCTTCTCGACTATACACTAGCCCAACCCTTTGGTACGCTTTGGTCCTCCTCGAACGCTGATCCATTAGGCATTTGGTCCTCTGAATGTTGATTCTCCAATTGTTAAGTCCTCTAGACGCTGGATCTTTATTCGCACTTTCGTAGCATATTTGATATGAACGTTGGAGTCACACGGACCAAGAGAAGTTATAGCCATGGAGATTAACTCACATGATTTGCCAGAGTTATGTATGCGTAAGAAACACAATCAAGGACCCTTGATATTTTTATAGGAACAGCGTGGAAACTTGACACAGGGTAATAAATGAGAGAATTTAATGTACAGCTACCAAAGGAGTATTTGGAACGCCAAACGCCTGTGTGGCCTTCCCACTTATTGGGACATGAAAGACACTAACTCTTTGAATTCAACAAAGAAGTCTGCGCCATTAATGTCAGAGGGAATGATTCTTCAGTCTCAGGAGCAACTTCCCATGCCCAGTAAGCACAATCGTTCATGAAGTTATCACTCTTGAGGCACGCAATGAATTTTCATCCGAAGATGATATGGAAGAAAATAAATTTTATTGTCAATACCGAACATATACAAAAAGGAGGAACAAAATTCAAAGTCTAGAAGCCCCGCCGCCTCTCCCGGGGTCAGGCACAATGTAGGCCTTCCTCCACAACAAAGGGGTGATTTGATCCCCGACTTCATTAAGCACCATCGCCTCGAACAACGCTTCTAAAAGGGGGACCCTGTAGGAGCATGCCAAAGAAAAGAGATATCTCACTCTAGATAAGTTTCCTTGATCCGCTTCTACTAACCGCTTCTCTACCTATGGTCATCAAACGACGGGCGAGGTCCCGTACTCTGCCGATTCTACAAATGCGCCCCGACACGCCCGACCGCCTGGGTTCGACATCCACACACTTAGCTCCTCGACCTCTCTACCTTCTCCCTAGCCGCGGCCAGGAACCTATCTTTTTCCACTGCGACGGCATCTAGGTTACTATTCGCAATAGCTATAGCGGTCCTCACCGCAAGGGTCCGATCTTCGGCCAACTTCTAATCCTCATCCAAGACGCTTTCCGACCTCTTCTAAGATGCTTTTGAGAAGCCTTGATAGCCCTCTTCCCGATCTCGAGCTTGTTTCAAACTCTCTTTGCGGCATTCACCGATCGATTTCATACTTGCCCTTCATCGCAGCCCTCCTTTGTCACAACCAAGTCCAAATTTTGAACTAGATAGCCCTCTTGTCTAACCCAAACCGCGCCTTCTCAAGACTCATGGCCTTCAAGTCCTCAAACAAATTTCCTAGATTTGGCCTTCTTCACCGTGATCGACCATCAAACCTCTCAAGGGTGCCGAATAACTCTTTGGTCATGACCAACCCTCGTGATCAAGTTCATCTCACCCAATTGTAGCCGTCACAAGATCAGGCTTCCTCGCCCGCTTTTTCCCATTTCCAGGGTCCAAGATCCAGAGACGCTTGTCGCCATCATCGCAGGTGGGCGGCGAACAATTCCATCACAAAAGTTTCCAATTCACTATGGCACTGAGAAATGCAGATACAGCATCCTTGACCAGTCGAAGAGGCAAAATTTCCTGTACCATCAGCCCCTCTATCAGGGTACGACAAAGACCGGCTAGTCTTCTCAGTCTACCTCTTCTTACGGGTATCCCTCATAAACCCTTCCACAGCCACGAGAGCCTTCCTCTTCTGAACAGCCACCTCACCTGCATCCTCGGCGATTCCCTTCTCCTTGTCCTTTGGAGGAGCGGAGTTAGGAGGAGAATGGGAGGACGAAGGCGGAGGTGGATGAGGAATAGCCTGGCCTGGAACCGGGACATCGGAGGTCGAAAGATGGACCTTAATGGTGTGGTATCCTAGACCTCACGTGACTGACCAGACGTCTCGAGCGGAAGAGACTGGGCCAAAGAGCCCTCCCCGTTGATGGGACGAGCGAGGCATAGCGAATGAATATCCTTAAACCTAAAAGTTGTTGACACAAACACCAAGCTACAACTCACTAAGGCAGCTTTTCATAACAAAGCCAATACATTACAACTTACGAGACTCACCCATCAGTCCGTAGCAAATTAATAAATTGTTGTCTTTCAACAAATTGCTGAGACTCCTGAAGTCGATGTCAAGCACCCGCACCCTATTCCACTTCGACCTCAACTCTTCTTGATCCCTCTTTGGGATGGGTGGATTCTCGTAATCTGCAAAAGTAAGCAAAACATTAAGTCAGGAACTATGATCAAAAATCTGTACAAAGACAATAATATGTACCAAGTTTTCCAAATTGATGGAGAATAGACACGTGGGGAAGGGGATCCTCTGGCATAAACTCCCAGTCCCTCCAATGAAGATGAACATCTCCTTCTAGTTGTGCACTTTGTTGGGACTATCGGTGGCCGCTCTCCATTTCTCGCTCGGGCCGAGGAGAGATATTATACCAACCCATGAACCGATATGGCTTGGTAAATAGATTCAAACTCTCTCGTGGTTAAGTTCTCCAAATTTCAAATACCCCACAATAGGAACGAGGCCACCATTCGCCCTCCTAGCTATTCAAAGGTTATCCGGGCAAGGAGCCGATTCCAAATGTCTCGTAACCTCGCAGAAGAAAGGATGCATGGACAAAGCGAAGACATCACAGACGCGGGTTCAGAATTACAACGAATCCTTTAGGTGGATCATCGACGCGCTCCCCTGACCGTAAGCCCCGAGTGTCACAGACGAGAAATATCATAGATAACCGTATGTCTTCTAACTCCGCTCAAAGCTGATCCTCGAACGAGCCATGGACACTTCAGTGGCCGAATGCTTGAGCTCCTCGTCGAGTGCTCACCACGGGCATCCCTTTATCGAGTGACCCTCTCATCTCAGTATCCTGCCACGCCGCCTTTCCTACAAATACTTTCGACGATCTCGGCTGGGCAAACCCTCTCCTACTTATGGATGCGGTGGACAAAGCGCATTTACTATACGTGCAGCTTGGTTCACTTCTCCCACGCCCCCGACCGATGGAGAAGATGAAGAGGAGGACGATGACTCACCCGATACTAAAGTTTGTTCGGCATCCCACCGTTCTACAAATCATCATGTCTAGACGACATTGCTATCCCCCTCAATTCTAGAAGAAGATACCCCTACTAACACCGAAATGTATGGAGGAGAATGGCGCCCAAATTAAGAAATCAAGAAATAAAATGAAGGTAGACTACAAAGCAAATCACAACAACTCTCACAAAGATTTACCTCGAAATTGTCATTAAACAAAGGCACACACTTTCAAGTTTCTCGTTATCGACTTTGAGCATTCCATAAAACTTATAAGATGCACAGAAGCAAGAAGAAATCAAATATGAAAGCGGCACCAAGTTTGATAGATTAAGGTACCTCAATCCCCACCGTCCAAACTCGAAACATGATATTTAAATCATCAATCAGTGGACACGTAATCAAAGTAGGGCAACGGGCAGAAAAATGTAATCCTAAGCAATTATTGAAACACGTAGATGCGCCTCACATGCGCCTCTATTGTCCCGGCTATGCACCATTAGCATTAAATGCACATATCCTCTCACTCATGATCGCCTCGACTAACAAATTGACAACTCGATCGACGTAATCACACCAACCAAAAGGCACGCCACCGTGGGTCTAACCAATTGAAGCCCTCACCATTCATAAATTTTTGCTTAAGACTTGGAAGACTATAATCGAGTAAGTAATTCAACAATGCATTTGCGAAGACCACACTCGCAGTAATTCACTTTCGCAAAATTTCTTTTAAAATTTCTTTTCTTCTTCTTACTTCAAAAGTCCCACGCCTACTATAAATATTAGCTTGGACTTGGAGGACTATTGTTACCACCCGATTTTGGTAAGGCCTCCACGCCAAGAAAGACCCAAAGAAAGATCCCATATAGGTTTAATTCAGCCTCGCTAAGGCCTTATAGGCCCAAAGAAGAGCCTTCCAGATTTATAAAGGTCCCATAGACTTGGCGGCGCCCTGAGAGCCTAGCAAAGGCATCAGAATTCTCGTAAGGCCTCGAGGCCCATCGAGCATCTTAGCATCCCCGAATCGTAGTATTGCAATGCTCCCGAAAGTCCTCGACACTCATGGCCGACAAAAATAGCCTCACGAGCTCAGATTTATTATAACTAATAGGCAGCACGATATTTTGAGATGACCAGAGAAGTAATTAAAGACATATTGTGTTTCATTGGCACATGGATTCTCACAAGGGAACCAAATACCAATCTCCTAAAGATTAGGCAATGTGATAAGGGAAATTAACTTAAATAAAGGTTAGAATTTGAGAGATCGCATTGAGTTCCGATTATCTTTATCCTATGAGGAAGAAGAATCCAATCAGAGTTCTAATTGATTGCTTCCATAGAATAATTAGGACTCTGCAGTTATAAATACAAGGACTCCTATTATTCCAAGGTACGCACGATTTTTATTACGCACTCTTGACGCTCTTTTTACGCTTTAATTTCACCCCTAAACTATGTTCAAATCTCTGCCTGCTTGTCCCTCCCACACTCCATTGCTTTCATCTCCCGTATATTACTCTATATACTGGTAGTTGACTTGATCGTCGGAATACCAACGATTATCGGACCCTTTTTCCCCAGAGATTTTGGTGCCTAACGATTGTCTGAGTGTACAGGTACCATACAGGTTGGTAGAAGAGTGGCTGGAGATCTGTTGACACATAGACGGTGCAAGTTCTGACATCAACAATGGGATAGCAAGATAATACTTTTTCCATTTTCAAAGGATAAATGGTCAGATGTTTTATTCAAAAATCTGAAAGCCCCATTGTATATCCTTTAATTTGTATAATGGCAATATTATGAAATCAGGTAGTTGTAGGCGGGAATTAGTCCGATCAAGGTCCTAAATTCCAATATCCTCATGTTTGTTGATGATTCTGGGTAGGTAGCTTTAGAACGGTAATTGGTCCGATCAAGGTCACAACCCCACTACCTTTGTTTTCCATAAAAATATGCCTTCGAACAAGATTGGACAAAAGATTTTTCATTAATTCATATTCGACAATCACATTGTTTATGGCCTTACTGCCATTGCTAATACAAGGAGAAATAAACAAAGGTATCATTACAAAATCATTGATAATATTTTTGTAGATACTGAACAATCCATGGATTTTTAAGGGGTTATCCTTCACTTTAGACGAGCATTTAGGTTCCAGGGGCGATGACTTCGCCCACAATGTATGGCCCTTCCCAATTGACTCCCAACGCTCTAGCTCCAGATTCTTTGTTAGATTGGAAAACCGTTTTTAAGACAAGGTCTCCAACTCTGAAGGATCTAAGGTGAACCTTTGATTTGTAATACTTAGCTATCTTTTTTTGGTAAGACGCAAGTTTCAATTGGGAAGACTCCCGCCTTTCTTCTCATAGGTATTTTTCTACTCACTTGGCCTCATTGTTTTGATTTTTATTGAAGTATAACCTTCGGGAAGAAGGCAAACCAACCTCGACTGGGATCATAGCTTCGATGCCATAGGCCATCGAGAAGGGAGTTTCACCAGTTGGAGTTCGGACAATAGTGTGATAGGCCCATAAAATCTGAGGCAAGTCGTCTTCCCATGTTCCCTTCGCACTATCAAGCTCTCTTCTCAGAATGTTTTTGAAGGTTTTGTTCACAGCTTCTACTTGACCATTGGCCTGTAGATAATAGAGAGTGGAGAAATGCTTGTGAATGCTCAGCTCGTCACATATCTTTTGTAGCTTTCCTTCCTTAAATTGTGTGCCATTGTCTGACACAAGAGATTGTGGTAATCCAAACCTACATATGATATTTTTTTCACACAAATTTGCAAGTGTAATCTTTAGTGATTTTTTACAAAGGTTTTGCATCGGCCCATTTCGTGAAGTAATCAATTGCTACTATAGCGAATTTAGTGTTCGCTTTGTTGCGAGGCAACGGTCCAATAAAATCAATTCTCCACTTCGCGAAAGGCCATGCACTTGAGACTGCAGTGATTCTTGCGCATGTTGCCTCGGTACAATGGAGAACTTCTGACATTTATCAAATTTTCAAACGAACTCGAAAGAGTCTTTTCGCATGGTAGGCCAATAGTAACCTTGTTTTAGTACTTTTTGTGCGATGGAGTAGCCCCCAACATGATTACCACAGACCCATTCATGAATTTCTCAGATTACATAATTAGCTTCATTTTCTCCAACACACCTTAACAGTGGTGTGGTGTATCCTTGTTTGTATAAAATTTTATCAATGAGAACATACATAGCAGATTTCAAGCAGATTTTTCCGCTTCGCTTTCGCCAATGGAGAACTTCTACTGCTCAAGTAATTTGCTATTTCTTGTATCCAATGAGTCACCCTTCAATTCCATAGTGGTCTTGCTAGCCTTCTAACCGGAGGTTCTAGGAGTAACTCAATCAAGAAAGTTTTGAATAGCTCGCATCTTGCGAACTAGCAAGCTTTGACAAGGTATCGCAAAAAGAGTTTTCAGCCATCATAATCGTATAAGTTTATATTTTTCAAAATTTAGTAATTGATCTTTGGCTTTCATGAAATAAGCAGCCATATTTTTATCTCTCGATGTGAATTTACCGCCATTTGACTTACCACTAGCCGAGAGTCACCAGAGATCTCGATTTCATTAGCGCCATTTCTTTTCGCTGCTTAAGTCCCCGCAAACAAGTGCTTCATACTCACCACGTTGTTCGTTGTTTTAGAAGCCGCTTAAGGCTTAATTGAGCTCATGCCCTTCCGACTTATCAAGACGATTCTAGTCCCAAAACCAGCTTCTCCTCATGACCCATCCACGTATAATTTCCACGCTAGTAATTTTGGTGTGATTGAGGTCAGGCTTGATATATCCCCTTTTGTCGACTCGGCAATAAAATCTACCCCTTTAATGGTTTCTTTAGGTTTAAAGGTTATATCAAATTGACCCAGATCAATAGCCCATTTCGTCAAACGGCCTGAAGTTTTGGGTTTCTGTAGCACCTGTTTCAATAGGGTGGATTGTTAGCACTGTGGTTTTATGTGATTGAAAGTAAAGGCGAAGCTTCCTAGAAGCTACTTTCAAGGCTAGAGCTAGCTTATCCATTTCGGGTACATAGTCTCTACATCCCGAAACGCCTTGCTCACATAATATACGAGTAGTCAGAATGATCTTCTTCTCTTTACTAGTACCGAACTCACAAATACCTCGTAAATTGCAAGGTACAAGATCAAAATTTTCCCTAGTTCATTTTGAGAGTAAGAGAGCTTTCCAATATGGTTTTTCAAATCATCAAGGCAAGTGTCACATTCCTTCATCCATTCTTTTCCCGATTTTTATTATTCGAAGAAAGGAAAACACTTATCTCAGTAGCTTTCGAGACAAATCGACTTAACTTATAGGTAGCTCTTGAGACAAAACGACTTAAGGCGTGACCCCACCGGAGAGGCTTTTGAACTTTATTCGTTTACTAGGGGTAGCAAGAAGAGCTTGAATTTTTCTCTGATTTGCCTCTATAACTTGCTAACTCACCATGTAACCCAAGAATTTTCCCAATACGACCCCGAAAGCACATTTCAAAATAGAGGCCTTGATCGGTGATGAACGAGGTGCATTCTTCATCGTGGCCTAACATCGTTATTTTATTGTACCCTAAATATGTATCCATGAAGCTCAAAGAATTCATGGCCCACCGTGGAGTTTACAAGTAGATCGATCCTCGGTAGAGGAAAGCTATCCTTCGTGTAGGTTTTGTTCGTAATCAGAAATCCGAGCATGTCCTCCAAAGTTTCTCCTTCTTCGACTAGAACGAGGTTGCACACCCATATCGATAACGGGCCTCACTGGATGAATCCGCTGGCAGCGCTTGTCGACCTCTCTTCTCATTGCATCATATTTCTCCTTACTCATATACCTTCGCTCCTGAATTCTAGGCATGATCTAGAGATTGATTTTCAATGAATGTCATGCCACCTGGGGATCTATTCCAACCAGATCGGAGTGTTTTATTGCAAAGATATCAACATTCACCTTCAAAAACTTCTTCAAACTTGTTTTCATCTCTAGCTCCAACCCACACCTTATGTGCAACTGCTTCGACTGATCTTCTTTGCTTACCGAGAATTCTTCAAGTTCTTCTACCGTGGCAGCTTCAGAATTAAACTCTAGGATCTGGGGGTCGAGGGTATCATCCATGCAAATCTGACCTTCCACCTCCACCTTTGGGATTTCCATATCAACCATCATGACTGCATTAGCAACCGAGGCTCGTAGAGCTTCATTCCTCAACACGTTAAAATTAACATTCACGCTATGACCACTGGGTTGCCCTTTACAATAGCGAATTCTTCCGTAGTTAGAAATTTCATGGAGAGGTGATGGATTGATGCGACGCACCATTAATTGCTTCAATGCGGGTAGCCCAAAATTTTATTATAGTGGCACCTTCTGGCAATGATTAAGAATTCCATGAAGTTTCTTGCTACCAAGGGCTTCTTCCCTACTTTCATTGCGATGGTAATCTTTCACCAAGGGATGATGCTATCTTCTGTGAATCCATACAGTGATTCAAACATCAGAGTCCAAGGATGGTCGACCTCTATTTTGTTGAAAGCACTTCCAAGTAAAATATTCACCGAACGTCTGTTATCAACTAACATGCGTTTGATGGTGTTTCGGGCAATCACAACCTAGATCACTAGAGCATCACAGTGAGGGTAGTGGACATTAGCTTTGTCCTCACCTCCAAAAGTTATAGTGGGAGCCAAAGACTTCGTCTCCCTACGAACCCAATAGTTTTCGAGCATGGGCCTCTTTGCTTATCTTATGTAACTCATGTGTGCATTGTTACCTCTCTCGCCCATGATAGTGTTGATTTCTTGACAGAAGTTCGATTACTTGTGGTCGACATCGGGCCTTCCCCGTGGTTTGCTTGCTATGGTGCGCAGGTGCTGTGGTAACCTCTCGCCTCGCTCTTCACCGCACCCTCCGTTGTATGTATAGTTCCTTGGCCGTGGTTGCAAAGGTTGTTCCAACTGGCTTCCTCCAAAGAGGTCAAGATCTATTTTCTACCATCTAGTCGATCGCGCCCCTCACATCATGGCATTCCTTCGTGTCATGGTTATCGATTGGTGTATTCTGCAGAATTTGGACCGAGGTCAGGCGCGGAGATCTCACTCGGAGCTTTATTCCTCATGGGAATGACTTCGTTCACCTCCGCCATATAGTTCGATTCCAAGGAAGTGTTTATCGACCCCGATTGTTCTATCTAGGAACACACCCTTCACACCTCATCGGGCTATCATACATCTCTCTTTCGCGCTTCTTTCTGCTTTCAATCGCTTTCTCCCGTCTCGAATCTCGCCTTGATAAGATCTACCAACTGATTGTATGTCTGGGACTCTTTCGAACGTCTCACCCGAAGATAGTTTCCATCCTCATCCCATTCCACAAGGCATCCAGGGCCTTCTCATCTGAAATAGATTCTACTGCAATTAACTCATTCAGGAACTTGTTGAAGTAGTTTTTAACAGACTCACTTACACCCTGTCTGATGTCAGTCAATCTCATGGTAGGGGCTTTGCCTAAGCTATGGCCCACGAAGGCACTCGTAAAGGCTTTCTTCAATTGTGGCCAACTCCGAATGGAGCCAGGCTTCAACTTCAAGTACCATCACTTGGCCGCCCCAGTAAGGGTTATATGGAAAGCCATGCATTTCAACAACGACGAAACATTTTTAGCTTCATTTCTGTTTTGTAATCCGCCAAGTGGTAAATGGGATCGCCTCGCCCAATGTACTTATCCAATTTGGGCTTCATGAAGCCTCTAGGGACATGAGTGATTCATATCTCATGAGAAAACAGGAGATTTTCATTGTCATCATCCTCTTCAAAGGACCTGGTGGGCCCATCTCCTTCATCATCATATGAATAACCTGGCTCTTACTGAGGATCCCTTGGGAGTGATCCCACCCTTCGCCCATCATGGAACTGGACCCTCCGTTGATGGAAGTCAGCCTCGTCACCAAGCTTATCGAAGATAATGGTAGACTTTGTGGGTCTACACTCTTTGAGAGGGTCAACGAGTTGATAACACCTGAAGTCCCGAAGATCACTGTAAAGGTGGGAGTGGCTCGCTGTTAGGGCCCTAGCTTTGGGTCCAACCTTTTCTTCATCCGTGCTTGTACCAACAGTTGAACTTGTTCTGCTAGATTAGATATTGTTTGTGCTATGGACATCTTCTTTGTGTCGCCTATTTCGCTTTTTCATGGGAATTTCTCCCCCTTCATTAACAACTATCTTCGGGATCTCCTCTCTCTATATTTTAGGATTGAAGTCACTATCCTTAGGGAGCTCACTTTGTTTTTCTAATTCATTCTCACACGTTTTCCCCTCCAAATCACTCATTTTCTCCGCCATTTTCACAACAAGAAATCTCTAATTTCCTTCGAGCTAACACAAACTTTTACCTGTAATTTTTGAATTTCATGGAAAATTGTACGATTTCCCATAGACGGTGCCAATTTGTCGACTATTAAAATAGAAGCCAACAAATCCTCGACCACCTCATTGCTTGAATTACCAAAACAATCCTCTATGAATTGCCGTCTGAGAATTGAGATTTCAATAAGCAAGAATTTGGTTAAGGTTTTTAATTGATCATGTTTGCTTTGATTTAATTTGAGCTATTTATAGGTGTTGTAAACCTTTGGGCCTTTTTTAGTCTTTTGCCAATTCTTCCACGAGTCACCTTTTCGTTAGAGGACCCATAATTCTAGAGGATTCTATGACACATGGCAGAAGGAGATTGCATCACTCATCCATTTCTCTATATTTGATTGTTATTCTCACGCAAGCACTTTGTAACTAATTTAGCCACGTAGAGATCTACCATGTGGTTCGAGGAATATTCTTACTACTTGGAATTAGTGGGTGGTGCAAATGCTTATGCTCAGATCCTTCACAAACATATGTTCTTAACATGACGAATGCATAAATAATATATGTTAGAATTATACTTGAGTAGTTAGATAGTTGGTCTTCAAATTATACCGCGCCTTCCTAGAGGGAAGGACTAATGTTTTAGTGGTTGAGCTTAACCGTATGGATTTCGTGGCCTCGTCTAGGCTAGCCCTTGACTTCGAATGTTCTTGCAAGGTATAACATATGTAAATTTTGATTTTTTTTTTCTGTTTAATACTAATTAATATTTTCATTAAAGAATTTGGTCCACCCCCACAAGAAAAAATAAAAATATATGGGGTTCTATCCTGTTTGAAGAAATTACAGTGCAGCTTCACATCATATTAATGTGATGAGGCACCCTAGTATAAGTATAACGACCCATCTAATTCGATTCTTCATAGGCCGCTAGGATATTTCTATGTTGTTTATATATATATATATAAATGTGTGTGTGTGTGTGTGTTGCTGTCAAATTTTGTGTAGGCTTGGATTAGACATTCCAATATTTATCACTCTTAGAGATAAGAGATGGTCAAAATTTGAAAAGTCTTTATTATCATTTATGGATTCCAATCTTGAAAGTGGTACAGTTTGGCACTATATATATATATATATATATATATATATATATATATATATATATATATATAATGTCTTGTTATTATTATGATGAAGTCGACACAATTATACAAATTTAAGGAAGAGATACATGTAAAATTTTCGTCCGTTATTATGCTTACTTTGTTACAATTAGCGTATCAAATGTGCCATCAACAAACATTATACATGTTTTTCAATCTTTTTGTATCACATTCTTATTATCAACTTTCCATTAATTGACATACTGTTTCTAATAATGGTTTCCGTCCAAAAAGTTCGTCGAGAGGGTGTAAAACGACTTATCTGTCCATCATATTTTAAAAAATAATAAATACAAAAGTGTGACAAAATATTTTTTTCCCCTCATTTCAAAGCATACAAACAAAATATTTTGATAGAAACAATCATTAAGAATGAGATGTGCTAATTAATAAAAGTTGAAGATAAGAATACAACAACAAAAAATTAGAGACATAAATTATGTAATGAACAAAACTTGAGGACGTTAATTGTAATTAAAATGTGGTGTGACAAATTAAAAAAAAAAAATTTATCTTCCTCTTTTCAAAGATAAAACTTCTTATTTTTTGCCTAAATTGTTATTTGGATAAAAGTAGAGCTGCATATCAATTTCGCCCAAACAAAACAACTCAAATTTTATTCGTTATCTTTAACTATCGACCATATACCAAGCGGGAGCTAATGCATATATGTTTATTGTGTTGAACACATAAATTAAGCATCATCTAGATATTATCGAACATAGCCAAAAGAGGAAAAACCCAAAGACCTTCCTATAAATATGGTACCCTTCCCTCAATTTCTTCACAATTAATTAGTCTGAGAAAAACACATAATACAAAGAGATATATATATATATAGAGAGAGAGAGAGAGAGAGATGGAAAGTTTTTCCAGCCATATTCTAGCAGCTCTTCCTTTTTTACTCGCTTTAACTACCTCCATGGACTCAGCTTCGGCTGCCAGACCGACGGCCGGAGGAACCAACACTGAGTTTATCAGAACTTCTTGCAGAAAAACAATTTATCCTAGACTTTGCTACACCTCTCTTTCAACCCACGCTGCCGCCGTTCGACAAGACCCTAAGCTTTTGGCTTACACCGCCCTCTCCGTGACTCTAGACAGCGCCCGGTCTACCTCCACCATGATGGGCAAGCTTTCCCACATTCGCGGAATGAGGCCGAGAGAGGTTGTCGCCATGCAGGATTGCGTGGAGGAGTTGAGTGACTCGGTTGACCAACTGAGTCGATCCATGAAAGAGATGAATGAAATTAAAGGATCAAATTTTGGGATGATTATGAGTGATGTACAAACTTGGGTTAGCGCCGCCATGACGGACGAGGACACCTGCATGGAGGGGTTCGCCGGAAAAGTAATGAACGGGAAAGTGAAGACGGCAGTGAGAGAAAGGATTGTGAATGTTGCTCATCTCACTAGCAATGCCTTGGCTTTGATCAATAGTTATGCTGCCCTCCATAATTAGCCCAAAATTCAGCAAAATCTCTGAGTTTATTGATGAATATATTAATGCCAGAATTGTATTTTCCAGTAAATTTTGTGTGTGCGCTTAAACTATAGGAAGACAGTGAAATATAAGTTAGAGTGAATATTGCTTAGGTAGCAGATGTAATTAAAGTTTCCTTTTATGTAATATTCCAGTGGTTAAGCAAGTACAGATTAACAGTTGTTTTCACTCTTCTTATGGCTTGGTATGTCACTATTTCGGGGTGGGTGGGGTTTTATTTTTAAACGAGGACACAAAAAGAGTGCGAAAATTTTGTATAAAATTTTAATTTATTTTTCAAAACTCAATATTTAATTTTATAAAAATATTTAACAATAATTCAAACGTGATAATATTTTGTTGTATAAGAGCTAAAGTCTTGAATTATCTTAAGTTTTAGTTGAAACATAAAATTAAGTTAATTATTAATTGAAGTCCGAGACAAATCTTACAATGAAGTGTAGTACATAATCATATTTTTTTATGTATTAATGGTCAAAAGTTTTCATAGAGTTTCTATGCTTAAATTACAATTTAAATTAGTCAAATTGGTCAAATATATTTTTATTCACACATTTTATATATAGGATCTACAAGTTATCATTCACTTATTATCCATACGTTTCAAAAAACTCACAATTTATAAGTACTTAAAAAATAATTTCAACACTACTAAATATGTACTTAAGGAGGATAAAGATTATCTCAAGTCGTTAGATTTCAAAAAATATTTTAATGATATTATAAAAAGATGAAGAACAGCAATGCTATTTATCACCACAAGTGATAATCACCATGTTATGTGGTATTTATTAATGATATGAACAATAAATTCGATCACATATTCCTACATTTGTCCCCTATCATGTAATGTGACTTAACATGACACATAGATTGGTCATCATCACTCGTGGTTATAAATAGCATTATTCAATAAAAAAAGAAGATACAATTTGTGTTTATGTAATTTGCAATCTTATTTAGTCCAATATACCAATTACAACCTTAAAAGTCGACAACATAATTGAACTATTATATTATTTCAATAAGATAGGCTACTATGGACTGTTGAATCACAAATTAATTGAATTAATTGGCTAGATATATATTTTGAAGTATATAGTGATCACTTTATTATCACATTTTATTGTGTAATTGAGGTTAGGTCTCAATATCCCACGCCAAATACGTGAGAATTGTGTGGGTGTTACATCTAGTTAGTATTGTATAACAACTTTGGACAAGAAACTATTGTATATACACGGAAAATGCTTAAAACTGCTTTTATGTTATTACCCACACATAATGTATTGTCTCGGACAAAATATGTAGAGAATTTATGAAAGTAGACGTTATATGCGTAAATGTCTATTTTTTATTAATAAAATCACTTATTCGTAATATGGCATTGACATCTTTTATGTTGGTTTATTAATAACATCACTAATCTACTATCTCTTAAAATATATATAGATTTTTATTTACAACTCAAAATGTTTTTAGTTGTTGGATGATGTCTCATAGTGATCTCGTGTCTCACGACGACCTAAACTAAACTTAAAAACCCGTAATAAGTTACTTTTTCAATTGTACAATTATTTTCAAATAGTAAGTTACCTTTGAGTTGTATCCATCTTTGACACATTATTCGACATCAAAGGCATCATGTAAAAGTAGGTGTTACATGTACTTAGTATTGCCTAACAATTTTGAACAAGAAACTAAAGTATATAAAAGAAAATGCCTAAAATCTTTATATGTCTTACTTTCACACAATGTATTGTCTCGAACTAAATACAAGAAAATTTTATCAAAGCCGATGTTATATGTGTGAACATCTAGTTCTTATTAATAAAATCGTAATTTCAACAAAGAGTATAGCATTGACGCTCAATTAACTATTGTTAATAGTTATAGATAAAAATATGTAGTATAAGTACATAACTATTATACATCGACGCCAAAATCTAGTTAGGTAAATATATTAAAATCAAATCTCACCAACGTAAATATTGGATTTGAAGGTCTCATAATAAGCAAGGAATATCTACAAAAGTGGATAGGATGAGTGATCACATAGGTACTTTGACTCAAGCGATAAGAATTGTGAAAATAATAAGAGATTGGACTGCTTCTATTAAGGTTTTGCACGTGTTGATAGGGATAGAGAGTGTGTGAACTCTCTATTATACAATTTGTGTTTATGTTCTAAGTTACAAATGTAGAATGCGATAACATTAATAGTTACACGTCCAATTGATAAATTAGTCAGAGAAAGCGGGCTCTATACACAAATGGTGTTCATGTTCTGAATTATGAAAGGAGACCACTTGCACTCCCAGTTGATAAATTAGTCCCCACAACAACATGGATTGTACCTTAGAGAAAAATGCCCATATATATGAATTTAGCTACTTCATCATCCATTTAAGCTTATTCGTCAATCAGTCCCCACAGTAACAATCATTGTATCACAATACAAAATCAAAATATCTTTACGCTACACCCCCCCACCCCCCAATCCCCAGCCTTTACAACTTCTGGATAATTAACTCTTTCGAGTCGATGGTTAATCATAATGTATATAATTTTCATTTGTGATACTTGATTTCAACAAAGATAATTGAAAATTTTATTTGATTCGAAAACTTGTTTCTGTGAAGGGGAAAAATTGTCTTAAATCTTCATTTATTACAATTATTATTTAAGATGAATATATGAAAATAAGTGCAATATAGCACTGCATTCCTTGGTATGCATGACTGTTTCATGCCCCTCCAACTTTCTTTTGTTTGAAATACTTCTTCATAAATTTTGCATAGCTCGGCATTTGAGCTAAAACGTCGGCAAAATGTATGTTGATTTGGAGTTTCTTGAATACATCGAGGAATTTCTCGAATTGCTTGTCTAGCTTATGTTTTCGCAGCTTTTGAGAAAATGGAATTGGAGGGACATAAGATGGTTGTGGAATATAAGTTGGTGGAGATTTCCCTTTTTCTTGCTCAACTACTTTTTTAAATTTATCGGATTTGTTTTCTCTCTCTTTGCCGGCTACAATTACCTTTTCCACACCGGTCTCTTTTACATGAATTTCTCGCACCAACTTCGCTTCTCGTGGTAATTGCATTTACTTGCTCTTTGGATTGACCTCTGTAGATTGCTTGGCCATGTGCCTAGTTGTCACTCACAATAATTTAGCTAACCGCCCAACTGATTTTCTACATTTTTTATCGCGACATCTTGTTTATTCTACACTTTCTTGAACCCAATCTCTATCCGCTTTCGACAATTTAGCAACTATTTCTTTCAATCCTCCTTCCCTTTCCTGGGGTCTTCCCAAATTTGGTGGATTTTGAATATTTTGGGTATTGCCATAGGAGAAATTTTGGATGATTTCTCCACCTGGGATTGTAGGTCTGTGAGTATAGATTATTCTGCTGTCGCTGAAAGTTCTGAGCATATGCAGCTTGTTCAGGTGATGACATATCAATGGTGGTTAAAAGGCATTCTCATGATTGATGATTTGCCACGCATGTTTCACATGTTGGTATGGACATCTAAACCATTTTGGCTGAGTGAAAATATTTCATTACTTCCATCTGCTTCGCCAATGAATCAATTTTTTCCAGTACAAACGAATTGATTTCCACTTCGTGCATTCATGTTGCTTTCTTCTGCAACCCTCTATTTGGCCACATAACAAACTGTTTACTTATTGTTTCATACAAGTCGTGAAGGTCGCCAACGAATCTATTTTGGATAGAGCCACCTACTGCAGAATCTACTAAAGAACAACTGTTTAGAACTAATCCAGAGTAGAAATAATAATTCAGAGCCGCTAAAGAAAAACCATGCCTTGGACACTTTCGTAGCAGCCTCGAATCTTTCTCATGCTTCGTAAAAGTTTTCCAAGTCAAATTGTTAGAAGTTGGATATTTCATGCTCAAATGCTCACCCGGCCTCAAGGAAGTATTTCAAAGGTGAATTTCTTGATCAAATCTGCTCTAAGTAGTGATGCTCCCAGCACAAGAGAGAATCTAACCACTAGGATAGTGTGTATAGGAAGAGCCTCATCCTAAGTACCTCTTCATTATCACCGTGGTATTTAAAATTTTCATAGTATTTATTGAAGCGAGAAAGATGGTAATAAGGATTTTTGTCTGTTCTCCCATAGAATGGTTGATTGTTCGAGAACAGATTAATCACATCTGGTCTCAACTGGAAGTTATCATGTCCATAAGCTGGATAGATTATGCTGGACCGATTCTCAATAATCGGTGGCCTCATATACTCACCCATAAGAATATTTAGTTCATTAACTTCAACTGATCAAGCCAGTGGTGCAAGAATATTTCTCATATCTGCATATGGGTGATCACAAACCTAGTTGTTATTGTCCATTGTGTCTCTTTGCTTTTTTCTTTTCTTTTCTCGTTGTTCATGTTGTCGCTGGTAACAAACTGCACAATTTCTAGGTCTAATCAAATAGATCAAGATCTTTTGTATGGCACATACACACTTGACACCTGAAACTTTAGAAAATAGCTGGAATTCAGCCAGCAACACAAATAACTGAGAAGGAGAATAAAAATAGTAAAAAAATAGTTAAAACTAAATTATCAATTAACGTAATAATTAATAAAACTGGTCTCCGGCAACGGCGCCAAAAACTTGTTGTCGATTTTAATCCCACAAGTAGACGGGTCGTTAACAAGTAATAAAGTGATGTGTAGAGTGTCGAACCCACGAGAACTAGCTACTAATTAACCTATTAATTTATAGTTCGAGTTTTAATTTATAGTTCGAGTTTTAACAATGTAAAGACACAAAGTCATTTATTATTTCAATTCTAAAATTATTTTACTAATGTTTAATTAAATCTAAATTATCGAGCAATCAAAATAAATTATTGAGAACGAATTCCGAGTTTTACTAATACTAAAATTTGCGAATCCACCTTACACGCTCCTTAATCAATTATCCGTTAATTGATTTAGCTTATATCACTCCTAAATTGAAAATTGATGATCCTATAATAATCAAAAGTCTCTCTCAATTGTCAATCAATTTATATCGATATGCGAATTTAATTATCTCTAATTAAATTTCGAACATAAAAATATGCATTTAAATCACAAAAAGCCTAAACAGATTTCACAAGGCATAATAGCGATCTCTATCTATTATTGGACCTTATGTTATTCAATACAATGTGCTTATCTAAATTGAATATCTCGACTTTAATAGAGATCACAAAACATTCTAATGGTGATCAAGTATTAAAACATTAGAAATAATGAATAAAGAATAATCAATCAAGAAGTAATTAATTACTAAAACGAAAAAACTTCTAATTAATTAAAAAAATGAGGTTTTATCGTTCATCCTAGCAATAAGTAACTTAGTCGGACATGATTCCGTAAAGGGTTGTTATATTCACACAATATTTTATTATAAATGCACCACATTTTAATTGCATCAAAAGTCTTTAACTTTTATTTATTGTCACATTTATGTCTTCAACTTTTTTCATCGAATTCTTATATTCAACATTCTATTAATTAACACATCTTATTCTTACTAAAGATTTTTGTCCAAAAATTCTATCAGTATGCTTTAAAATCAGGGACAAATATTTAATCGAAATTTTGTATTTATTTACTTTTTTGCATATTTAAAAATACGAAGGGAAAATTAGACTTTTTGTTCCTTCTTAATGAATTTTTTGCACAGGAACCGTTATCAGAGATAATATGCGATAATTAATAGAAAGTTAATGATACGAATGCGATGAAAAAATATTAGGGACATAAATGTAATAATAAATAATGATTATGGACCTTTTATATTATTTAATTGTGACGCACTTATAGAAAAATATGGTGTGAATATATTTAGCCTTTCAAAAAATATTACAAAAGTTAAATTCATCATGTTCCGGAGGAAAAAGGAGAAAAATTACATACAATCCTTGTTTTCGACCCAAGAATCTTCAATCCGTTCCTTGATCTTCGATTCTTCTCTTGAATTTTTCTTTTCAAATTTCGTCTCCCGCAATTTATCTATTCTCTCGCCTTTTATATCATTTCCTCAACTCTCCAAAATGTGTTTTAGGTAGTTGTTTTATCCTCGACTTAATAGAGTTCTATTTGTATCGTGAAACAACTTAAGTTTCAAGATTTGAAAGCCACGCGATTGCATGGTTTGGTCAAATACCGCTCATGGAATATATTCATCCATTGCGATCGTGATATTCGCCAACCATGCGATCGCATGGTCAATCGGGTTCCAGCTCCCGACTTTCTCTTGATATTTGCATGGCAAGCCCTCAATTCTCTTAAGTCGTTGAATTAAGTCCTTTTTCTTCTCTTTATTTTTTTCATTGATCGACACTTGAATTTGGTTATTTTCCTATAATGATAAAAAAATACGCCATTACATTGAAAACACACAAGAGTACTCATAATTGTCATTTTTAGGGGGTCTAATCAAGACAAAATTGTACTTATCAATAAGCTTGCTTTGAAATTAAATAACAAATTATGCAAATAAATAGGTTAATATTAATATGTCTTGATTAAAATTTAATGAACATATTCAAACAATTTACGAGACAAATTAATTGCAAATAAAGTATTTCGTATTTTAGTCTTAAATTTTTCGTATATAAATCTATATAATATATTAAAACAGGATAATATGTCAAAGTATTTTGCCAAGTGGCAATCAATAGTTAATTTAAATTTTCATCCCAAGCCAGTTCGAGACTTCTTCTGCTCGAACTCCCCTTTCAGGGATGAGGTTACAGGGTTGTCTCCTACTGTTAAAAAGGTTATGAGGTTCATGGCAAAGAGCTGGACTCCAGTCCAACAAAAATATTTGGAGAGCATGGGAGCGATAGAGTCCGCCATTGTCGCCTCACCAACTCCTCGCTGTAGTGGCTATTCAAATTGACTTCACCAAGAAAGAAAATGGCCAAAACTTTATCAGATTTCCAATCGATGAGGAACAAAGGTCAGAAAGTTATTGCTGAACTGAGTGAGGAGAAGAAACATTGTGCCACCTCTGAGGACGTGCTGATGAAATGAGAAGAAGAACTAAAGGCAAAAGAGTACGAACTCCATGCTTTAAAAGTGTAGCTTGATTCGGAGAAAAATTGAGGATCTATCTAGAGGCCTCATTGGAGAAGAGCCAAGCCGGCCTTAAGGCTGCCTTAGAGAGATCGGTAAATAGGGTCAAGGTCGTAGAAGAATTCAAGTCTTCTGACGCTTATATGGCCAACCAGAAGAAGGTCTACTTCCTGACGATGGAGAAGCTGATTGAGACGGTAGCAAAGAAACGTCCAGACTGGGACATTCAGTTCTTGAAAGACGAGCTTATCGAGCTAAAAAGGAATTCTAAACTCAATCATCCATCTCCCGAGGAGGTAGATCAATCCAGTGCAAAAGAATGAGTTCCAGTCTTGTGTAATCCTTTTGTGTCTATTTAGAAGTTTCTTTTGTGTCTGTACTGAACTTTGATTTAAATGAAAATGTCCGTTCTATTTAATTCTTCAAAGTATTTGGAAGTTCTGACATCTAACTTCAAACACCTGACATCTGACCTTTTAACATATGAATTCAAAAACTTAACATCTGACATCTAACATCTAACATATGACTTCAAGCATCCGACGTCTGACCTCACACATCTGATCTTTTAGATGGTGCAAATGCCTCCAAGTTTGTAACTCGATCAAATGGAAGAGCTGAAATGTTATATTTGAAATCTGACATCTGACTTCAAGCATCCGACGTCTGACCTCACACATCTGATCTTTTAGATGGTGTAAATGCCCCCAAGGTTGTAGCTCGATCAAATGGAGAGCTGAAACTTTATATTTGATACCTGACTTCTTGACATCCGATTTCAAAAACTTAACATCTGACATCTGACTTCAAGCATCCGACGTCTGACCTCACGCATCTGATCTTTTAGATGGTGTAAATGCCTCCAAGTTTGTAGCTCGAACAAATGGACGAACTGAAACTTTATATTTGATATCTGACCACTTGGTCGAGCTGAGGATCAAATGTCTCAAAGTTTTTGCAATATAGGTTGGGCAATGTTGCCGAGCTCTTTTTTTGTTTTTGTTTTTTGTGTCCGATCTTGGTGGACCTTTGTGTTTTGGGGCTCATGATACTCGCCTCATCCTTAGTTTGGACATAAATATTTTGGTTTGACATCGGTAGCACAGCACTTACGCCATCCAACGTGGGTCCGAGCTGTATGGGACCTATGTGTCCAAAGGTTTGTTATTTTGATCACATTCTTAGATTGGACTATTTCTAGATTTATTGTCTTCAATGTAATTCCCGACTTGAAAAAACATTTCTTTATTTCATAAACGTGTGGAAACTTTTACAATCATGGAAGCTATGTCTTCTTTAATAAAATTAGTTCACGTCAGAAGCCATGGTTGATAAGTTCTACTAGTAGTACTTTTAGATGTTCAAATGCTCCAAAGATGCATGAGCGAAAGACTTTCCGTGATTTCGAGCTCAGAGGCCCCTATTTTAGGACTATGACGATTTTGTAAGGTCCTTTCAGCTTTAGAGCAAGTGTTCTCACTTTATTTTCTCTAGTTGCTAGGAAGACCTTTCTCAAGACGAAATCTCCAAATCTCTAAATTTTCACCATTTACCTTGATGTTGTAGTACATTGCACTTCTTTGTTTTTAAATTGTGTTTTCATTTCGCCCCAACCTCTTCTCCTCCAAAGAGGTCGAGCTCTTGCCTCATAGCAACCTCGTTGGAATTTTCATCAAAAGTCCAGACTCTATATAATGGGAGTCCGAGCTCTACTGGGATGACAGCCTTGATTTTGAAAGCTAGTGAGAAAGGTGTTTCTCCCATGCTGGACCGGCATGTTTTGCGGTAAGACCATAATACACTTGATAGCTCTTCTATCCAAGATCCTTTTAGTTCATGTGTCTTCAAGGTGTGCTTGATGATCTTATTGATAGCTTCGACTTGTCTATTAGCCTGAGGGTGGTTTGGCGTGGAGAAGTGATTTCTTATCTTTAGCTCTTTACAGAATGACCTCAGTCTAGAATTGTCAAATTGCTTGCCATTGTCTGTGATAATCAAGTAGAGGATTCCGAATCTGCATATGATCGACTTCCACATAATATCAGTGGTTTTTTGTTCAGTTATTTTGGCTAGGAGTTTTGCTTCCACCCATTTGTTGAAATAGTCGACAACGACTATAGCATACTTATTTCTGCCTTTTTCCGTGGACATTGGACCAATTAGGTCGATCCCCTATTTTGAGAAAGGCCATGAGCTGAGAACTGAGGTCAGCGCTTCCGGATGAGCTCTGATGATGGGGACAAACCTTTGGCATTTGTGGCATTTCCAGATGAAATCAATGAAATCTTTCTTTAGTGATGGCCAAAATATCCCCACCACAAGATTTTGTGTGCTAATGACTGCCTCTCAAGATGGTTGCCACACACCCTTCATGAATGTTGTGCGATTTAAATCCCACAAGTGGACTGGATCGCTGACAAGTAATATAGTAATAAATAGAGTGTCGAACCCACGAGGACTAGATATCAATTTAACTTATTAATCTATAACCTAAATTCTAACAATATGAATAAACACAGCACTAATTTGATTTTTTTGATTCTATACTATTTTAATTAAAACTAAATTATCAAACAATTAACTTTAAAATAGTGAGAACGAATTCAAGATCTACTAACACTAGGATTTGCGAATCCACCAACACTTTTCTTAATCAAATATCCGCTTAACCGCTTTTAGCTTATAATTACCATAGATTGAAAATCGCTCCTAAATTAATCAAAAGCCTCTCGATGGTCAATCAATTTATATGTTATGCGAACCTAATTATCTCTAATTAAGCTTCAACATAAGTACATGCATTAAAATCTCAAGAACACCTACATGGATTTCATAAAGCATAACAAGAATCTCTATCTATTATTGGACCCTATGTTATTCAATACCATGTGTTTAATCTATATTGAATCTCTCGACTTCAATATAAATCACAACATATTCTAATGGTGATCGTGCATTAAAATAATAGAAAACCGCATAAAGAATAATCAACCCAAAAGCAATTAATTACTAAAACGGAAAAACTTCTAATTAATTAAAAATCATGAGGTTTCATCGCTCATCCTAGTGTAATTAGTTTGATATGATTTCGCCAATTATGACAATAATTGACTTCATCATGATCCGCGAAAGAAAAAGAAGAAGAAATAAATACAACCCGTGATTCTGGCTGAAGATTCTTCAATCCCGTGCCTTGATCTTCGATTCTCCTCTTGTATCTTGTTCTCAAATTCGTCTCCAAAACGGCTCTCGAACCCTCTAAGACGTGTATTTAAGTTGTTGTTTTATTTTGGAGTTGTAGAGTTCTAATCACATCAAAAAATTGCCAAAGTGGTGCCCGTTATGCCCTTGCGATCGCATCCGTGTTTAACCGCAAGCGATCGCATGGTTAACTTGGCCGCAGATCCGGTTTCTTTTCTTTAATATTTGCATGTCGAGCCCCTCAAGTATCTTTTTCTTAGCGCTTGAGTCCCTTTTCTACTATCTCGCTTCTTTTCGCCGATTTACCTTTGAATTTGAATATTTCCTAAATTAATAAGAAAACAACGCATAATTAAACTCGAAAATAATTAAGAGTACTCATAATCGCCCCTTTTAGAGCTCGTATAAGTACAAAATTGTACTTATCAAATAATTTATACTTGAACTTTTATTCGTCCCTAATAAACTAGCTAAAACAATCATGCATATAATGATAGAATAAGCAAGAAACACAATTCATAATATAAATAGCTTGTCGTTTTGCTTCAGCCTTTTGTAAAAAGAAAACTTATAATTCATGACGAATGTTCAGTGATACTATTGCAAACGTGATTCTACTTAACCGATACTTGATATGTGTGTGAGAATAATTAATCCGATTTACTTAATTTCTATGGTGGTGATAGTCCAACCACTTGGTCAACTTTTCCTTTCCCTCTCGTAAGATACACTTTCCCCAAAATGATTTTCTCTTTCAATTCCCGAGATTATGGTTCAAAGGTTAAACTTCACTCATTATTTTCTTGCTCAAGGCTGGTTGAGAAAACAAATAATCGTGACAACCTAGGTATATGAAGATTCTCCAATTTATGAGCACTTTCGACCCGAAAGTTTCTACTAAGTAAGTCAAACCCATTAGTCATCTAATCTTCAAATTTACTTTGCAAAGAATTTTTCACTAGACATAATTAAAAATTAAATTTTTATTAAATATATATATATATATATATGTATTTTTTTTTTTTTAGATCTTATGTGCAAAACTCAATCCATTAAGCTTTCTAAGTGACTCATGTAACGAGCTTGAGGTCGATGACTCCTAGGTCTTTCGATCTTTAGGGCATCGTGTTTGAGAAACCCCACGACCTTTTCACTCAAGTCAAATAGGCTACGAAAGGAGTTATAAGATATTAATAAAGTGCAAAACTCACCCATTGCTTTCTAAATGACTCATGTAACGAGCTTGAGGTCGATGACCCCAAGTCTTTCGAACCTTAGGGCATCGTGTTTTGAGAAACCCCTACGGACCTTTTCACCGAGTCAAATAGGCTACTAAAAGAGTTAAGCAATAATAATAATAATTTTGTTCCTCATGCGCAATAAGTTCATGCTTGAGGATTAGATTCCTAACATTCGGTCATTACTTAGTTTCCTCTAATCGGGTCTAAAGTGCTTCACACAAATTTTCAACATACATGGAATCAATCATAACCTAGATAGCCACTATCACAGTTTAATTACAACACTTTCTTACTATATTGGTTATTTGTTCGAGATACAGATGATTTTTTTTTTGTTTAAACAAGGTATCTTATTGTTTTCAACTTAAGTGCACCAACATAGCTAAAAATCATCTTAACTGACCGACACAACACAATATCAAATATGGTCAAATAGTCTCACATTTAAACAATAGTAATAATTTGTTCACAAGTCATGGATTAAAGCGAAATAATTAAATAAAAAGTTGCATCATTAGCCGACAAGACTATTCATATCACATACATATGCAAACAAATAAATATAATAATAATAATTTTTTTTAACGAAAATAAATTAAAAATCAAATATCAATTAGCAATTATCGAATCAAGCAAATTTTTCATTTTAGTCCATTATCCCCAAACTTGAAAGAAACATTGTCCCCAATGTAAATATTAAAATCAAAAGATTAGAGACTTCCCTGAGATAGATCTGATGGTGTCGGGAGAAAAGGTGTGATAAGATCAACTGAAGGAGAAATCTGTACAGGTTGGTCGACAAATCTTTGTTTGAATGTCATCCAAGTAGCCTGCAGGTTGTAACCCTAAAAAGAAAAGAAAAAAAGAACTTATTAAATTTTTTTTTTTTAAGAAAAATGAAATTAAATAATTTTTTTTTAAAATATAAATTTAAAATAATTGAACAACGTGATTATGCAAGATGACGATGATTGTAACCTCAAAACCTAAGAATTAAAAACCTACTTTAAATCCTAAAACCTAAAACGCAAAATTGTCAATTGAAATCCTAAAATTGAAATAATACGAAATTTAAATAAATAAAAGGGTAGAAAAGATGGGTTGCCTCCCATTAAGCGCTTCTTTAAAGTCATTAGCTTGACTTTGTCGTGGTGATCACCCATGGTACTTTGAATGTGGCTTTTGATGACTTGTTTTGTTTGCATCGATTGACTTTGCACCATTTTTCTTTTGTTCTCCAATATTTAACTTTGTCCTTCTCATAAAAATATGATTTAATTTGATCACCTTGCTCGAACTTAACTATGAAAATTTCAACTTCTTCAATGACCTTGATCACAAAATCAATTTTAGAAGAAAGATGAGAGTTGAGAATTGCTTGGTTTGTGCAAAGATCATTAAACGCCACTTTTTCATTCCGCTTATGTATGATCAACTTCTCATTCTCCATATACTCTTCTACTTTAGTTGGTGCTTCCTCAATTTGGACAACTCGGTCTATTTTCTAAAATTTCAAGTAGTTGCTCATCACTAATTGTTGTAATGCCGACATGTCTTCTATCTGAGCGGCTTTAGTGTCACTTGAAAGGTGTCTTGTGGACTCTCACAAGATCTTTATCATCCGATTAATTTTATTCTCTATGCTTTTCAAATTGCCTTGATGCTCGATCAAGCCGCCTCTTTCCACTCTTCTTTATTCTCTTGTGGTCTCCCGATCCCGCGGATTTTGAATATTTCGGTATTGTCATATGAGAAATTTTGATAATTTCTCCATCCGGATTATAAGTCCATGAAAGTATGAATTATTCTCGATGTAGCCGAAAGTTCGAGAGTATATGCAATTTGTTCAGTGATGACATATCAACTTTGGTTAAAAGGCATTCTGATGATTGATGGTTTGCCTCACAAGTTGTACATATTGGTAGGGAGATCTCGAACCATATTGGTCGATCGAGAGTATTTTTCAAAGTTTCCATCCGCTTTGCCAATGAATCAAGTTTCACCAAGATGAGCGAATTGATGTCCACCCCGCATTCCTGCTTGACCTTGGTTGTTGTACTAAGAGTAATCTGAGTGATTTTGTCAATCCCGATTGTAGGTGTAGGAGTAGGGACAAAATTTTGTTTGACCGGTGGTTTCATATAAATCTTCCAGAGCAAGTCATCCTTATCAATCTCAAAGTCCGCCATCGTAGAAAGTTGTGCTTGATCTCCTAGCTCATCTTTGTTCCCCGGTAGCAATGAAACCAAGAAAACAAGTAGATCAACTAAAAAATAAAAATAAAAATAAAAATAGTAATAAAAAAAAAATTGTTAAAACTAAATTATCCATTAACGTAGTAATTAATAAACTAGTCCCCGACAACGGCGCCTAAAACTTGTTGTGCGATTTAAACCAAGTGGACTGGATCGCTGACAAGTAATATAGTAATAAATAGAGTGTCGAACCCACGAGGACTAGATATCAATTTAACTTATTAATCTATAACCCAAATTCTAACAATATGAATAAACATGCACTCAATTTGATTTTTGTGATTCTATACTATTTTAATTAAAACTAAATTATCAAACAATTAACTTTAAAATAGTGAGAACGAATTCAAGATCTACTAACACTAGGATTTGCGAATCCATCAACACTTTCCTTAATCAAATATCCGCTTAACCGCTTTTAACTTATAATTACCATAGATTGAAAATTGGCGCTCCTAAATTAATCAAAAGCATCCTCGATGATCAATCAATTTATATGTTATGCGAACCTAATTATCTCTAATTAAGCTTCAACATAAGCACATGCATTAAAATCTCAAGAACACCTACATGGATTTCATAAAGCATAATAGTAATCTCTATCTATTATTGGACCCTATGTTTTTCAATATCATGTGCTTAATCTATATTGAATCTCTCGACTTCAATATAAATCACAACATATTCTAATGGTGATCAGCATTAAAATAATAGAAAAACTCGCATAAAGAATAATCAACCCAAAAGCAATTAATTACTAAAACGGAAAACTTCTAATTAATTAAAAATCATGAGGTTTCATCGCTCATCCTAGTAGTGTAATTAGCCGGACATGATTTCTTCAATTATGACAATAATTGACTTCATCATGATCCGCGAAAGAAAAGAAGAAGAAATAAATACAACCTATGATTTCGGGTCAAGAATCTTCAATCCAAAGGCCTTGATCTTCGATTCTCCTCTTGTATCTTGTTCCCAAATTGCCTCCAAACGGCTCTCCAACCCTCTAAGACGCAGTTTGTTGTTGTTTTATTTTGGAGTTGTAGAGTTCTAATCACATCAGAAAACTGCCAAAGTGGTGCCCGTTATGCCCTTGCGATCGCATGGTTCATTCATTTTGCATTCTGCTGATTTTTGGTCCACCTTGCGATCGCATCCGTGTTTAACCGTGCGATGGCATGGTTAACTTGGCTGCAGATCCGGTTTTCTTCCTTTAATATTTGCATGCTGAGCCCCTGAAGTATCTTTTCTTAGCATTTTGAGTCCCTTTTCTTCTATTTGCTCTCTTTTCGTCAGATTTACCTTTGAATTTGAATATTTCCTAAATTAATAAGAAAACAACGATAATTAAACCAATATAATTAAGAGTACTCATAATCGTCCCTTTTGTGAGATCGATAAGTACAACATTGTACTTGTCAATGAACTTCACCGAGGGCATATCGGGCTTCTTTTCCCAAGATCCGAGTAACGGTGTGAAAAGCCTATTTTGAATAAGACATTGTCGATGATTGTGTATCCGGCTGCCCGTGTCTTTAATTTTTGACTTATGTGCTATCCGAGGCACCGCATCATCTTCAAAAATCGATGATCACGCCCATCTATCTAGAGTCCAGGTGTGAGCATGTGCTCGAGCTAGTTGATTGTAGCATTGCTAATTCTTCTGATTGGGATGTTCTCAAGCTCCTCTATTCTTTCGCTGGTAGCAAGTCGTGTTGAATCGTCAGCGAGGCCGCTTTTACGCTCTGGGATTTGTTTGACCAACTACCGAATGATTTGGAGTTCTTGCTCTACTATCTTCGAGTAAGATGCCATCCTTTCGCCCCAGCTTGGTAGGACTTGTAAATTTGATTGACCACTAGCTAGGAGTCATCAGATACGTGATAGTCCGAGTGCACCCATTTCCTTTGCAAAACCTCAAATCGGCGATTAGGGCCTCAGATTCGGCCATATTGTTAGAGGTATGGAAATCAAATCGCATTTGGATTGACAAAGTGGCTTCAAGTCCAGCTTGTAAGGACTATTCTATCTCCGACATGTGTTTCTATCAAGATCCATCTACGAAGAGAGTCCAACTTTCTTCATCTTTAGTGCTGGGCTCATACTCTAGACTGAACTCAGCAACAAAATCGGCTAGTGCTTGACCTTTGATAGAGGTCTGTGGTCTAAAGTAGAGGTCATACTGGCCAAGCTCTACAGCCCATTTCATGAGTCTTCCATAAGTGTCTGGATTTTGGATGACCTGCCTCAGGGGGTAGTTTGTCAAAACTTCTATTGGATGTTGCAAGAAATAAGGTCTAAGTTTCCTTGCCGACATGATCAAAGCATAGCCCGCCTTCTCCATTAGGTCAGCACCGCGCCCCTCGCATCGCAACACCGGCCGACATAATACACTAGAGGTTGGATTCTTTCATCCAACCCGATTAGTACGAAACTGATGGAGTGCTCCAAAACCGCAAAGTAGAGAGTTATGAAAGTTGTGCAAGTTGTGCTTTTAGTCCTTCGAAGGCTAGCTGGCACGTCTCATTCCATTTGAACTCTTTGCCACCGTGTAGAACATCGAAAAAGGGTTTGCATTTATCCGTCGATTTTGAAACAAAATGGCTTAGCGCGGCTATTCTTCCAGTTAGGCTTTGTACTTCCTTGATTTTGGTAGGAGGTCTCATTTTTTGTAGGGCTCTGATTTTCTCTGGGTTGGCCTCGATACCTCTTTGGTGGACCATGTAGCCCAAGAACGTTCTTGATCCGACACCGAAGAAACATTTCAAAGGATTGACCTTCATCCTATACTTTCTTAGTACGGAGAACATCTCAGCAAGGTGTTGAATGTGTTCTGTTGCCTTGGTGCTTTTCACAAGCATGTCGTCAATGTATACCTCCATGGTCTTCTCTATGAGGTCAAAAAATATGGTGTTGACTAACTGTTGATAGGTTTCTCCGGTAATTTTTAGCCCGAATGGCATAACTCTTGTAGCAAGAAAGACCTTGGTCAAGAATGAAGGAGATATTCTCTTGATCACTTTCGCATCGATATGATTGTAACCGTAATATGTATCCATAAAGCTCAAGAGTTTATGACCACCGCGGCATCTACCATTTGATCGATTCGAGAAGTGGGAAGCTATCCTTAGACATGTTTTATTCAGTCAGAAAATCAAAGCATACCTTCCAAGCCCCCATTGCTCTTCTTTACCGTGATGGGGTTGGCCACCCATCGTGATATAGTGACTTCCTAATGAAGCTACACTTGAGCAATTTGTCAACTTCTTTGGCAAGAGCTTCAGATCTCTCTGGATTGAGGAGACGTCGGGGTTGTTGTCTTGGTTTGACGTCCGAACTTGTGTTCAAGATGTGACAAGCGATCTTGGGGTCTATTCCTTCCATTTATGCATGCTCCCATGCAAAGACGTCAAGGTTGTCTTTTAGGAAGGCTACGAGTTGAGATTTTATTATCTCGCCGAGCTCTTTTCCTATGCGCAAGACCTTCTCTGGATGGTTGAGGTCGACCTAAACCATCTCCAGCTCTTCCACTGGCTCGGCCTTCTACTCGTGTTGGTCCAACCTGGGGTCTAGTCGTCTGAGCTCTTCGACTAGTTCTTCCTTCAGTTCGTTCTGGTCTGACCTTAGATTTGAACATCCGGGCTCTTCATGAAGCATGTCTACTCCCACTCGAGGAAAGGTGATATTGCAGCTCCTGGCCACCATTTGACTTCTTCTAACTATTCCTACTCCATGGAGAGTTGGGAATTTTATGGCATAGTGGTAGATGGCCGCTACCACTTTGAGTTCATGTAGTATTGGTTGTCCCAAGATGACATTGTAGTTAGATAGTAGGTCCACAATCACAAAGTCTGTGATTATCCTTCTTTGGCATTGAAGTAGTTCGAGCTCTACTACGAGGACGACCTGTCCCTTTGGATCTACGAAGTCTCCGATGAACCGTTGGAGGGACTTTGGGAATGGCCTCACATGTCGTTCGTCGATCTCCATTTGCTTAAATGTTCTCAAGTATAGAACATTCACAGAGCTCCCGTCATCCACCAATGTTCGATGAATATTGATTTCGGAGATCGACATAGTAATGACTAGTGCGTCTGAATGTGGCTACAATACGTGAGACGCGTCCTCTTTGGAAAAAGAGAACTTTACCACATATGGGCTAGCCACGCTGACAAGATCCGATAGTCCGGTATGAGCTTCGATAGAGTTTGCCGCCGCCTCCTTGATCCTTCAATATATTGACTTCTTCCCACTATTATGCTAATTTCAACGTAGTTTTGTTCACCTCGGCCTTGTTGTAGTGGAGGTAGAGGTAGAGGTGGATGCGGGTGTTCACCGACCGTATGGTGGATGGAGTTCAACCTTCCGCTGGTTGTGCTAGAAATTCTCTCGCATTTACCTCACCTAACGAGGCTTTCTATCTCGTGTTTTAAGTCTCGACGATCGCTTGTGATCATGCCCGTGAGATCTATGATATCCGCAGATTTCCTTCGGTTTTGCTATGATGAGTTTGCTCTCATAGGGACGGGCTTTTTGAGGATGTCTTTGTTTTAGTCCGCTCAGACATTTTCGAGTAAGGTATTCGTGATATGGTATCCTCGAAACCTTCAGAATGGATCTTTGCCGACCGGTGTCAATATCCGGAATCATCTTAGCTCGATCTTTGTCGACCGAGGTATTCGTGATGTGGTATCCTCGACGTTGTCTCTTCAGTCGCACTTCTCATTTTCCTGGTCAGAGGTCGCCTCATCAAGAATGATGTACTTCTCACTCTAGATAAGAATTCTTGCTATGTCGCTGGTCCATCCTTATGAATGCACCACTGTAACCGAAGTTTTGGTCTCAGTAGTCCCGACAAGACATGCCATCGAGCAAAGATCGCCGAGATTTTGTCCACTTCTACTATTCTTTTGCTAAATATGTCCATGTAGGACCTCAAGGATTCATTTTTTCCCTGCTTGATGCTGAAAATTCGTTCTTTGGGAGAAGACCGAGGTCTTGTCCCCATAAAGGTTGAGACGAACTGAGCTGATAGGTCACTCCAACTCTGTATAGAACGCTATGGTAGTTTTTTAAACCATCTCATTGCTCTGTTTCTGAAGGTCAGAGAGAAAGCTCTACACATGATCGCATCACTCGCTCCTCGGAGTTCCATCCAAGAGGTATGCCTATTGAGATGTCTAACGAGGTCGTTGCCAACCTTATAACTAGTTATCTCGCGCATTTTTAGCTTTTCTAACTGTGGTTTTGCCAAGATATCCTTCGAGAATGGAGAGTGTCGATCGCTTATGTATTCATCTAGATGTTCTTCGCTTAGCTTCCGCCTCGGCTTAGTTACCGCTTCATCGCCTCTAGCTCATCTGGAGTATTTTGCACACCTGATGCTACCATGGATATGGCTCTTTCCTTCATTCGTGCTTTTTCTTCACGTGGTACAGGTGGGATCTGAGAAGGACAACATATACGGTTAAAAACGCTCGCCGATCGTTGTGAGGCAGCTTTCTTAGGAGGACTAGGGCATCTATTCTCACCCCCCTTGCTCTCCGATTGATTTTTATTGTTGAATTCTAGCTTTCTTTTCACACGACGGTCTTCAGGTTTGTCACGTGCTGGCGATTCTGCTTCTGAGTTGGAAATATGTCTAGTGGTAGCTTGATTTTTCTCAAGCCGTTCAATGGCATGAGTCATGTATTCCAACTTTTGTAGAACTGCATCTCTTTCGGGAACATGTGTTTGAGCTAAGGTTTTTTGTGGATGTTTTTGACGGATGCTCTGGGGGAGATCAACATGTTGGCTTTCCGTTCTTCCGTGACTATGACTTGAGTTATGACTATGGCTCATATTGGAAATATTTTTAGGGGTGAGTGTTTAGATATGATGATCAAGTGTTGATCTTTTTGTGAGTTTCTGGAATATGGAGAGCCTTTTTAGGAGGACCTCTCCTTCTAGTGCCAAACTGTTGACGTTGGAAAATGGTAAGTACTGATTCCAAGCCAACTTAGTGTTAAGTATTTAGTTCGGCTATGACCGTAGTTAGCAGTAGATATGTGAATGTATAATGAAAGACTTGTTTGTATATTCTTTCTAAATTTGCTTTTATTTCAGCAATTCATGTTAGATCTGTTAGATATTTATGTTTCTTATTTATAGGAAGATATGTGATGATTACATGCATTTAATGCCAAGCTGAGCATTAATTACTTACAAGACATCCCCTTTTTAGACATTTAATGTGAAGTGACATCTGCATTAATTATGGTGACTGGTCTGACATATGAGGGGACGTGACATGTTGATAAAGTGAGGTCCTACCTGGATCAAGATCCTTCCAAGAAAGAGGTCCAACCTAGATTATTTCTCGCGAAGCATGAGGTCCGAACTAAATCAAGTCCTGCCAGGAATGAGGTCCGACCTGATTAGGTTGGATGAGGTCGACCTTAAATTGCTTAGAGAGACCCAGATTATTTAGCCGATGCATGAGATAGATCGAGATATCAACAATGTCTAACTAACAAAGGTTTGTAAGATGTATTAATTGTGGCCCATTTAATATTATTAAATGAGCTAAATGAAGTGGATTTTAATGCTAAAATCTACTTGGAGAATTGAGAAGTGGCAATTTCTTATATGCACAATTTGATGAAAAGTGGACAGTTTTAAGGCCAATTTGAAACTGCCTCTCTCTACCTATAAATGTGAATTTATTCCATCAAATAATATACATTCAATTACAGAGAGGTGAAGAGAGAGAACAATTTTTTGGTTTTCTAGTTTCTCTTTATTTGGTAGGTTTTATTTCTTTGATTATCATCAATGGATCAAGGTACGCCTAATTACTTTATTCATAACGTGAAAATCATTAAGTTCCAAGATCAACTATTTAAGGTTCATATAAATTGTGGCTTTATATAAAGATATTGATTTACTTACATGTGGTATCAAAGCCCGGTTGAGGAACTTGTGATTTTTCGATTAAGTGTATTGTTTTACAAACTAAAAATTTATGTGAATTATTATTCCGCTGCAATTACAGTAATTCTATAAATTGGAAAAATTAAGATTTTCGTGCGTTGTTGAATTCTACAAATAATGAGTATGCATTAATACGAAAGTTTCGCTGAAATTGATGAGTAAGTAATCAATTGCCATTTAATTGTGCCATAACATAAATCTATTTGATTTATTAGTGTTAATGACACAAATTTATTGGATCAAATTGCAAAGTCTACTGCATGATATATATTTATGGTGGGTCACATTGCATGCAATGATGAAGAATTCTGCTTTTTTTTCTTATTTTTAATTTCAACAAATGATCTATTAGTGATTAGTAGTTTACAATGCAAAGGCCCTAGGTTGACTCATTTGCGCAAAGATTTAAAAATTTTGCAATATGAATAGCATTAATCTGCTTTGATTTGATTCAACCTATTAAATTATATCCAAATGTTCATTGTAAATTTAATCCTATATGGATCAAGTTTTATAGATTATTCTTATGAATTTTTATATTTAAGTATTTTAAGGTTATATAAAATTAATGTTCAATTAACGTGATTTGATAGTCACCAAAGTGGCCAAACTTTATGGTATTTCAAACGTTAAATTACATAATTTATTTGTCAATTACTAATGACAGATTGATGCTTATAAATGAAGATGACATTAAGATTATTATTGTCATGAGTATATTGACGTTCATGGATTATAAAAATTGTTAAGGATCACCCAAAGGTTGATCGATTGATTTTATTAATTATTGAACATGATCGTGGTTAATTGATATACTTAGTTAGACGTGTTTTCTATCCAAAGATAGCAGACATGTCTGATTAGAGTATATTTAATTTTCAATTAAGTAAAACTAAAGTTAGCATCATTATGTTTATTATGATTGTATAACGTAGTATCACCCAAAGGAGAATTGCGGTATACATTTAGTGTTAAGTTATCTGAATATGATCCTAAGTTATAAGTCAAAACTCAAAGAATTAATATTCGAGTATTTATATTTTGTAGTATCTATTCGTGCGTCTCTGAATTCACATGCTTTATCTGTACCACTGTTCAATGGGCTCATTTCTCTTCACATCATAATGTTGGTACTAGCGTAGTTTGTTGAATGAACGGTATGCTAACTTGTGGCATATATCCAAGGAAAGAATAGAAAGATTGGTAAAGAATGAAATCATTCCTGACTTGGATTTTACTGATCTTGGAGTGTGTGTGGATTGTATTAAGGGTAAACAAACCAAACACACAAAGAAATGAGCCACAAGAAGCACACAACTTCTTGAGATAATATACACTCATAAATGTAGGCCTTTTGATATTCCATCTTTTAGTGGAGAAAAGTATTTTATCACCTTTATTGATGATTTTTCATGTTATGGTTATGTCTATTTGTTGCATGAAAAGTCTCAAACTGTAATTGTTTTAGAGATCTTTATCAATGAAGTTGAACGACAATTAGACAGAAAGGTAAAAATCATTAGATTATATTATGGAAGGTATAATGAAACTGGACAACAACTGGGTCCATATACTAAAGTTCTTGAAAGACGTGGCATATGTACTCAATACATTATGCCCCACACACCGTAATGTAATGGTGTAGCCGAAAGGCGAATCATACTCTAATTGAAATGGTTAAGTGTATGTTAAGCAACTCTTCTTTACCCGCCTCTTTATGGATATATTCATTAAAGACGGCTATATATTTACAAAGTAGGGTTCCTAGTAAGACAATTCCAAAGACACCTTTTGAACTGTGGACTGGAAGGAAACTCGGTTTAAGGCACCTGCATGTTTGGGATTGCCAGGCAAAAGCAAGATTCCATAATCCACATGAAAAGAAATTGGACTCAAGAACAATCAGTGGTTTCTTCATTGGTTATCCAGAAAAATCAAAGGGATATAGATTTTAGTATCCTAACCATAGTACTAGAATTGTTGAAACTGGAAATGCTAGGTTCATTGAAAATGGCGAAGTTAGTGGGAGTGTAGAACCATGAAATGTGGAAATTAAATAAGTTAGAGTTTAAGTTCCTTTGCCATCAACTTCTTCTAATGTTGTTGTTCCTTCAATTGTTGAACGACATGACAATTTACCAAAACAACAAATGAATGATCAAATACCTCAAAATGAAGTTGCTATTAATAAACCTGTACTAAATGAACCACAAGAAATAGCATTAAAAAGATCAGAAAGACAGCATAGACTTGCTATTCTTGATGATTATGTGGTGTACCTGCAAGAGTCTGAATTTGACTTAGGAATTTTTGATAACAACTCAGTTTCATTTTCACAGGCCATTGAGAGTACTAATTCTGATAGGTGGTTAGATGCTATGAAAGATGAGCTGAAATCTATGGAGCATAATGAAGTCTGGGATCTCGCCAAATTACCTGAATCGTATAAAAGAGTTGGGTGTAAATAGGTCTTTAAGACCAAGCACGACTCTAATGGTAATATCAAACGATATAAAGCTAGACATGTAGCTAAAGGTTTTTCTTAGAAAAATGGCATTGACTACAAAAAGAGACATTTTTGCTCGTCTCTAAAAAAGACTCATTCAGAATTATAATGGCTTTAGCAGCTCATCATGACTTAGTGCTACATCAAATGGATGTAAAAACCACATTTCTAAATGAAAATTTAGATGAAGAAGTTTATATGGACTAGCCTGAAAGTTTTTCAGTTGAAAGAAAGGAACAAATGGTGTGTAAACTGAAAAAAATTAATATACGGACTTAAACAAGCTTCCCGCCAATGGTATCTTAAGTTCAATGATACTATTACTTCTTTTAGATTTAAGGAAAACATCGTTGATCGATGTATATATCCAAAGGTCGCCGGGAGTAAGTTTATTTTTTTTTTGATTCTCAGATGTTGATGATATCTTGCTCGTTACTAACGATCTTGGTCTTCTACACAAAACTAGTCCCTCTCTAAAACTTTGAAATGAAAGATATGGGAAAACTTTGAAATGAAAGATATAGGAGAGGCATCTTATGTGATTGGAACTGAAATATTCCGAAATAGGTCATAAGGATTGTTAGGGTTGTCTCAGAAAGCATATATCAATAAAGTCTTAGAGAGATTTAAGATGAAAAAATGTTTAGCAAGTTGTTGTCAAATTCAAAAAGGAAACAAGTTTAGTCTCATGCAATGTTTAAATAAAGAATTGGAATGTCAACAAATGGCAGTTATTCCTTATACATCTGTTGTTGGAAGCTTAATGTATGCTCAGACTTGTACCAGACTAGTCATCAATTTTGTCGCCGTAATGCTAGGCGTATCAAAGTAATCGAGGACTTGATCGCTGGAAAGTCGCAAAGAAAGTATCGAGATAGTTGCAAAGAATGAAAGACCACGTGCTCACCTATAGGAAGTCTGATAATTTGGAGGTCATTAGATATTCAGATAATTCAGATTTTGCTCAATGCGTTGATACCAAAAAATCCACATTCAACTACTTGTTCCTCTTAGCTAGAGGGGCAATATCATGGAAAAGTGTGAAGCAATCAGTCATTGCTGCATTCACTATGGAAGCTGAGTTTGTGGCATGCTTTGAGGCCATTGTTCAAGGAAATTGGGTGCGGAACTTTATTTCAGGACTTGGGATTGTCGACAATATAGCCAAGCCGCTAAAAATTTATTGTCAAAATTCCGCATCGATTTTCTTTTCAAAGAATGACAAGTACTCTAAAGGTGCTAAACATTTGGAATTGAAGTACTTTGCCGTTAAAAAAGAAGTTCAAAAACAAGTAGTGTCAATCAAGCATATTAACACAAATCTTATGATTTTAGATACACTAGTGAAAAGATTGCCACCTAAGACATTTAATGAACATGTCAAAAGAATGGGCATTATTGGAAATGGTCATTGGCATTATGTAATTTATGATGTTTATGTATTTGACACTCTGAGCTCAATTATGTATTGATTTTTTTACAAAAGTATTATTATTGTCTTAATTGTTCGTATATGTACATGAATGAATTATGTGAATGCTGACAAAGATACTCTTTACGAAGACATTATTGTTATAAAATTATTGAACTTCTCATTACACATCATGTTAAGCGAGGACTAATATCGTAGTACATGGAAGGGATTATGTCGAAATGATGATGTACAACCTCCATGACTCTTATTGGTCTTTACTTAAGGATGATATATTAAGTGACCAATGAACGAGAGATTTTAGCTTATGATATGAGCATTATATTATATACCACATAACGAGACAATATTATATGGGCTAAATAGGAGAATGTAAGATCTATTAATTGTGACCCATTTAATATTATTAAATGAGCTAAATGAAATGAGTTTTAATGCTAAAATCTAATTGGTGAATTAAGAAGTGACAATTTCTTATCTGCACACTTTGATGGAAAATGGACAGTTTTAAGGTCAATTAGAAACTGCCTCTCTCTACCTATAAATATGAATTTATTCCATCAAATAATATACGTTCAATTACAGAGAGGTGAAGAGAGAAAACAGTTTCTTGGTTTTTCTAGTTTCTCTTTATTTTGCATGTTTTATTTCTTTAATTATCATCAATGGATCAACGTACGCCTATTTGCTTTATTCATAACGTGAAAACCATTAAGTCCCAAGATCAAAGATTTAAGGTTCATATAAATTTTGGCTTTATATAAAGATATTGATTTACTAACAAGGTTCTATTGAATTCTTTCTCCCTCGTTTTTAGGTGAGGATCTATGCATGGGGTCATATCTTGTGCGTGGTCCAGTTAACAGTGGTGTCTATGAATGACCCTAACCCACATCCCGTTCCACTTCACTCCTTGCTTTCTCAAGTTTTAAAGCATCCTACACTGAATGGCACAGGTATGGGTCACCCATTCACCGATGTCCCCAACCATTTAATTACATCTATAGTTGTGTCAATGTCATCTAATAAATCATTACATAATTATTGTAATGTGTGCAAGTGCACGAAGTCTCACAAATTATCTATTCTTTTTGTTTGGTCAATTACTAGTTATCGACCACTTAAAGTCATTTATTCTGGTGTATGGTACTCTCCAATCACTTCTTTCGACAACAATAAATTATATATTGTTTTTATTGATCATTATTCCAAGTACTTGTTGTTCTATGCACTTAAAGGGAAATCGGATATACATGATGTCTTCATCAAGTTTAAGGACATTGTGGAACAATTTAAGAACATTATGTATCATTATCACTCTATACACCGACAATGACAGTGAGTACACTCCACTTGATCATTTTTTGTCCATTAATGCCATATTATACTTTACTAAATCACCACACACTCCGCAATATAATGGATTCTCTAAGTATTGTCATTGTCACATCATTGAGACTGGACTTGAACTACCAAGTCATGCTTCCAAGTCCTCCATGGTGCTACACATTTACCATTCCGTTAATGATAATAAAAAATCTTTGACATTATTATTCGGAAATACTTTCTCATTTCCAATACTATTTAATATTTATTAAACAAACCATTAAAGAATCATGCACTCACACTTTAGAATAAGTTAAAAATTTCAAAAAGTGTGGGGTTCTATCGGACTATCCCGTTTGGAGAAATTATTAAAGCAGTTGCAGCCCCACATCATAGACATCTGACAACCTGTCATATAAAGTTAATAAATAAGTATAACGATTAACGACTCATCTAATTTGATTCTTCATTGGCGGCTAGGATTTATTTTTTATTTATTTTTATTTTTCTGAAACAGGCGGCTAGGATATTTCTCTGTCCTTTATCTTTTCTTTTTCCTAAAAAATATTGGTATTAGTAAAACATTCTTAAATTTTCATATCATTAAACAATTGTGGTACCTTCTCTCTAGTGGTGTCAATCCGGGTCAGGCGAGCCGACCGATGAGGTCCCAGAACGACCGCTGCTCGAAAAAGTCCGCCATCTGCGGGTTGCAAGTCTGGTCGGTCCAAATTACCTAATTTTTCAAAAGCCCTACCACCCATTGGCCCATACGGGTCGAGCCCATATGGGTCATGATTCGATCCTGCTCGCCTGTATGAATAAAAATTAATTTTTTTGAAATTACTAAAAATTTAGTTACTTATTGTAATTCAAAAAAAAATGTTTACATATATAACAAAAATGTGTTAAATTACTAAATAAAAATAAATAACAATGATAAATTCACATTTGTTAATTTTTAATTCAATTTCTATTTTTATTTATATATTTAAAGACTAAAACGCGAATGATCATCACACATCTTTCACTTTAAAAGCGCCTCTACTATTTGTTTTTTTTTATTTTTCTTAAATATCATTTCAAATAAGAAAGTTTGAATTTTCTCGTCCTTTTTTTAAAAAAAATCAAAGCGGCTCACTGGCCTACCATGGGTTGGCCTCTTCTTGACGCCGAACCACCCGCTGGTTGAGCGCTTCTCGGCCCGTGAACAGCCCCGCCTTGCTCACGGGCCGACCCGCGGTTCCCGGGTCGAGGCGAGTGGGCGATGTCGCCTCTACGACCACACCTGCCTTGACACTTCTACTTCCTCCTTTCTTCACCACAATAGTATGAGAAAATACATAATAATGAAGAAAATATATATTTTAGGCATATCCTTACAGAAATGGCAAAATATTTCATCCCGACTCATCTCGTCTTGTCCTGCTCCAAATGAGACAGAACGGAGATCATGGTCTCAATCTTGAAGACAGAACGGAGATCATGGTCTCAGTCCCTAATTCTTCAAACTAGTCTCGAATTTTTTTTTTATGTTTTAAAATTTAAATCGTATTTAAAAATTAAAAATAATATTAAAACTAATTTATTAATTAAACAGAACGGTAAATACAGATATTTTAATCCCTGCCTCCGTCCCACCTCTTAAAAATCTTCGAGAAGACGTAGATGTTATGGACCATCCCAACCCTGCTATGTCCCCATTGTCATTTCTATATCCCTATCTAATATGACACCTTTTTAAATTTATTATTGAAGAAATGGTCAGATTGAAAAGCCACTTCAAATGTATGATCATATCGTTTTAATCTCTAATTTAATGTAATAAAGACAAAAAAAAAACAAACAAACAAATAAACAAACGTGAGAACGTAATTGATTTATTATATTCTTTCAACAAGATAGGCTTACTAGGAGTGTTTTGTCACCAATCCTGATGATTTTGTACAAGGGTCTAAATTGGACAACTAAAATAAAAACAAATAAAAGACATTCAAGTCCTAAAAATAAGAAACATGTTATATTATTTTAACGACAACATGTATAAAAAAATATTGTGGAAGATCAAGATATTATAAATTTGAAAGATTAAGGATGTGTTTGATTTTGATTAAAATCATATTTTTGTAAAAAATTGATAAAATGTGTGTTTGAAAATTTGTAAAAAATTGTAGGTCGATGAAATGAATGATTAAAATTAATTATTGATTTTGACTTCAATTTTTTAGCAAAATTTTAAATAAAATCAAATAAATTCTAAAGATCTAAATTAACGTAAATAGTAATTCTCATAAACATGGTATTTAAGGGTTTGTTTTATAAATTTCCCTGTGTTTAAATAGTTTTCAAGATTTAATTTGATATGGTTGAGCTTTTTTATTCATTAGTTAGACATGCGTGCGTTGCACATACTTTTGCAATAATATTATCAATTTTTAATATTTTAAAAAAATTATTGTTTAATTGTTAATAATTAAAATATTAAAGTAACATTTGTAATAAAGATAAAACAACACGCTTCTTGATAACATAGTATATTGTATTGTTCGAAGTAATGAAGAATGTTGATATTTTATTTACATTTAAAGAAGTATAATTGCAATTAAAAATACCAACAATAACTTGAAGCCGGTGAAGACCTTTTGGTGATTTCAATTTTGATGATTGACGAATGTTTAATATCAAATCTTATAGAATTTATAATGTATTAATAAGGATTTAAAGGGCTGCATTTTAGGAAAAATAAAATTAATAATTAATAGTTTTATTGTAAGAGAATGTAATGATTGATTACATAATATTATACATTTGTTGGAGTAGTAGCTACTTGTAAACAATATTCTATGTTCTCTTTTTGATAGGCGCGTTTGATTTGACGATGTAAATAAAAACAACATAAATGTAAGTAAGAAGCAAAAGTTAAAGAAGTAATTACAATGTTGTGAGAATATTGTTGAGGGACATAAAGTAAAATGAGAAATAAAATGTCAGAGAGACCTCATTTATAACTATTCAAATAAGAAGTAGAGTAAGAGTCTTGAGAGTGCATTATATTATTCTTTGATAGATTTATACAAAAATTATAATTTATTTATTTATTTTCTTAGAATACTTTCTACTGTGTCATCTAGTCCACAGATGGTCGATCTCCCTGCACCCAAGTGGGCGGGAGACGCCACGCGCCTTGAGTGTTAATAGGTGCAAGAATTGATGTAACTATGGCTAACAATCAAAAGAGTCTGACTTCACTAAGACTATAAATAAAAGTTTACATTAGGAAGAGCTAACTTGGTAGATAAATTGTATTTATATTTAGGATATTAATTAGACCCTCCACTAGACCAAATTTTTGTCTCTGCTTATTTAGTATTTGTCTAACAACTTAGGACAATAATATATATGTGCATAAGCGGAATAGAGAGAAGTTTAGTCTAATTCAGTTTATGTTGTACGCTTAAGTCTCAATAACAAAACATGTTAAGTATTTATATACCTAAATGTCTACCTATTAATTAATAAAATCAGTATTTTAATGTTGCTAACAATTACGGATCTAAAACTCTCACTGCTAAGCTATCCACCGATTATGGCTAGCAAGCACCATAGCATTTAGGCTAACTCGGATTTGCTTGAACTACCACTACATATAAGGATGGCAATGGGACGGGTTCGCTGCGCCCCTAGACCATCAATTTGCGGGGCAGGACGAGGTGTCCCAATGACCCACCACTATCCCGATTTATATTTTTAAAGATTTTTTTTATTGTAAACTAAAGCAAAACAATGTTCCAAACTCAAAACAAATAAACAAAATGAAAGAGTTCAAATTGGTGTAGTGGTGTTGTGGTTAAGTTGTGTAATTTTAAATTTTTTACCTAGGTTCGAATCATATTCCCTGCAATTTGTCTTTTGAAGTTTGATTTTATGTTTTTTGAAAGAAAAAAAAAAAATTTAAGAGGCGGATCCACTCTGCCCCAGACCCGCCCTTATTACCCAATTAATCGGGATGAGACAGGGCAGAGTATGAGTCTCATGTCAAATTATCATCCCTAAGTAGATAAAAAACTAGTGAGTCACGTTAATTTCTCCAACAAATGTTTGGAATGACTTTCGAAACAAAAGTCTTTGTCTACAAAAGAGTTGCGTGGAAGCATCTCAAACAGGGAAGTTGGCCTGATTAATCCACTTAGCTACATTGACCCCTCTATTATTTACATTTTTTCTCTCTTGGCTTAATTTTTAAACTGAACAACATTGCCTTACCGCCCCCTCCCAACCTAAAGATCGTAGAAAGAAACATAAGTTGTGCATTACTCTATTTTTACTTAGTCTTGATTACTAATTAAGAAGAATAAGTATAAGATTATTATAATGTTGACGTCAAAATGTGTTCAGCATCGAAGTTAGAACCAAATCCCACCAACTACCATATTGAAGGTCTCATAAGCAGCAAAGGATACCTGCAGAAGGGAGGGATGATTCCCATGGACATTTATGAGAATAAGTAACTTATTCGACAACACAACACACTTGTGTAACTATATATACTAGTTTGGATTCAGAAAACATGTTAAGAACAATTAGTTCAATGTTGAATCTACACTGTTTTGTTCAAATTTTGACATCATTCAAGAATATATATAAATGAAAAGTGTCGATGATTAGTTTGTATGTGCAATGCTTCAATTGAGTTGTATCTAATTTGCTATTTACTTCTATTAGTCAATTGAGGTTATATTCAATTACTATCAGAGGAGAGTCCTCATTAATTGTTTATGTGACTAGTACTTTGTTTGCATATGACCATCGATGGTATGGAAAATTTATGAAAGTAGAATGAGACAACACCAGTTGCATTCCTAGTTGATTAATCCCCATAACATGCATTGAACCAATATGCATAAAGCCCCGTATTAGCTACTGAACCCCCACTTGTTCTCAAGCCACAACTTGTTGGGGGGCCCTATGACTGAACAATAATTCAAAACAGAATTAGACATCATATAAATCTTAATTTCTTCTTGATTTATAGTACTATTTAAGATTTTTTATAAAACAAATCATTAAATATTTGGGTCCACTCTATGAAACATTCGTCTTCCATCATTTCAAAGTATAGTGTCCTAAATAGAGCTGGCAAATGGATTGGGTCGGCCCGACCCGACCCGACGCACCAGAGTAAGGCCACACTAGAAATGGGACCGGACCTGCCTAGCCCAATTTTGTGCGAACTAGAAATATGCTCAAATTTACCAATTTCAAATTTCAATTTAAATTTAAAATTTAACGGGCTAACTCTGTTCTTAATTTTATTATTATTTTTAAATAATTTTTTTTATACAATTTAATACATTGCGTCAAATACAATCTTAGATAAACTTAGACAATATATATATATTGAGATTTCTAAAAAGATTAATTTATAAAATTAGGACCCTCATGTATTAGTCAATATATAGACATCAATTTTCTTTCAAAATAATATTTTTTGGTTAATTGTAAATTTCTTGACACTATTTTCTAAAACATAAATAGTAAAAACATACTAGTCTTATTGCTTTGAGATATAAGCATGTTTGGCTTAAATTAAAAAATTTACTTATAAGTAAATTTAAAATAAATAATTTACTTGTCACACCAAACATAATTTGGATTGAAACTTGAATTAAACTAAATTTTAATTAAATCCAAACCATTTTATATTGGAGCTTGGAATTCTTGGACTAATGTTTCAAAAAAAGACAATTTAAGTAGCAGACTTGGGCTTAGGCTATTTTAGATTTATATTATTTGAATTATGTATTGGAGCTATTTACAAGATGAGGATTAGTGTCAAGGAGCAAAAAAATAAATGAATAAATTTGAGGGCGAGCCATTTATGCTCAATTGTTCTGGCCAGGGCCAGCCCAATCCAAAATCCAGGTTATGTGGGCCAGCACGTGGGCTGGGCCTATTTTGCCACCTCTAGTCGTAAATCCTAAAATCGTAAGCAAATCATGAAGCGCCCGACCTAAATGATTAATCTCTAACATGTTTAGATTCCATAATATCTATTAAGACATGGGGTTGGCACAAATAGTCTCTAACATATGTTCCAAGTGCGTTTTGGTCCCCTAACCTTTCATTACATCCCTAATATATGCCTTCAAGTGCAAAATTAGTTCTTATGGACGTATTCTGTCCAAATTCTTTGTAATTGGACGCTTCACCACACACACTACTAATAATAGTAGTAAATTTGTCAATTTATATAAAAATAATAAAAAAAAAAGGCTCACCTTCCTCACCCCAGTAGATTCATCATGCAGCAAACAGTAAACAACAAATCAGATGAAAATTATCATTGAACCTCAAATTCACAACATTTAAAAGCCCTACCAACCTTCTCTTCCAATCTCATCATCACCTCCCCTCCTCTTGACCAGCAAAATCAACAGTAAATGATGCAATCTCAGCAGCAATGGCAACAAAAAGGGAGGAGGGAGAAGTCTCCCCTAAAAATCTCATTGTATCTTTATTTTATCTTTATGTGACGTGGGATTTATCCCTTAACATGCCTCGCAGATGGTGGCTCGTTTGAGATCACCAATTTTAGAATTTGTGTGCACGTTTGAGTCGTGATCGGATCTAATTGCTTGTTTGATCTTAATAGGCTATGATATCATATTAAGACTTCAGTTCTATCTTAAAAGATCGACCTTGTTAAGAGAATTAGCACAAACTTTTATATGTTATATATTTATTTTATCTTTCTTCGATGTGAGATTTATCCTTAACGTGTCCTCGAAAAATGGTGGCTTGTTTAAAATCACCAAACTTAGAATTGTGTGCTCGTTTGATTCTTGGGATTTATCCTTAATACTACGTCAATGAACTCAGTCTCGCCACCAAACCCACAGCTGGGGAACCAAAACTGAGTTCATCATAACATCTTGCATTGCAACAACTTACCCTAGACTTTGCTACGCCTCTCTTTCAACCCACATTGCCGTGCTCGACAAGACTCTAAGCTTTTAGCTCACACCACCCTCTTAGTAACTCTAGACACCGCCTGGTCTACCTCTACCATGATGGGAAATCTTTCCCACATTAGTAGCAGAGACCGAAAATGGTTGGGCCCCATGGACCGAGCTGAGTAACTAGATGGGACCAATTGAGTCGATCCATGGCGAAGATGAATGAAATAAAGGGATCAAATTTTGGAATGATTATGAGTGATGTACAAACTTGGGTTACGCCGCCTTACGGACGAGGACACCTGCATGGAGGGGTTCGCCGAAAAAGTCATGAACGAAAAAGTGAAGACAACCATGAGGGAATGGATTGTGAATGCTGCTCATCTCACTAGCAATGCCTTGGCTTTAATTAATAGTTAAGCTGCCCTCCATAATTAGCCCAAAATTTAGCAAAATCTCACGAATTAAAGTCAAAATTGTATTATCCAGTAAGTTTTGTGAGAAGGGTTCATTAGTGTGTGCGCTTAAACTATAGGAAGATAGTGAAATGTAAGTAAGAGATCTTCTCCCTAATTTTCGTGACCAACCGGTGGGAAAAATCCCCCCCTATTTGGTTGCATTGAAATGACGCCGTCGTAAGTAGGTTTGGGTGGTGGGATGGGTGTCTAATTGGGAAGAATAGGTGTTTTTTTTTTTACTATTATTATTATTTTTGTTGGGACTTAAGTGCTATGATTAGAAAGTTTATGACCTTATAACACATTTTTGTAAGGTTTGAAACTTCTACTATAAATTCCCCTTTATATTTCTTTTAGATGTTTTAATTTATTTAATTTGGAGGGCAAAATTGTTGGAAATGACCATATTTATGGAGGGTTGGAGATGTTAGATAAGAATAAAATTGAATAGAAACAAA
>CM042674.1:54224000-54231500 GCA_023638005.1 Forsythia suspensa | reverse complement strand
AACTCAATGCGGTTGGCATCTCGAATCGACAATTAGGACAGTAATGGCTTGTTTTTAACCATTCTGAAATACAATCATCGTGAAAAATATGAGAGCACGATAGTGTTGCAACCATCGACCCCTCTACTATCTCTTCCAAGCAGATCGTACAACTCTCAACATTAGTGTCATCGGTCTCATACTCCATCATCTTCCTCGACTGCAACATGATTGCCTCACATGCTTGCGGTGTACCATGTGGGGCCCATTATTCTGTATATCCAATGGGTCTACAAGGTAATCAAAAAATTGCTTCATAGTAACAACTAGTGAAAACTCTTTGCACTTCCTACGTATCATGTGTGCAAATTTGTATAATCTATCAGTAATTTGTTCTTCACTTTTCTCACTTGATATGTGATAATTTGCTAATTCTGCCAGCACTAATTGTTTTAACTCGATATAGGACTTTGCAAAATCAAGACAAACAACGTTGAATATCTCCGGTTCAGAAACTTCCATTAAAACTCGAAATTGTCTGCATCATCACCACAATCAAGCCCTCTTTCGAAGTTCTGATAACGGAATTCCACAAGAACATTAAATTTTGATGGAGATTCATTACGTATCACTGGTTCTTGATAATTCCTTACATCAATTCGACTATTTAAATACATACTCAAGATTTAAGAGAAAAAGTATGGTATATACAGGAATTATTATTAAACCTGGAAATTGATTAAAACACTAATATGAATTGATACTTCCAAGTCCTGAATGCATGTATGTATATATAGGGTGTTCTTCAATCCATGTCCCTTCAAGATTAGGAGTCCAATTTTAGGTGTATACAAATTGTACAATTCTCATTCTAGTATAGAATAGAAAATAGGGAAATCTATCCGATTATTAATCTAATCTTGATAGGAAACTAAATTGTCAATTGTCAACTAATCAAATTATGTTTAATAGTCAATCTATCTAGAAAAGGAAACAAATCATAATTGTTGATTCATTCGCTTTTCTGTGGGTTCATAAAAATTCCTTTTTATTTTAGTTCGGACAAAGCTTATTGCAGGGCCAGGTTTAGTTTCCAAAACATATATAAATAAAAAACTTTTCTTCCTTTTGTGGTTCCAAATATTTACAAATATAGTTTAAGCGTGCAAGAATATTTATGTCAGAATCTTTAAAACCAAATATATTAATTAATTTAATTAAATGGTGTTTTCTTCTTGATCAGAAACCTATTGAAATTAGGAAACTACAATGTTCTGTTTAAGTGTAAAACAAGGAATGAATATCAAAAGCAATATAAAAGAATTGACATTCCTTGTCAAAAAAGAAAGAAATAATTGATCTCCTTTAATATTTCCCAAAATCATGTCAGCCAATAGAGAGCTTTCAGAGATTTTTTCATGGCTATCAGTGAAAGGCATAAACCAGTTTTCATTCGTAAGCAAATCAGGCAATGAGCTGTTGATGGACGTCTTCCTTATAAAAAAAAAGTCCGAAAACATGCAGGTTAGCAATTCCCTCGCTGGATGTCCCATTACCTATGAATCCCTAGAATTTCTAGAGAGCACAGGCACGGTTCTTGCTTCCAGTAACAGAATGCTTTGTAGCAAAGACAAGAGAAACGAAGGAAATCCTTTAATTTTCAATCCATGGACAGGAAATTTGCTACAGAATCTGCTGCATGATAACTTGGACATAGATGACTTCAACAATGCGGATGAGATTGCTGACGAGTACCTGCAGATGGCAATAAAATGTCAGTCTGATTGCAATTCGACTGATGACATCAAGAATAGTATTTCAAGATTCTTGAAAGTATCAAAATATGCAAGGACGGTTCTGTTGCATAACCAAAACAGCAAACAAGGAATTTTCAAGTGTGAAAATTCAAATAGTCCGCTCAAATCCACCAACTTGGTTAGATTTTGGAAGACAATATTAACTGTGCACTGGCTGCTTATCGATCCAAAACTAGATTCACGGAAGCAGATTTTCAAAATGGCAACAAAAGCCGTGGTACTTACACGGATTAATCTTATGGCTGGCTTGACTGTGCAAAATAGAAAATTTCTGCGTATATCAGCAAGGGATAGCAGTGGAGTTGAGGAAATATGGTCAAATTGGTTCGCTCCATGGAAGGTTGAAGTTGAACATATAAAAAGAAACCACAATCTTCTCTTAGATTTTCTCTCAAAAAGTCAAAGAACCATTTCAGCAATGTCTCCAATCATTCGTGTCCTCGAACCAATCGACCTACCACAACATCTTCAAGAAGAAATCCTTCAACTTACCCTCACAAAAAGAAGCCTTGAAAATGTTAGGGAACTTCAAAAACTCTACATACACAGGTATGGACTTGATCATGGACCAATTTTAAATCTCCCTTTTCATTCGAATTATCCATTCTTAACCATCTTAGAAATTAATGGCCATTTTACTTTCTTCTTTCGAGAAGAGGCTTACTTGTTGCTTTGGTACTTAGTAGACCTCTATGCAATTGGCATAATAATAAATGTCCGAAGCGTGCTAAGATATCTATCAATGTGTAATAGACGTTTAAAAAGAAAGTACAAATTCCTATTGAAATGGCTACAATTATTTGGCAGTATAGAGTGGTGGCAAAGAAATCTCGAACAGGCAAAAAGAAAGTATGTTTTTGCAACAGTGGGAAGTTTTAGAAAAGTTATTTCTGAAAGAGATGGGATTAAAATCTCAAAGGAATCTTTGCTTGTGAATTCATTATGGTTGTGATCAAATTGATAAAGAATCAGAAGCCTTCCATCACGACACAACAATCATGTGCTTCGCGAATCATGTAGATCCAGCCAATGTCCCCAAAGAACTTTTTTACCCAGATACATCAAAATGGTATAATACAAATGTATGCCATAAAGATTACATCAAAGAAATCAGAAATGCATAATCGGTTTAGGTTGAACAATACTCTTGGGATTTTGAAGATTTTGACCACCCTATATCTGTAGTACACTTGCGAAGTTATCCCAAACCAAAAAGTATGTGCCGGATTAAAAATCTACGTGAGACGACACTTAGATGATTTAGACGGATGATGATTGAATTCAACCTTCTTTGTAAGGAGATAAAGAGAATATATTCCTTTAATGTCATGTTACTTAATGTATAATAATTTTACTTGTTTTAATATGTCGTCGCGTTTGTCAAGTAGAGTAACCTTGTTGCCTAAGCTTAACTATTTTATTATGGTTTGATGTCGGGAGTGTCTGTAAAATGGTTTGTAGAGCGAGAGGTCTGACATCTCTCTGAGACAATGCAATTCATTATATTCTATCATATTTGTTGTGCATTAGATCCTCAGTAGAAACCTCATCCATTCTTGTACCTCCTCATTAATTATAATAGTTTAGTATCGTAGTCACACGCCTTTTACCACCTCTATAGTGTATAAAAATTATGGTAGCTTAAAACCCTTTTCTTTCTATTTCTCGAAAGTCCAACAAACCCTGTTTATCCCTTAATAGTTCTCACTTAACTCTTGTGCTGGTGCCTTGAGGCTTACTTATAAGCTTGTGCCTCGGTTTTTCCCTCTGTGTATGTGATACTACCAATGATGGGTCCTGTGGAGATTAACCTGGACTTCATGAAATAGAAAAGCAAATTGAAAAAATACCTTTTATTCATGAATTTTGATTCAACCCCACGTTCCTCCTTTAGAAAGAGAACTAATCATCAATACTGTGTGTAGAACTTAAATCTCAGTGTATCACTTAATGAGGCCATGCTTTAACACAAGGGGCTGGTAATCAGATTAGAAGGTAGTAACATGATTTATCGGAATGGTATTCTAACTACTACAATCATGGCATAACTTGCATACTCATTGAATGGCCTAGTCATAAACTTTGCATGGCCTTGCACATTCTGTATGTACTTACATTGTGCACACAAGGTAGCCTAACTTCAAGTTTCTTATGTGAATTAAAGAGAAAATGAGGCCAATGCTTAATCAGTTGGACTATAAGGAGGTTATTAAGTCTTTACAAGAAATATTGCCACCTTTTGTTAGTTATTTTTCTCACAAATATGAAGTGTTCATATTAGGATTTCTGTGGAGCTTGTGAATACTTGGACAAGGTACATAAAGAAAAATTGTATGACAAAATATAAATGAAATGCTTAGATTGCAAAATCACCTTCAAGCATGTCTGGCACACTATTGTTGGAGGTAGAAACATTGTTTGTCTGAGAATTGAGTTCTGGTGGATTACACCATAACTGTTTACAGTTCTGTAGTCTCCATCCTTCCTGTCACAAAATAATAGATGACATTTCCACAGTAACAATTAACTATCAAATGCTTGAATGGATACTCTAAATTCATCTTGTTTAAACAATATGCATGAATTAGCAGCTAATTTTCTTTGACGGTAATTCTCAAACATTCAACAAGTATTTTGAGAATCATTTGGGTCAATAAATAACCAGGTAACTGCTTAATGGAAGTAAACCAACTGCCTTGTCAAAGGAGAAAAACAAATGGAGAGGTGTCATCTTTGTATATCTAGGTAAAGAGTAAATGTGCTAGCTTTATGACATGTTCTATTAACCATTGAGTAATAAGTTTAAACCTCGCCCATAGTTCAGTCAAAGGTTGAAAGGATATAATTTAAAATGCACTAAAGCTTCTATAGAGTCAGCGTTTGCTAGATGTTATTCTCACCCATATCTGAGTGAGATGTTTTGAAAGGATATGTACGAAAAACATGTAATTCTTTCTTTCGGGTAGTTAAATTAGTTGATAACAACAGTTAACTTCGATTATGTAGAAGTACATATTTTCACTTCAGTATTCCAAAGGGTGCAAGAGCTTATGTGGCTCTGATACATTCAATTTAACCAAATTCGACACAAAAACCAGGAGAGCAATAGAAATGAAACAACATAAATTCATCTTATATTTAACTGAATGAATATTACCAAAATATCAGGCCAACAAGCTGAATGAAAAAGATTTAGCAAAATCTAAATGGAGGACTTGTTTCCTTATTTGACTGAACAAGCATAAAACCCTACCTAATTTAGCTTCAGAAATTCTTGTATTATGTTAATTGCTGAATTCAGATTATCATAAGCTTAAGAATTCAAGTATTAGTATTGAGCACAGAAGCGGGAAGCCATGTCTTTCAACTCAATCATGAATGTTACAGCAAATATGAATGGAAACCCTTTCACATGTCTTTCAACTCAATCATGAATATTACAGAAAATATGAATGGAAACCCTTTCATAAATTGTTCCTATTTTCTTAGTTGTCCAAAGTTCACACACCAGGAGGTCAATAAAATAGAAAATTAATTAGATTAGTGATGAAGAACAAAACAATGTATCAAGAAGGTAAAGTGGTAAACCTCAAATTAGAGCATATATGAGTGCAACTGCAACACTTATCACAACAAACGATAAATTAAGAAGCACCCACCGGCATTCGACGCTGACCCAGCTTTCCACATCAACACATCCCCTGAAAATGTTGCAGCAGTTTTATCCTGCGCTGCACACCTGTTCATTAAGAGTAGAGAATCAAGTCTCCATCGCCGCACATTGATATGAAAACCAAAACATATAGATTGTGGATACTGAGAAAATATTGAAATTAACCGACGATTGAAAGAAATTATTACCCTTCTCTTCACCAAGATCAAGTCTCAGCAAATACCAAGTTTTACTCTAAACGGACTTTACCCTTTGGCACTTCTAACCCCCAACCTTTATTTCTGAACAATCTTATCCCTATGTTTCTACAAATTAGCAGCCTTCATCCCCAAAAGGAAAAAGACTTTCCATCCAAAATGGCCGTTAAGTAAATGTAGAAAGTCAAAATTAGCCTTAAATTTAAATAAAGAAAGCAGTGTATTCAAAAGTTTAAAAATAAATAAAAGGGTAAATTATACTAAGGTCCCATCATTTCAAGATTGTCTCGCCATCATCATTCGGTTTTGTTCGTCACTCTATCATCCTCAAACTTTAAACTTTCAGTAATTTGCACAAGTGGTCCTTTCTAACAATTTTGTCCTCTCACTTAAATAAGTTAAAACAACAAAATAGAAAATAAAAGAGAAATTTGTAGTAGAGTTTCCAAACTTTTCAAAAATGTTTTGTAAGATTCTACATTTTCTAATTTCAGCACCTAAGTCGTAACAAAAGTAAGAAATAAAAATTAGAAATAAAAATATCTTCTTTCCCAATTCTCTTTCCTCCACCCCAAACCCACCAGTAGTACCACCGCACTTAACTGGGGAGAAGTACCGCCACCTCCGTCGTCGCCACCACCACCACTCTAATGTATGTGTTCTTCTCTACCCATTTTCCAATCACCCATAGGGATGGCAAAAACCCGTCGACCAACCCGCCTGCGCCTGCGCCCACCGCTTACGCCAAGAGCCGCCCAAGCGAATAGGGGCGGGTTTGGGGCAGAAAAAATCGCCTCGGCCGGTCCGGGCGATCCCGCCCCGCCCGCCCGTAGCCCACGACCAGCCCCTAAAAAAAAAAAAATTTTTTTTTTTTTAAAAATCATAAAATATAGTAGAAATTATGATTTTCACTAAAATAAACTAAAGAAGAATCAAACCCGGGTTAAACTTATAAACTATTAACATTAACCACTATACCACAACCCAAATCTTATAATTTTTTTGTTTTGCTTGGTATAAATATTTAAAAAATTGTATATATATTTTTAATTATTTTCAGTTTAACAAAAAAAAAAAAAAAAAAAAAAAATAGTTTGTGGGGGCGGTTGGCGGGTCCAATCTGGACCGACCCGCCTGCCGACTGCGCCCCGCCGCCCGCCCGCCCATGCTGACCATGGGTCGCGGGCGGGCGGGCGGGCAAGGCTGGCAAAAAGTTCGCAGGGCGGGGCGGGACCACCTCCTAACCCGCCCCCATTGCCATCCCTAATCGACCATCAAAATTAACAATAAATCTTGAATTTAAAGGAAAACCCAAATGGGGTAATTATATATAGCAAGCCATCCGTCATATCCTCCACCATATTCTTGAGATATCCAAAATCTGGAAAAATACAAAATCTGAGGGTTTTAAAAATGGACCCAAAAGGTTGTATCATGATCACGTTTCGATTTGAGAGACCGTTTCATATCAAACTTCATAGCAATTTCGTCGATTTTTCCAATAAATCTTGAATCTCAAGAGCCCATACGTCATAGATTCTCAGATAAACTTTCGAATCGAAATTGGAACCGCCATGGCGTCTGAAAAGACAGAATAGATAAAAGCAACTCCACAACAACGTACCGGTACTGCGACTGATGCCACGGAGGCGGAGATTTCACAACCCATTTTCACTCGCTCGTTGTCCTTCATCGCTATTTTCTCCATGGTAAGAAAAAAATGTATACAATCGCTTTTAATGGAGTTTTATAATGCGAATCCAAAGTAAACGATTTGAATGCTTTGACCTCACTAATAAATACTAATTAGAAAAATCGATCCGATTTGGGAGGT